>CM022400.1:71543564-72143564 GCA_011833715.1 Carcinoscorpius rotundicauda
ACAACATCATGCGCAAACCACTTGTGAAAAGTGATAGAATTCTTTTACCACCTTTGCATGGTAAACTTGGTTTGTTTAAGCAATTTGTGAAAGCCTTGGACAAGGGATCCTCCACATTTGCATATCTTGCAGGGAAGTTCCCTTCCTTGAGTCAAGCTAAAATTAAAGAAGGTATCTTCATAGGTCCCCAAATTCGAAAAATTGTACTTGATGAAACCTTCATCACACATCTCAAGAGAAAAAGAGAAGCTTATCTTTGAGTCATTCAAGAAAGTTTGTGATAACTTCCTGGGGAACCATCGTTCAGAAGACTATGTGCAAGTTGTGAATGATCTGCCGAGTCATTATCATGATATTGGATGTAACATGTCTCTAAAAGTTCATGTGCTCCACTCTCATTTGGATTTTTTTGCGGAAAATCTTGATGTGAGTGATGAACATGACGAGAGATTCCATCAGGATATTTCAGTGATGGAGCAACGATTTAAAAGAAAATGGAACCCTGGCATGTTGGCAGACAACTGCTGGAGTGTAAAAGAAAATCACACTCCACACAAGAGGCTTAGAAGAACAAAAGTTGTTTAAACTGACACGTGTGTGTTTTTAATTCATAACCAATAAATGTTTTGTTGTACCAACTAAATATTTGTTTTGTTTTTTGTAACTTTTAGTGATTGCAATATTGTGTTCAATACACGATATTTTGCAGTATATTATAAAACATATGGTTCATGGTACAGGAAAACGGTGCCTAATCTGGAGGAATAAAGGTCAGATTCAGAATCAGGACAATTTTTTGACCCAGAACCAAGTCTTACTTAACTTGTACTTTTTTTTAACCTGAAATTTGTTGCACAGTGAATTACCATTCCTGAAGTTAACTGCTTGTAAGTTACCAGTTGTGGTTCCAGGGTTAAGTTACACTAATAACTGAGTGACAATTATTTGCTTGTAAGTTACCAGTTGTGATTCCAGGGTTAAGTTACACTAATAACTGAGTGACAATTATTTGCTTGTAAGTTACCAGTTGTGGTTCCAGGGTTAAGTTACACTAATAACTGAGTGATAATTATTTGCTTGTAAGTTACCAGTTGTGGTTCCAGGGTTAAGTTACACTAATAACTGAGTGACAATTATTTGCTTGTAAGTTACCAGTTGTGATTCCAGGGTTAAGTTACATTAATAACTGAGTGATAATTATTTGCTTGTAACTTACCAGTTGTGATTCCAGGGTTAAGTTACACTAATAACTGAGTGACAATTATTTGCTTGTAAGTTACCAGTTGTGATTCCAGGGTTAAGTTACACTAATAACTGAGTGATAATTATTTGCTTGTAACTTACCAGTTGTGGTTCCAGGGTTAAGTTACATTAGTAACTGAGTGACAATTATTTGCTTGTAAGTTACCAGTTGTGATTCCAGGGTTAAGTTATATGAATAATTATTTGGTCTTCTCTTTCTCAAGTCTGGTTTTGTTTTAAAAGAAACAAACAAACTTTCTGTAGATGGATACATTAAGCATTTTTTAAGTAACTTACCTCTAAGACTCAGTTTGAGGCATATTCATAATATATTACCATTTGTTTCATGGATTATTGTAATTAGAAAAAAAATGATACCCAATGTGTTATGTTAAACATTAACATTGCTGGGTGTTGTGTCTTTCAGTCCAACATGTAACAACAAACACTAACATCGCTGGATGTTGTGTTTTTTCAGTGATGTCTGATGCATAATTTTAAACCTGGTTTGTTGTTCTATCAAGGATAAAATGTGTCAGTTTTATCCAGAGTTTTTAAACGCTCTAACACTGCAAGTTTAGTACAAGTCGTCAATTTTAAAATTAGTCTAGAGGCATGGAAATACCCAACATCAGTTTTACAGTAAGTCATATGTCATGGAAATGCCTGACATCAGTTTTACAGTAAGTCATATGTCATGGAAATACCTGACATCAGTTTTACAGTAAGTCATATGTCATGGAAATACCTGAAATCAGTTTTACAGTCAGTAATGGGGCAAAGAAAATATATATTATCAGTTTTATAGTCAGTCATGGAGCAGGGAAATACCTGTAATCAGATTTACAGTCAGTCATGGATATGGAAATACCTATAATCAGGTTTACAGTCAGTCATGGAGCAAGGAAATACCTGTAATCAGGTTTACAGTTTCTTTCTGTTTGTATCAAAATGTAATTTTTGTAATTTTGTTTAGTTATTTCACAACAAACAATTCACTTCTTATGTTTCACTGAGCTTAGTGCCTCATACATATATTATTCACAACATTTTTAGTTTTGAACCTTGACTACCAGAGATGATGACAAGTAGGCTGTGCTCCCTAAGAGTTTGCTGCATACCTCTGGAGAAGAACAGGTTTTACGACTTGATTCAGAAATATAATATAGATATTTTGAAAATATTAAGCATGTTTCTAACTACCCAACCTGAATTTTTCTGTATAGCAATTCTAAAACTGTTTAAAATACAAATATAGTCTAATAGTCATGTCCAAAGAAAGGACAAAAATTACCACTTAGTTTCGAGTAGAAGTTAAATTGTCAATACACTTCAGGGAAATATGGTTGTTTACAGTCCAAACAGGAACTCTATGGGTTTCAGCTACTCCAGCCTTTCTGTATTTGTAACTAAGCCTTCCTCCTACAATGGATCTCTGTACCTGCTTTCTTTATTATAATCTATGGATTCTAGAGCCAAAGCTTTCTCCTTACCTTGTCTGATTTATAACCGTACCACATGGATCTCTGTATCTGCTTTCTTTATTATAGTCTATGGATTCTAGAGCCAAACCTTTCTCCTTACCTTGCCTGATTTATAGCCATACCACATGGATCTCTATATCTGCTTTCTTTATTATAGTCTATGGATTCTAAACCAAAGTTTTCTCCTTACCTTGTCTGATTTATAGCCATGCCACATGGATCTCTATATCTGCTTTATTTATTATAGTCTATGGGTTCTAGAGCCAAAGCTTTCTCCTTACCTTGTCTGATTTATAACTGTACCACATGGATCTCTGTATCTGCTTTCTTTATTATAGTCTATGGATTCTAGAGCCAAAGTTTTCTTCTCAGATTGTCTGATTTATAACCGTACCACATGGATCTCTGTATCTCCTTTCTTTATTATAGTCTATGGATTCTAGAGCCAAAGCTTTCTCCTTACCTTGTCTGATTTATAACCATACCACATGGATCTGTGGATCTGCTTTCTTTATTATAGTCTATGGATTTTAAACCAAAATTTTCTCCTTACCTTGTCTGATTTATAGCCATACAACATGGATCTCTGTATCTGCTTTCTTTATTATAGTCTATGGATTCTAGAGCCAAAATTTTCTCCTTACCTTGTCTGATTTATAGCCATACCACATGGATCTCTGTATCTGCTTTCTTTATTTTGGTCTATGGATTCTAGAGCCAAAGGTTTCTCCTCAACTTGTCTGATTTATAACCTTACCACATGGATCTCTGTATCTCCTTTCTTTATTATAGTCTATGGATTCTAGAGCCAAAGCTTTCTCCTTACCTTGTCTGATTTATAACCATACCACATGGATCTGTGTATCTGCTTTCTTTATTATAGTCTATGGATTCTAGAGCCAAAATTTTCTCCTTACCTTGTCTGATTTATAGCCATACCACATGGATCTCTGTATCTGCTTTCTTTATTTTGGTCTATGGATTCTAGAGCCAAAGTTTTCTCCTCAACTTGTCTGATTTATAACCATACCACATGGATCTGTGTATCTGCTTTCTTTATTATAGTCTTTGGATTCTAGAGCCAAAGTTTTCTCCTTACCTTGTCTGATTTATAGCCATACCACATGTATCTCTATATCTGCTTTCTTTATTATAGTTTATGGATTCTAGAGCCAAAATTTTCTCCTTACCTTGTCTGATTTATAACCGTACCACATGGATCTCTGTATCTCCTTTCTTTATTATAGTCTATGGATTCTAGAGCCAAAATTTTCTCCTTACCTTGTCTGATTTATAACCGTACCACATGGATCTCTGTATCTCCTTTCTTTATTATAGTCTATGGATTCTAGAGCCAAAGCTTTCTCCTTACCTTGTCTGATTTATAACCGTACCACATGGATCTCTGTATCTCCTTTCTTTATTATAGTCTATGGATTCTAGAGCCAAAATTTTCTCCTTACCTTGTCTGATTTATAACCGTACCACATGGATCTCTGTATCTCCTTTCTTTATTATAGTCTATGGATTCTAGAGCCAAAGCTTTCTCCTCACCTTGTCTGATTTATAGCCATACCACATGTATCTCTATATCTGCTTTCTTTATTATAGTTTATGGATTCTAGAGCCAAAGTTTTCTCCTCACCTTTTCTGATTTATAACCATACCACATGGATCTGTGTATCTGCTTTCTTTATTATAGTCTATGGATTCTAGAGCCAAAGTTTTCTCCTCACCTTGTCTGATTTATAGCCATACCACATGTATCTCTATATCTGCTTTCTTTATTATAGTTTATGGATTCTAGAGCCAAAATTTTCTCCTTACCTTGTCTGATTTATAACTGTACCACATGGATCTGTGTATCTCCTTTCTTTATTATAGTCTATGGATTCTAGAGCCAAAGCTTTCTCTTTACCTTGTCTGATTTATAACCATACCACATGGATCTCTGTATCTGCTTTCTTTATTATAGTCTATGGATTCTAGAGCCATAGCTTTCTTCTTAGTTTGTCTGATTTATAGTCATACCACATGGATCTCTGTATTTGCTTCCTTGTATCACAGTATACAGGTTTTAGAAGAAAAGCCTTCCTCCTACCATGTCGGGTTATACCAATGTACACGAATCTCTGCATCTGCCTCTTTCTACCATAGTCCACAAATTATGGAGCATCATGTCCTCTGGTAAGCTGTCATCATATAACTGCTTGGTCCAGCTGGAGAGCTTTACAACCACATCTGTTTTCCACTGTTTCTAGTTAGACCAACCAAAGATCTTTATTACCACATATGTTTTCCACAGTTTCTAGTTGGACAAAGTGAAGAACTTTATGACCGCATCTGTTTTCCACATTTTCTGGTTAGACCAACTAAAGACGTGCAGGACCACATCTATTTTCCACAGTTTCTGGTTAGACCAACTGAAGAAGTGCACGACCACATCTGTTTTCCACAGTTTCTGGTTAGACCAACTGAAGAAGTGCACGACCACATATGTTTTCCACAGTTTCTGGTTAGACCACCTGAAGAAGCACACGACTACATATGTTTTCCACAGTTTCTGGCGAGATCAACTGAATCTCCGTTACATCAAAATGCTCACTCTTTCAGCTGTGGATACGTTATAATGTGATAGTCACTCCCACTATTCGTTGGTTAAAGAGTAGCCCATGAGTTGGCGGTGGGTGCTACCTTCCCTTTAGTCTTACACTGCTAATTTAGGAACGGCTCGAGCAGATAACCCTCCTGTAGCTTTGCGCGAGAAACAAAACTTTAAACATCTGTACATTAATCCTGATGTTGTTCTAACAACTCTAAACAGAAACTTCCACGATGAATTAACGGTAAACACGAGGCCTTATAACACTAAATGTTGATCACCAGGTGCATGTGGTAACTTTTCCCATGATCATTATGATGTTCATAAATCAACAAACTGTTAAAAGTTGAACTGAAAAACAAGTACTGAGACTCTCAATGGAAAAACTGTAAAGTTTACAGCATTTGTTGGAAAATAATCCACTTAATAATTGGAGGACATATCCAGTATGTTATCTTAAAATATGTAATTCAAAAAGACTGGCCCCCCAGTGGCTCAGCGGTATGTCTGCGGACTTACACGCTAAAATCCGGGTTTCGATACCCGTGGTGGGCAGAGCACAGATAGCCCATTGTGCAGCTTTGTGCTTAATTCTAAAAAAAACAACAAAACAAAAAGACTGTGTAACTTGATAACTGAACTATTTAGGTTAAACATCGATTACAGAAATTATAATATTCAGATGATGATTTGTACTGCTGTCATCTAGTGTTAGAAAGTCGATTTATTATATAACTAACAATGTTACACGAACAAAATAATCGAAAAGGAAAGCTACTCGCGATGTCCTTGACTATAAGACAAGTTCCGTTACACTCATGTGTAAACCATTCCCTAAATGCCAACAAATGTCACTCATTGTTTTGATTCAACGTTTTCATCTTTTGTAGCTCTGTGTTATTTTGTTAAATGGTAGGACTGTTATAAAAAACATCAACTTGGCGGTGAAAAGCCGTAGTAATTGGGATTATATGCAATTGATATACACACTGCTGACCAAAATCTTAAGGCCAATGAACATAAAGAAAAATATACATTTTGCGTTGTTAGGCTCAACCACTTGTTTGAGTAGAACTTCGAAAGATGAAAATAAAAAAAAAACATTTTTAGTATTTAATAGGAAAAATGTGAACACTATGAAACTATCCTAAATACTAGTCGGTCAAAAGTTTAAAATCATATCAAACAGAAGTCCTAAACAGAGTAGAAAATCCCCAGCAAGAAGTCTCAGTAGTGAGTTGCACGGCCGACATTGCGAATAACTTCAAACATTCTCTTTGTCATGGTCGATATAAGTGTTTGCAAAAGGCCGGCTGGAATGTTATTCCAAGTAATAAAGATGGTTTTACGAAGATCATACACTGTTTGGAATTGACGTACATTTCTATAGACTTCCCTTGTCATCCACCCCCAAACATTTTCAGTGGGGTTCAGTTCGGGCGAACACGCTGGATGGTCCAAAAGAATCACTTTATAAGCCATGAAAAAGTCCTTTGTCCTGCAGACATTGTGGATTACAGCGTTGTCATGCTGATAGATCCAGTCATTTTCACACAAGCGAGGGCCATCAGTCAATAAGGATGCTCTCTCCAACATGCCAATGTAGCCAGATCATGATGGAACCTCCTCCACTGTGTCGTGTAGAAAACGTCTCCAGTGGAACATCCTTATCGTACCACTAATGTCAGAAGCCACCTGGATCATCCAGGTTAAATTTTTTCTCTTCAGAGAACAAAACCTACGTCCACTTTTCTACGTACCATCTTTATTGCCTCAAAAGCAAAGTTTAATCGAGCTGTTTCATGATGTGGAAGAAAACGTGGACTTTGAAGACGTTTACGGTTTTTAAATCCTTTCTCTCGTAGATGCCGTCTTATTGTTCTTGAGCTGCATTCTACGTCCGTAGAAGCCTTAATCTGGTTCGACGATCGGCTAGTGTCTTGCCGGACAACCCGTCGAATCATCCTGCTCAACGCCGGCGAAATTTTCGTTCCGTGTCTCTCAGGGTCTTTTAAGACATTTGCAAAAGCAGTTTTATTTCGCCCAATCTCACTAGCGATGGCACGTTGAGAGAGACCTTGATTTGCAGCTCGACAATTCTGCCACGTTCAAACTCTGTCAACTTTTAACCTTTGCCGTGTTTTTACCCAATGTAACACAGTAGATGTCAGTGAGAGATGTTGACAATACTAATGCTTGAACACAAATGACTAATTTTCATAACGTGTTTACCGATTGACGCTTCGTTTCAGTATGGTTTTAAACTTTTGACCAGCTAGTATTTAGACTAATTTCATAGTGTTCACATTTTACCTATTAAATGCTAAAAAAGTTTTTATATTTTTATTTTCCCTTTTCTTATTTTTATCTTTTGAAGCTCTACTTAAATAAGTGGTTGAGTCTAACAACTCAAAATGCATATTTTGTCTTTATGTACATTAACCTTAAGATTTTGGCCAGCAGTGTATTTACATATATATTCTTTTTAATAACTATAATAATATTATTATTATTACAATAATTGGAACGAGACTTCAACAATCAATGACAAAGTCGTTTATTTAGGCCCCCACTGGCACAACAGTATGTCACGGACTTCCAACGTTAGAATCCAGTTTTCCATACCCGTGTTGATTACAGCACAGATAAGTCGTTGTGTAACTTTGTATTTAAACTGAAAAAAAAAGTTGATTTAAATATGTATTCGGGTCGATAGTTGTGACAAAGTTTTGTAAGCCAAATAACAAAATCTTTGTCTTTCATTTGTGGTTATGAATATAATGTTGAGACTGGTTTTAGGTGCACGAGTTGTTGTGTTCAGTTAATGTATTTATACACAGGACGTTCTAGAAATTCAAATATCGAATAGAAAACAATATCTTTACGCAATATACGTTTGAAATATGATCAAATACGCTTGCGTGTAACCATAGTGACTAGTTTTATGCAACATAGGTAATCAAACAGTGAGTAACAGATGCGTTGGTTTTTAACTGCTATGAAAGCGGGGTAGGAAAGTCACGTGTTCCTTCCCTTTGGAATACCGAGGGAAAATGATCAGATGTTGTATAAGTTTTATCAACACAGTAACTATATTTCTGTTACAAGATACTGTTCTGTGCTGTTTTTAGGACAAAACTATTAGTCATCTGACAAGTGTCTAAACACGTTTGTATAATATACTCAGAATGTCTGACCTTGAAATCGTTGGAGTACGGAAGAGTTCCAATTAGGATCTCCTCCACGTGTTGACCAGAGACGTATTTAGGATTTCGGCGCCCCTAGGCACAAGGTTAGGTTGATACTTTTGCCGCCCCCCCTCCGTGCCACAACTTGCACCAAGCATCACCATCACAACAACAGACAAACACAGTTGTTATCATTCAAAATCAATACAACGTTTATTTTCCAACACAATAAAAAATGAAACATCAAAATCAATTATCACTAAATATTATTCTGCGGCTGAATATACAGGCTTTCTCCTGGCTTTCTGTTCCGAAAACATGTTTATTGCATCGTCATAGTTTATTCTACAAACAATATCACTTTCAATGGCGAGGAGTGACAGGGCATTTAGTTTATCTTCTTCCATTCTTGATCTCAAATAATTTTTCACACGTTTGAGAGCCGAGAAAGATCTCTATGATGTACAATTAGTTGCTGGAATGCACAGAAACATGCGCATAGCAATATCCAAATTTAAATATACTGTTTGAAGTCCTTTAGCTCGCAGATTTCTGTATACTGCTAACGCAGAAGAGTCATCATTTTGCACTTTCATACTCACAAGATGTGCGCGGAATGTAGACATTCATCTACGAAGCTCACTTCCAAATCATTGGGGTAGAGTTTCAACAGTGTTCCAGCTTGACTGATGACATCAGTGGGTTCAAGATTTGTTATCTTGAACAAATATCCAAACCTTGCGTGGATTTCTACATAAGCGGTTTGTCTTTGCTGTAGTTTTGAGCAAAGTCTGTCAATGATCACATTGAAAACATTTACTCTAAATGCCTCTCTGCCTTCTTCCACTGCCTGAGTATCACCATCTGAAAATTTTTGCTTCCTTTTTCGCTTAATTTCGTACGTCTTCATGCTGGACTTCAACATCGCCTTGTCTTCAAAATGATCGAACAGTTCTCTTGAATCTTTCACAAACTGCAGCAAGGAAGCATAAAGCTCGACAACAAGTCCGATGTCCATATCAGTACTTTGCAACTTTTTACTGGCAGCATTGAATTTTTCCAGTATTGTTCCCCAAACTGTGGACAAAATAACTGTTTCCAGCATTCCTAATTTGGAAAGAAGTCCAGCGACCTCATTCCTAGCGGCTAGTTTTTCCATAGCATTTCCCTCCATGGTGGTGAGGGCATCAAACACTTGTTGCCAGTTTCTGTTGAGGCTTTGACAAGCATCTTCACGAGCGGACCACCGAGTGTCAGAGTTTCTTCAAAGAGAGACTTTCTTTATTTGCGGACAGGTGTTTTTGTAGAATTTTCCAACGATGGGTTGAAGCATTGAAGAAAACATAGAGACTTTGTAAGAGTTCGAAGAATGAACATGCTTCTCTGCAACATTCAGCAGCACACGTTCCTACAAGATTTAATGAATTTGCTGAACATGGGATATACACAGCTAAAGGATTTTTCTCCATGATACGAGCCTGGAGACCACTGTACTGACCAGACATGTTGCTGGCGTTGTCGTAAGACTGTCCACGATATTCAGAAATGTCAAGCTCATATGACTGAAGCAGGCTAAGTACAACTTCTGCCAGCTGTTCAGCTTTGTGGCCCGGATTGGGTATAAAAGTCAGGAAACGTTCCATAGGTGAACCATCACTGTTCACGTACCTGATGATGAATGCCAACTGGTCAACATGGGATATATCTGGCGTCGAGTGCACGCTGATTGAGAAATATTTTGCAGTTTTGACGTCCTTTAAAATGTTCTTTAGAACAAGGTCTGCCATAAGCTGGATGAATTCGTCGCAAGTAATGAAAGACAGGTAAGACGTGGATCCCTTGCCAGCATTGCCATATCGGTGAATGTGATCAGCGAGAAAGGGGTCAAACTCCGCAACTAGTTCTAACGACATAATAAAGTTGCCGTTGTGTACTGAGCCAAACTTATCATCCCGACCTCTGAACGGAAGCCCACGTGAAGCCAATCTTTTCGCTACAGCTACCACACGAGTGAATACATTTCTCCAGTATTTGATTTCGTCGTGCAGCTGTATGGCCATCTGGAGATCTACACGTCCCAACATGTTGCCCCTTGCTACTAGAGATAAAACTGAAGACCGATGCACAGGAGAGTTTTCATGCTCATTCAGCCGGACAGTAGCATTTTTCCAGTCATCAAAGCCTTCGTCAGCCAGTTTGGATTTTTTCAAAAATCAAATAAACGACAAGGAGCACAAAACAGTCTATCTTTGCTCTCTGAATAAACCAAATATGTCCCCTTCTTTTTTTGGCCATTTTGCAGTTTTCTTTCAAACATGCCTTTGGTTACAGATCTGATTTTCTCCCCGTCCTTTTTCACAGAGTTCTTGAAATCCGAGTAATCGTTTTGAAAGATGGCATGTGTGGCAAAATAATCTTTTGTCTAATCATCTATTATCCACTCTGCTGGATCTGAACTTACTTTGTCTGAAAAACTTGCTGGAACCATTGACGTTTCAGGCACGCAACCGGCAGATCTTACTAGGCCTGCTGCTGATTACGTCACTTGTTTAAGCTGCAGTTCGATATGTTTGGGTCATTCAGATTGTTCAAACTGCTACTGCTAGGCCCGTCATGTGTATTCCCTCCATCGCTGTTGGTTTGAACATCATCGCTAGTAGGCTGTTCTTGCCTTTGTTTAGCAAAAAAGGCCTCCATCGTCGGTGTCTTATCCAAAACATCACGTGTTTTCATTTTTTAACTTTGCTATCTTCCTATAAGTTGCTCCACTCAATTTTCGGCGTATGTTATTCATGACGATATCACTAGAATCCACTGATCGTATATTGAGTATTGACAGTAAATTTGTTACTTTCACATCTCAGATCATCAGGATCTGAGTCATTTTCGTGGGATCGAGCTATTTATGGCAGCCGCGCGAACCTCACAGAGATCCGTGAGCCCTTTGACCCCCAGTGACCCTCACAAGAATTGTGCTTCTTGTAGAGGTTTGGACACTGACAACACGATTTAACTTACAGTAAGATATTGGGTGACGGATGAATAAGTAAAAGCATGACGAACTCTACATTTTGACACCAATATCGCTTACCACGTTATTATCTATATTGTCGATTATATTGTAAATATGTTGGTGAACCATATATTCGTCCGGCAGATAATGAGTTTTATGGTAGTTGGTAAAACAAGTATCGACTTGCAACCATAAGTCCATAACCAAATATACACGATAAAGGGGAGCTTCTGCACTACTGATTTATATTACTGCCGATGTATCCATGTTAACGGGTGCTGGGCTATTGACAATCAAATTATAAATTCTAACACACTTTATTATATCAAATTCTATATTACCAGTAACAAATACCTGTATCGCCCAAAACTATCCAGACCCCGTGCGGTACAACCTCGTCCCCTGGGAGTCAACTTCATTGATAGAGCGCGGTCGGCGGCCTGCAAAAACGATTATGCGTGACATCCGCAGCCGATTCCGCCGACGCTCACCTGCTCCAGTGACTGTGCGCCTTTCTGTTCTGGTATTCTGGAGTCTGCCACTACCCCTTCTTTATTCCAACAAATGCCTATAATTGCTAGGGAATTTGAAGGAACTATTCTGTAAGGACTACATTGGAATCTAGACAAGCGCATATTCAATCAGTCAATTAAAAATACTCAATTAAGCTAAACTGTGAATGATGAGGAAGAATATTTCAAACTATCTTTTTCCAGATAATAGCCTGAAGCAACCGATAATCCGAATTTTCGTATACGCAATTTCACAAAACAAAATACGTTATTAGGCCATGATAAAATATTTTTTGTTTAGGCGTAGCACACTGAGTAGCAGGTAATTCATTGTTTGGTGTGTCAACATGAGTAAAAAACATGTTGGGGGTTTTGAAAAACACAAATAAATAACTGAGGTGAGGGCGGATGGGTTGATGATGTGGGGGGGGGGCGAGGCGTATTAGGTGGGACTCAGGGAGGGAAGGTTAGAAATCTTTTAAATTTGAAGCGACCGACCCGACGGTGTGGTGGAATAGTGAGTGTGTGTGTGTGTGGGGGGGTCCAGATTCAAGAGGTTATTGGGGCGGCATAAATGGCAGGGGGAATTAATAACCAGGGACTACATTTTAAAATGGTGTCCATTCTTTTTCTTTTTTTTAGTCAAAATCTGTCGCCCCAGGCACGTGCCTCGTGTGCCTATGCGTTGATACATCCCTGGTGTTGACCACTGTCCAGTGGCATGTCCTATAAGATAACAAATGTTAGTTTCTTCGGAAACATCCTTCAGCCAAATAATATGTCGTTAATGTAAGCAGTAGTTAAGTTTCGTGATATATATTTAACATGTTAAAACATATTATCAATTTTAACTGCCTCTAGATAACTAGTCGTTAAAAACTTGATTTCTTTCTTTAATATTCAGAGTATCGCAAGTCAGGGACTCGCGAACTTCGTAATAAAAAATAATCTCCAATCTCGAAAAGCCCTCCTGAAACACGACAACTCAGTGGATGACAGATATTTACTTGTGTAATTCCTGCAGTTTTACCAACGCGCCAAAATATTTCTCTGATGCTCTGTATCAAATGAATAATAAAAACTTACGTATTTAAACTTTTCCTTGATATATTCGTTTACAAGTGCTGAGATTTGCTCACGAACATATTTTGTACTGTAGTTCTAAAAGGAACTTTACGTGAGAGATTTGTTGTAATCGAGCCATCGCAGTTTTAATCCTACATTTCTGATTAATCAAAATTTGTTTACCTGAAATTTCTATCACAATCTTTTCTGGTCACCTTTTCACTCAACTGGCCACTTGTGTTGCATGTTCATTCTTTTGCTTTCATTTTGTGCACAGAAACAGATATTAACTTCTTAGACATTTGATGTTTGATCTAAAGTGAAGATGAATTGCTGATTGATGCACACACGAGACATTGTGAGGACCATTTGCTGCCTCGCCCTGAATTCTTGGTGCTGTCCCTGTTCTCATGGGAAATATTTATGTGAAACAAATCATATTAAGTGGAAATAAGGAGTAGGTCACGTCACCAGCATGTTAGACAGTATTGTGAAGAAAGAATTTGATACTGTTTTAATGGAAATGACCGACAATGATGTCGGTAGCCTACATACGTCCTTGTTTATACAATGTCAGTCTGTAACAGCTGTTAACAGAGAAATTTACTTCTTTACGGACAGATTTGTAGTTTTAAGATCCATTGATATCCACAAAAAGGAAATTTTACCATAAATGTATTGTTAAATGAAAAATAACCAGAATACTAGTGTTAAAGGAAGACAGACATAAAAAAGTGTTGTTAATGACACGAATTTTGGGCAAATACAGTGTTTACTTATTTTACCCAATGAAAAGCAAGATAATTTAAAAATCAACACAAAGAACTTTGGAAACAATTGTCATAAATACTCTGATAAAACAATTAAAATTACATATCCCACAATTTCACTATTTTCACAATTCAAGCCTTCAATTGGCAAAGCGGTATGTCTGAGTTATCGCAATGTGCATTAACTTAGAAAAACATCACATTAGTATATCTGAATGAATATATATTACACACTCCTTACGAAGATTTATCAGTCATGAAACTTTCAAACTTCCAGTAAAGCTGATATGGATAAATTCGTTTTTGTCTTTTGATTGTGTGATTGGTATTTTAACAAAGATTGTTTCACACTGTTGAACCTTGTTTTAAGCCATTTCTTTACTAAACTCAGATAGCCCAGATTTGCTACCATAACATGTTCCTGACAAATCTTCGGTTATTCCACAGCTCCTGTTATTCCTCAGCTAAGAGCTGAGGGCAGTCCAATGGATTGTGGATCTGTGTTTCACGTCATTCTTCCTCAACATAAGTTGCACTCTTCACTTTGGGGCTGTGGGTGTGTTAAAAAAGTGAAGGTAAAAGTCAACTATTTGTTCTAACTAGAGTAGTTCAAGAGTTGCCGGAAGGTGATGTTAACTAGCTGTTTTCACTACAGTCCACCACATTAAAATTAGGAACAAATTAGTGCAGATGTCCGCAAGTAGCTTAGCGCTAAATCCAACCAACAGTTAAACTCTAAAAGAAAATCAATGGACCCGACAACACCACCCTATTTTCCGTTTCTAGCCGCGGCTCATACATTTTTTTTTTCTTTTCAAGTGAAAACTTTTAGCTTATAACACCATCTCTTGGACGATGTAAGGTCTGATTACAGTCACAACTACTGAGGATTCTTTCTTGCTATTTTATTTAATTATACACTACTGGTTTCAGCTGATAGAAATATAAAATAATTATTAAAAAAAAATTCTTAACCCTGAATATTACAATCTTGAAATACAATTTGCCAGTGCTACTATTAAAATAGATAATTTTCATTTGTAATCGGTTTAACTTTCATAACTTATTGGTTACAGTTACGTACAACTGTTACCTAAATGCGACACTTGAGACCGTGTCTTCGTGCTACGTGGTGGCGACATGCACGAGTCTAAAAATCAAATAAAGACTACGTGACCCGACTCTGTTATTTATGTTGTGTTTTCAAGATGGCGGATGGCTCGTATACGAGGACTGGAATGTTGGAAGTATATGCTCGTGAACAATGGCACAAAGTTTTAGTTACACTTGAGGAGGACTGCCTTAGTATTAGTCTAGATGAAAGTTGCGAAGGTGCTGTTAATGGTCACTCCAATGGCTTATCACTGATGTCAGATTCCGAACTGCCAGATATATCAGAAAGCATTGCCAATCAAAACAGACTAGTGCGTGTAGTTAAACACGATAACAACGGCCTTGGTATCAGTATTAAAGGCGGTAAAGAAAACAACATGCCAATTTTAATAAGTAAAATATTTAAAGGGATGGCAGCTGATGAGACTGAGCAACTGTATGTAGGAGACGCTATCCTTTCAGTGAACAAAGAAGACCTGAGAGACGCCACGCACGACGAAGCTGTCCGAGCCTTGAAAAGAGCTGGAAAGATAGTTGACTTGGAAGGTAGGACCGTGAAGATATAACACCAAGATATACGTATAATTTCAGTAAATGTTTGGACATTTTCTGGGCCAACTATTTGTAATTAAACTCGATACCTGATATTTGACCAGGCGTTTGTAATTGTGGTGAAGCGACACATGAAATTTGTATAGACGTAGGTGGTTGCAGTGTTGTGTTATCGGTTGAAAATGAAAACAAAACTGTATAATATATTTAGTACTAGATTTTTGTAATTATAAAGTTATATGCTACTAAAGAAATGTAGCATTTTATTTGTAGACGTTTTGCAAAGTGAAAATGCTATTTTGGAACACTCAACAGGTATTTCAGTTTATATTCTCAAATTTTGATAGGTAGCTGTTTTATATCATTCACTTTTGTGGTGTCTACAGACACTTAGTAAAAAATGAAAGTACGAGATTGTGACTTGATGAAAGAGTGTTGGAAAGCATTGTAACATGGCTTGTAAGATGTTCTAACATCATTGATAAAAGAAACTATTTGGCCTTCAAGGTGTTTCTCTATACCCATCTCTGAGAGAGACCAGAAAAAAAATTAAACTCAACTTTTATTCTGGGGTGAATTTACCTGTTAGAATTTGTAAGACTGCAGTTACACTAATACTAACTCTTTGTATAAGCTAAAGTCTTGATTGGAACCTAGCTGTGTTTTCTATATTTTGTGCCCTGTTGTCTTCATCAGGTAAGCCACCCATTCCAGGATTCATCCTTGTAGCATTCTTAAACCTTTTCAGTAATTGGATGTGTTTTCTTGGGATAATAAAACAGTGTTCCAAGTAAGGCTTAATTGCTGATTTGTGTAGAGATGTAATCAGTGTGTATATAACCACATCCTAAAACACTAGGTGGTTCAGTACTAGCAAGAAGGCATTGCCTCAAAGGTCTGACCATTTTATCAACCACTATACCAGTATAATTTCTTCAGTCCTGCTACCAAAATGCCCTTTATCTATATTAAGCAGGTGACCTAAATTGTGAAAACCTGAATTCTGTGAGATACTAAGGGAGTGTGAGGGAAACAGTCTGCATCAAGTGATAGTCAGGTGGGAGGGGTCATTGGGAGAGTCAAAATACCAGTACAAATTTTCAAAACAAATGAAAAAAAATCACAAAAGTAATGAAAACAAATTAAAATGTTCAAACTATTACAACAACTTCATTAATTACCAGTATAAAATAAATTGTTATTAGCAATACAGAATATACAAATGTAAATATTTAACAAAAATTACATCAAAAGGAGAACGTTTCTTGACGTTGGTCGTAGCCAGCTGGCTGTAACTAACATTCCAAGTCATGTTAACTTGACACTGTTACTCCATATACATATGTTTCAATAAATAAAAGTAAAGTGCTGGTGTTTGTAACAGTATTATATACCAGTGTCTAGTACTTTTCCACAGTGTGGAATCATGGTGATGTTGAAATGTTTATAAGCTCATCATCGTGATGTTATAATACCAGGCAAATGCATTGTTGTGATGGTATAGAAACTCATGTTTATGAATGGTAGCTCCTGTAAGTACTAGTAAAAAGAGACACAGAAAATCAAAAGATTTTCCCAGACAAATTGGAGTGTTCATCATGACGTTGTGAACCGAGTAAAGGCAAATTTTGAAAAGCTGACCTCAACTCTTGAAGTACTGTGTGATCCCAAAGAAAGTAGATAAGAGAAGATGAGCTGATATGTGATTTATCATTGTTACCTTTCTTTCTTACATTGTGGAGCTTCAAGCTTGAAAACTGTTTCTTGAAGATTAGCACAATGAAAGTATGGAGGAAGTCATTTATTATGTAACTACTAAGTGTGAGGAAATGGATATTTTATGGAGAGAAGAGAGAGAGCAAAGATGGCAAAGGATACTGACACTTTATGGAGAGAAGAGAGAGAGTAAAGATGGCAAAAGATACTGATACTTTATGGAGAGAAGAGAGAGTAAAGATGGCAAAGGATACTGACATTTTATGGAGAGAAGAGAGAGAGAGCAAAGATGGCAAAGGATACTGACACTTTATGGAGAGAAGAGAGAGAGAGCAAAGATGGCAAATGATACTGACACTTTATGGAGAGAAGAGAGAGTGTGAAGATGGCAAAGGATGCTGGTCTCACATTGGTAGAGGAAGTAAAATGGGTCATGTCTTAATATCTTCATCACTTTCATCCAGAATTTGGGATTTGTTCAAAGGCAGTAAATCAAACTCTGTCAATCTTTGCTGTTATTCATCCAAACACTAGTTGGTTCTAACAGATGAACAACTCTGGAAGTGTATTCAGGATTCGATTCAGATTTTAGATGAATCTTCTGATGAAGATATCTGTGTGGAAATTGGATAACTTCAGAGGCATTTGGAAGCTGCTAAAAGTCAATGTTGAAGAGACAAAGAAGGAGACAACATTGCAGTTTCTGAAGTTTAATTTGGGATATCTTTGAATCTCTGTTATGCTTGTCATCATGTTTGAAATTCTTTTTGACTATCTGTGGGTCTGTTGCTTCATGTGAAAGAAGTTTTTCCAAATGGAAATTGATAAATTTCTTCCAGTTGACCGTGAGTCAGCCAAAATTGACAAATCTGGTTTTACTTTTAACTCAACATGATAATGCAAAGAAGGTGGATTTTGATGATGTCATTGGTCAAGTTGCAAAATTTTAGGTTCAAAAGCAGAGATTGTGAATCCTCTATTTTTTGGGCTTTGAAGAGTAGGCTGAGTGTAGAGACTGAATGCCCTGTGTTTTTTGTATGAAATATGTTACCTGTTCACTGAATTTTATGTCCTGTGTTTTTTGTATAAAATATGTTACCTGTTCACTCAATTTTTCCTGTGTTCTTTCTATAAAATAATGTTACCTGTTTAGTGAATTTTTGATATTCTGTGTTCTTTCTATAAAATAATGTTACCTGTTCACTGAATTTTTGATGTCCTTTGTTTTTTGTGCAAAATAATGTTACCTTTTCACTGAATTTTTGATATCCTGTGTTTTTTCTACAAAATAATGTTACCTGTTCACTGAATTTTTGATGTCCTGTGTTCTTTCTATAAAGTAATGTTCCTTGTTCACTGAATTTTATGACTTGTGTTTTTTCTATAAAATAGTGTTACCTGTTCACTGAATATTTGATGTCCTGTGTTTTTTCTACAAAATAATGTTACCTGTTCACTGAATTTTTGATGTCCTGTGTTCTTTCTATAAAGTAATGTTCCTTGTTCACTGAATTTTATGACTTGTGTTTTTTCTATAAAATAGTGTTACCTGTTCACAGAATATTTGATGTCCTGTGTTTTTTCTACAAAATAATGTTACCTGTTCACTGAATTTTTGATATCCTGTATTTTTTGTATAAAATAATGTTACCTATTCACTGAATTTTTGATGTCCTGTGTTTTTTGTATAAAATAATGTTACCTGTTCACTGAATTTTTGATGCCCTGTGTTTTTCTATAAAATAATGTTACCTGTTCACTGTATATTTGATATCCTGTATTTTTTGTATAAAATAATGTTACCTGTTCACTGAATTTTTGATATCCTGTATTTTTTGTATAAAATAATGTTATCTGTTCACTGAATTTTTGATGTCCTGTGTTTTTTCTACAAAATAATGTTACCTGTTCACTGAATTTTTGATGTCCTGTGTTCTTTCTATAAAGTAATGTTACCTGTTCACTGAATTTTTTGTCCTGTGTTTTTTCTATAAAGTAATGTTACCTGTTCACTGAATTTTTTGTCCTGTGTTCTTTCTATAAAGTAATGTTACCTGTTCACTGAATTTTATGTCTTGTGTTTTTTCTATAAAATAGTGTTACCTGTTCACTGAATTTTTGATGTCCTGTGTTTTTCTTATCTCTAGTTTGCTTATGACAGTACTGTTCAAATATCTATTTTCATACATAATATATTTTTCTGTTGTGTTTAAATTTTAAAATTATTTATGGAGGGATACCAAATACTTTAGGTGCACCCCTGTCTGAATGTACTTACTACGGTAAATGATCATTTGGTAAATATATGTCCAACTTACCAATTGGACCAGATTATGTCAACGTCCAGAAGGTGGTCAGAAGTGCCTAAAATGTTAATGTTACCATTAAAGTTTAATAATGTTGTCCTGTCTTATATCAAATATCTACTGACACCTCATTATTGCAAGTCTTATCTGTAATAACATTTTGTTATATGTAATCAAAATACGTCAAGACCACACCTTTTCCATCACCTACATTGTATTATGTAACTGTGGTTTTGTATTTTGTACACTATTATAAGTTTTTTTACTAGTTCTTTTTCCTGTATATATTTGGTTTTATTTTATCAAAAATCTAAAAACAGAATAATTAAACAAAAATTGAACATTAATTTTTCCAAAAGTTCTAGTTTAGTTTGAAGGAAAATTTAAGAAAATGTTTGTGGGTATTTTCAAACATATTTTAGAAGAGCAGTAGTGCTTGATATGAAGTTAAATAAGCTTTATTAATATCACTACTATAGAGGGCACCACTTTAGGTCTGGTGATGTCAGTGGTCTGTTGTTTGCCCAAGTAGTTATTTTGATACAGTTAGCATCAGTGCTAGTAATTTAAGCTCAGTTTATTTTGTACAAAAGCATTTTTAAAATACTAAAACATGAAACCCAATATGAATTAATATCACATACTGAAGATATTTTGTGTACTAACATCACTGCACAACAATTTTTTTTTAAAGTTTTTGCTTCCTGAAATGTTTTTGCTGATTGTTACAGGTACCTGGTGGGTATGCACAAATATAGTTTTGGTTTTGCTTCATCACGTAGGAACTCTGAGAAATAGACAATTGACTGTTCACTGGCAATAACGTATTTAATTGTGTTTCTGTTTCTAATATGCTGTTAAGTTCAACATAATTAAAAGTGTTTTGTTCCTGATATTCATTTATATTCAATGTTCGGTGCATCACGTTACTGGCCCAGTTGTACAAGAGAAATGTTTCTATCTGTGTATGGAAGACTTAAGTGGTTTTAATGTGGCAGTAAGTTGCATTTGTTAGGTTTACAGTTTCTAAAATAATGTTTTACAAACATTTTGTATTCACATGGAACAGTGAAAATGTTTTCAGGAAACCTATTGTAATAGTAAACATTACTGGAAAGGCTTAAGAGCATGTCTACCATTGATAAGTTAAAATCGTATTTTCTTTTGAGAAACAAAACTTAATGGTTTATTAAAGGCTCCTACTTTAATAAATATTATATTGATGGAAACAGAGGGAGTAAGTTAATAAAAGAAACATTAAAATAGTTAGGACTAGTTTCCTATTCAGTATCACAAGCTAAGGTTTTCAGAATAGGTGGAATGGGTATCAACACTTACCAATAAAGCAGAGAAGAGCATTTTGACTGTTGTAGGTCATCTTCAGGTTTAACAAAGAGAGAGTTTGGAACTGGCTGTTGCTGGATATGTCTTAGGAACAAGAGTATAAACAGGTAGTGGATTATAGGGGGCATTGCAGTTAAATGTTAGGTTAATAATTAGTACAGGTATAAAAGTGTTCCTTTATATTGCTTTAATTTTGGTTTTAGTTGTTGTGTAAGTGGGACTACTTTAATTTTGTGTTTATTTATATTTATTTTGGAGGTTTTATAATAAGTTGATAATTACATATTGAGTAACACGGTGCTTACGTATAGTGTACTGTGAAATGTTAATACTATGCATTATCATATTACAGCATATTTACTAAAACATGTGGTAAGTTTTAAGTGTGTAGTTATGGTATGATTTTCTATTCCACACACTTGTAGAAAAACAAATGTTTTTTTGTTCACTTAAAAACATGGGATGTGTTTGATGTTTTACTGTATTTTGTGGTTACCTTAATAGTAACTATGGAAATTGTTTCAGACTGTTAAAGTATATAGTCTGTAACTGATGTTCTTGGTGTATACATGTTAGATTTTTAAGGTTTTACATAACAATAATGCATATACATTGAGTAGATGTTACTACCTATGACTCTTTTTTGTTAAACTACAGTTGGAGTCGAAACTGTAATGAATTTTTATCCAGCTTATAAATTATAACAAGTTATTCGTACCAAACATGCTCTTTAACGTGACACTTGTGGAAAATTATTTGAACACGCTTAAAAAATTTGTTCGTATCACTTATTTTAATGCTTGTTTGTGTTTATTTGTGAAATGAAACTGATGGTTTAAGTTATTTGATCCAGTTTCTTTGTGATGGTTTAAGTGCTTTGATCTGGTTTCTTCGTGATTTCTTTTTCTTCAGTGTGTTTGGATTGTACCACATAAAGAATTTTTTCAGTAGACACTAAATCAGGAAAAAGTGAGTGAACTGGATGGAAAGAGGCAGAGCTAATACATGTTTACAGAGTTTATCTTGCTGAGAAACATTTAGTGTGATGTTTGTAACACAACATAACCTTGTTTCTGCCACATGTTTTAGAAGTTCAAGAAAGTATAATAGGTCTGTCAAATGTTCTAGAAAACACGGTGAACACAGTGTATACATTACATGGTACGTGGACTAACACTAAGAAAGATGTTTTAATTTACACGAGTAAGAAGACTTAGTTTGTTACTGTCAAATGTTCTACAAAACACGGTGAACACAGTGTATATATTACATGGTACGTGGACTAACACTAAGAAAGATGTTTTAATTTACACGAGTAAGAAGACTTAGTTTGTTACTGCCAATAGTTTTTAGCTTCAGTTTAATTGTATAGTTTCTTATGATTACAAGTTAGTATTAAATAACACAAGCAAGTAAAACTTTGGATTTTTAGTTTTAGGGTGTTAAAGGGTGAGGGAGTTCTTTAGATGTTTCACATGAAATATGTGCAACTTAAATACATAGTGGTAAGAGAAAAGAGGTGGAGTTGATGAATATAAGTTACTAATGTTGGACTATCATTTATGATGCACGTGTTATAAATTAGTGACGTTGGGTTGAATAAGTTACTAATGTTGGACTATAATTGTATGATGTATGTGTTATAAACCAGTGACATTGGGTTCTAAGTGTATGATGTATGTGTTATAAACTTGTGATGTTGGGTTGCAAGTGTATGATGTACGTGTTATAAACTTGTGACGTTGGATTGCAAGTGTATGATGTACGTGTTATGAACTAGTGATGTTGGGTTGCAAGTGTATGATTTACATGTTATAAACTTGTGATGTTGGGTTGTAAGTGTATGATGCACATGTTATAAACAAGTGATGTTGGGTTTTAAGTGTATGATGTTGATGTGGTCATGTTATATGTTCAGGCAGGTAATGATCTGATTTACTGTCTCAACCTAATAAATGTCTTGTTATAACATGACAAATGTTTGGATTATTTATTTCCCTGACATCTATTTAAGATGTCTTTACTTCACCAAGTGGTAAAGATAATATGACAAGTGTTTGGATTATTTATTTTACTCACATATTACTTCATATCTATATATATATATTTTTTTTTTCTCTCCTTTTTGTTTATATCATTCTTGAGCATGAAACTAACTGTGTGTGTTGTCAAATTAACGAGTTCTATAGATTTCACCTTTGCATAGTTTTGTTTTGAACATGTTTTTGTATCTTCTGTTACAATTTCTTGCATGTTATACATTGATATATTTTTCCTACTCTGTTTTTCTTCTTTGCATGCTGTGCACCATTATTTTGCACGAACACCGTCACCTATATTAACGTATCGTTCCCCAGTCATCTCGTCATTTTATCTTGCAGTAAAGTACTTGAGAGAGGTGACTCCATATTTCCGCAAGACAATGATGTTGTCGGAGATTGGCTGGGACTTCCAACATGGCAGTTTTCTGTCGAGAGACATCTTAAGAGGACAACATAAAATGTCCCGCTCCGACATTCGGTGCGTGCCTCTACTTTTGTGCCACCTTGCAAGAAACCTGACAGTCGAAGATTCTGAGAATAGAACATTTGAACTGCATTCCCCGGATCGATGCAGTTCGTGTATTCTGAGGTGTTCTGACAGCACTCGGTGTTCAGCTTGGTTTAATGCCATTCACACAGTGATTTATAATCTCACCAGTAAAGCAACAGTGGAAGCCAACCATTTATTAATCAATGTGCTAGAAAAGGCTGAAGTAAAGTATATGGGCTGGCTTAGTGAGAAGGTTAGTCTCATGACTTTTATTTCTTGTTGTGAAGTGAAATGTGTAAACCCAAGTACTGCTGGTGCAGTGAATGTTTCAGTTAGGTTTTTGAGTAATTGTAGAAATAGCTTGCAGATACATCAACCTTACAGTATGAAGTGTAGAAGTCCAAATATGCTATTGAGTTGTGTATTAACAATTTTCACATTTTCTTCTAATTTGTTATAAGTAAGGTTACATTTATCTCTATACAAAGGCAGGGTGTAATGGTGTTTTATTTTGAAATCCTGGTTAGCAGTTTTTGGGTTTTGTAATCTTGTCAGTGATTTCCCTCAAGCTATGGAAACCCTGAATCAAGAGAAAGTATAGACAACTTGTTGAGCTAACGTGTTTAGATAAACATTTGGGGCATTTTAAAGATTGTGAAAACCAGGGTTTCTCAACTGAGAAAGAGGTTAACCTAGGGTTAATTAGATAAGAATTATGGTAAATACATATCAGCAATTATACAATTTAGAGTAACAAACTCATTAGTTATTAGCAACTGCAGTTTGTTGAATTTGACTGATCAATTTTTCATCTCAATTTTGTATAGTTTGTGTTTTTCAAACTGACTGAGTAAAAAACTAAGTGGTGAATGATACTGGAAGAACTTTGAGTAACCCTGAACCAATAATTTTAACCTGCAAGTGAACCTCTTACAGTTTCTTAGCACCTCCTGGTGAGCTGGTTCTAAAAGAAGTTTGTTATACTTGTCTGGTTTTGTGGTTTCATCAGTTTCCACTTATACCCATAACTTCATTATTCACACTTTTATTTTCCTAACCCTGTTACAACCTGTATTTTAAACCTTACTATGTGTTAATGTATTTTTGCATGTGTAATTACCATTGTTACATGAAAAAAGTTCAAACTCTGACTACGTGTGTGTTAATTTTAACTTGTGTAAATTTGTCATTATTTCTCTGAATCAACTTTTGTTATACAATTTCATAACGACACGATGTGTAGTTGTTCACATAGAAACCTTGTGGAGGATTAGGTTTACAAACTTAGTAAAGAACATTAAAATATACTTTTCTTCAGATGTGTGTGCACATGTTTCATAAAATCTTCAGATGCTGTGTACAAATGTGATGTTTTAAAAGTAAGTTATCTCTATTACATTACTCTCTTAGACACACGACGAATCAGGAAATGCACAGTGGAGACGAATATTTCTTGCTGTGACAGAGAGGGACATCTTATTTTATGATCTTGTTCCATGGACGAAGGAAGCTTGGGCTGTTCCCGCACACAGCTCATCTCTTGTTCAGACAAGGTATAATACTGTGGATTGAAAAGTAAATGAATGTGTTTGGTATAGCAGATTTAACATGTATGGGTATATTTGAATGTGTCTGGTATGGTAGATCTGACAAGTATTGGTATATTTGAATGTGTCTGGTATGGTTGATCTGATAAGTATTGGTATATTTCAATGCATCTGGTGTGGTAGATCTGACAAGTATTGGTATATTTGAATGTGTCTGGTATGGTAGATCTAACAAGTGTTGGTATATTTCAATGCATCTGGTGTGGTAGATCTGACAAGTATTGGTATATTTGAATGTGTCTGGTATGGTAGATCTAACAAGTGTTGGTATATTTCAATGCATCTGGTGTGGTAGATCTGACAAGTATTGGTATATTTGAATGTGTCTGGTATGGTAGATCTAACAAGTGTTGGTATATTTCAATGCATCTGGTGTGGTAGATCTGACAAGTATTGGTATATTTGAATGTGTCTGGTATGGTAGATCTAACAAGTGTTGGTATATTTCAATGCATCTGGTGTGGTAGATCTGACAAGTATTGGAATATTTGAATGTGTCTGGTATGGTAGATCTAACAAGTGTTGGTATATTTCAATGCATCTGGTGTGGTAGATCTGACAAGTATTGGTATATTTGAATGTGTCTGGTATGGTAGATCTAACAAGTGTTGGTATATTTCAATGCATCTGGTGTGGTAGATCTGACAAGTATTGGTATATTTGAATGTGTCTGGTATGGTAGATCTAACAAGTGTTGGTATATTTCAATGCATCTGGTGTGGTAGATCTGACAAGTATTGGTATATTTGAATGTGTCTGGTATAGTAGATCTAACAAGTATTGGTATATTTGAATGCATCTGGTATAGTAGATCTAACAAGTATTGGTATATTTGAATGTGTCTGGTATAGTAGATCTAACAAGTATTGGTATAATCTGGTGGGTACAAATGAATTGAATTCTGTGTGGTAGATCTGACAAGTATTGGTATATTTGCATGTGATCTGGTATGGTAGATCTAACAAGTATTTGAATGTGTCTGTATCCTCTCAGTTATATGAATGCATCTGGTGTGGTAGATCTGACAAGTATTGGTATATTTTCAATGTGTCTGGTATGGTAGATCTAACAAGTGTTGGTATATTTCAATGCATCTGGTGTGGTAGATCTGACAAGTACTGGTATATTTGAATGTGTCTGGTATGGTAGATCTGACAAGTATTGGTATATTTGAATGTGTCTGGTATGGTTGATCTGACAAGTATTGGTATATTTCAATGCATCTGGTGTGGTAGATCTGACAAGTATTGGTATATTTCAATGCATCTGGTGTGGTAGATCTGACAAGTATTGGTATATTTCAATGCATCTGGTGTGGTAGATCTGACAAGAATTGGAATATTTGAACGGGTCTGGTATGGTAGATCTAACAAGTGTTGGTATATTTCAATGCATCTGGTGTGGTAGATCTGACAAGTATTGGTATATTTGAATGTGTCTGGTATGGTAGATCTGACAAGTGTTGGTATATTTCAATGCATCTGGTGTGGTAGATCTGACAAGTATTGGTATATTTCAATGCATCTGGTGTGGTAGATCTGACAAGTATTGGTATATTTCAATGCATCTGGTGTGGTAGATCTGACAAGTATTGGTATATTTCAATGCATCTGGTGTGGTAGATCTGACAAGAATTGGAATATTTGAATGTCTCTGGTATGGTAGATCTAACAAGTGTTGGTATATTTCAATGCATCTGGTGTGGTAGATCTGACAAGTACTGGTATATTTGAATGTGTCTGGTATGGTAGATCTAACAAGTGTTGGTATATTTCAATGCATCTGGTGTGGTAGATCTAACAAGTGTTGGTATATTTCAATGCATCTGGTGTGGTAGATCTGACAAGAATTGGAATATTTGAATGTGTCTGGTATGGTAGATCTAACAAGTGTTGGTATATTTCAATGCATCTGGTGTGGTAGATCTGACAAGTATTGGTATATTTGAATGTGTCTGGTATGGTAGATCTAACAAGTGTTGGTATATTTCAATGCATCTGGTGTGGTAGATCTGACAAGTACTGGAATATTTGAATGTGTCTGGTATGGTAGATCTAACAAGTGTTGGTATATTTCAATGCATCTGGTGTGGTAGATCTGACAAGTATTGGTATATTTGAATGTGTCTGGTATGGTAGATCTAACAAGTGTTGGTATATTTCAATGCATCTGGTGTGGTAGATCTGACAAGTATTGGAATATTTGAATGTGTCTGGTATGGTAGATCTAACAAGTGTTGGAATATTTGAATGTGTCTGGTATGGTAGATCTAACAAGTGTTGGTATATTTCAATGCATCTGGTGTGGTAGATCTGACAAGTATTGGTATATTTGAATGTGTCTGGTATGGTAGATCTAACAAGTGTTGGTATATTTCAATGCATCTGGTGTGGTAGATCTGACAAGTATTGGAATATTTGAATGTGTCTGGTATGGTAGATCTAACAAGTGTTGGTATATTTCAATGCATCTGGTGTGGTAGATCTGACAAGTATTGGTATATTTGAATGTGTCTGGTATGGTAGATCTAACAAGTGTTGGTATATTTCAATGCATCTGGTGTGGTAGATCTGACAAGTACTGGTATATTTGAATGTGTCTGGTATGGTAGATCTAACAAGTGTTGGTATATTTCAATGCATCTGGTGTGGTAGATCTGACAAGTATTGGTATATTTGAATGTGTCTGGTATGGTAGATCTAACAAGTGTTGGTATATTTCAATGCATCTGGTGTGGTAGATCTGACAAGTATTGGTATATTTGAATGTGTCTGGTATGGTAGATCTGACAAGTATTGGTATATTTCAATGCATCTGGTGTGGTAGATCTGACAAGTATTGGTATATTTCAATGCATCTGGTGTGGTAGATCTGACAAGTATTGGTATATTTCAATGCATCTGGTGTGGTAGATCTGACAAGTATTGGTATATTTCAATGCATCTGGTGTGGTAGATCTGACAAGAATTGGAATATTTGAATGTGTCTGGTATGGTAGATCTAACAAGTGTTGGTATATTTCAATGCATCTGGTGTGGTAGATCTGACAAGTATTGGTATATTTGAATGTGTCTGGTATGGTAGATCTAACAAGTGTTGGTATATTTCAATGCATCTGGTGTGGTAGATCTGACAAGTACTGGTATATTTGAATGTGTCTGGTATGGTAGATCTAACAAGTGTTGGTATATTTCAATGCATCTGGTGTGGTAGATCTGACAAGTATTGGTATATTTGAATGTGTCTGGTATGGTAGATCTAACAAGTGTTGGTATATTTCAATGCATCTGGTGTGGTAGATCTGACAAGTATTGGTATATTTGAATGTGTCTGGTATGGTAGATCTGACAAGTATTGGTATATTTCAATGCATCTGGTGTGGTAGATCTGACAAGTATTGGTATATTTCAATGCATCTGGTGTGGTAGATCTGACAAGTATTGGTATATTTCAATGCATCTGGTGTGGTAGATCTGACAAGTATTGGTATATTTCAATGCATCTGGTGTGGTAGATCTGACAAGAATTGGAATATTTGAATGTGTCTGGTATGGTAGATCTAACAAGTGTTGGTATATTTCAATGCATCTGGTGTGGTAGATCTGACAAGTACTGGTATATTTGAATGTGTCTGGTATGGTAGATCTAACAAGTGTTGGTATATTTCAATGCATCTGGTGTGGTAGATCTAACAAGTGTTGGTATATTTCAATGCATCTGGTGTGGTAGATCTGACAAGAATTGGAATATTTGAATGTGTCTGGTATGGTAGATCTAACAAGTGTTGGTATATTTCAATGCATCTGGTGTGGTAGATCTGACAAGTACTGGAATATTTGAATGTGTCTGGTATGGTAGATCTAACAAGTGTTGGTATATTTCAATGCATCTGGTGTGGTAGATCTGACAAGTATTGGTATATTTGAATGTGTCTGGTATGGTAGATCTAACAAGTGTTGGTATATTTCAATGCATCTGGTGTGGTAGATCTGACAAGTATTGGAATATTTGAATGTGTCTGGTATGGTAGATCTAACAAGTGTTGGTATATTTCAATGCATCTGGTGTGGTAGATCTGACAAGTATTGGTATATTTGAATGTGTCTGGTATGGTAGATCTAACAAGTGTTGGTATATTTCAATGCATCTGGTGTGGTAGATCTGACAAGTACTGGAATATTTGAATGTGTCTGGTATGGTAGATCTAACAAGTGTTGGTATATTTCAATGCATCTGGTGTGGTAGATCTGACAAGTATTGGTATATTTGAATGTGTCTGGTATGGTAGATCTAACAAGTGTTGGTATATTTCAATGCATCTGGTGTGGTAGATCTGACAAGTATCGGTATATTTGAATGTGTCTGGTATGGTAGATCTAACAAGTGGTGGTATATTTCAATGCATCTGGTGTGGTAGATCTGACAAGTATTGGTATATTTGAATGTGTCTGGTATGGTAGATCTAACAAGTGTTGGTATATTTCAATGCATCTGGTGTGGTAGATCTGACAAGTATTGGAATATTTGAATGTGTCTGGTATGGTAGATCTAACAAGTGTTGGTATATTTCAATGCATCTGGTGTGGTAGATCTGACAAGTATTGGTATATTTGAATGTGTCTGGTATGGTAGATCTGACAAGTATTGGTATATTTCAATGCATCTGGTGTGGTAGATCTGACAAGTATTGGTATATTTGAATGTGTCTGGTATGGTAGATCTGACAAGTATTGGTATATTTCAATGCATCTGGTGTGGTAGATCTGACAAGTATTGGTATATTTCAATGCATCTGGTGTGGTAGATCTGACAAGTATTGGTATATTTCAATGCATCTGGTGTGGTAGATCTGACAAGTATTGTTATATTTCAATGCATCTGGTGTGGTAGATCTGACAAGAATTGGAATATTTGAATGTGTCTGGTATGGTAGATCTAACAAGTGTTGGTATATTTCAATGCATCTGGTGTGGTAGATCTGACAAGTATTGGTATATTTGAATGTGTCTGGTATGGTAGATCTAACAAGTGTTGGTATATTTCAATGCATCTGGTGTGGTAGATCTGACAAGTACTGGTATATTTGAATGTGTCTGGTATGGTAGATCTAACAAGTGTTGGTATATTTCAATGCATCTGGTGTGGTAGATCTGACAAGTATTGGTATATTTGAATGTGTCTGGTATGGTAGATCTAACAAGTGTTGGTATATTTCAATGCATCTGGTGTGGTAGATCTGACAAGTATTGGTATATTTGAATGTGTCTGGTATGGTAGATCTGACAAGTATTGGTATATTTCAATGCATCTGGTGTGGTAGATCTGACAAGTATTGGTATATTTCAATGCATCTGGTGTGGTAGATCTGACAAGTATTGGTATATTTCAATGCATCTGGTGTGGTAGATCTGACAAGTATTGGTATATTTCAATGCATCTGGTGTGGTAGATCTGACAAGAATTGGAATATTTGAATGTGTCTGGTATGGTAGATCTAACAAGTGTTGGTATATTTCAATGCATCTGGTGTGGTAGATCTGACAAGTACTGGTATATTTGAATGTGTCTGGTATGGTAGATCTAACAAGTGTTGGTATATTTCAATGCATCTGGTGTGGTAGATCTAACAAGTGTTGGTATATTTCAATGCATCTGGTGTGGTAGATCTGACAAGAATTGGAATATTTGAATGTGTCTGGTATGGTAGATCTAACAAGTGTTGGTATATTTCAATGCATCTGGTGTGGTAGATCTGACAAGTATTGGTATATTTGAATGTGTCTGGTATGGTAGATCTAACAAGTGTTGGTATATTTCAATGCATCTGGTGTGGTAGATCTGACAAGTACTGGAATATTTGAATGTGTCTGGTATGGTAGATCTAACAAGTGTTGGTATATTTCAATGCATCTGGTGTGGTAGATCTGACAAGTATTGGTATATTTGAATGTGTCTGGTATGGTAGATCTAACAAGTGTTGGTATATTTCAATGCATCTGGTGTGGTAGATCTGACAAGTATTGGAATATTTGAATGTGTCTGGTATGGTAGATCTAACAAGTGTTGGTATATTTCAATGCATCTGGTTGTGGTAGATCTGACAAGTATTGGAATATTTGAATGTGTCTGGTATGGTAGATCTAACAAGTGTTGGTATATTTCAATGCATCTGGTGTGGTAGATCTGACAAGTATTGGTATATTTGAATGTGTCTGGTATGGTAGATCTAACAAGTGTTGGTATATTTCAATGCATCTGGTGTGGTAGATCTGACAAGTATTGGTATATTTGAATGTGTCTGGTATGGTAGATCTAACAAGTGGTGGTATATTTCAATGCATCTGGTGTGGTAGATCTGACAAGTATTGGTATATTTGAATGTGTCTGGTATGGTAGATCTAACAAGTGTTGGTATATTTCAATGCATCTGGTGTGGTAGATCTGACAAGTATTGGAATATTTGAATGTGTCTGGTATGGTAGATCTAACAAGTGTTGGTATATTTCAATGCATCTGGTGTGGTAGATCTGACAAGTATTGGTATATTTGAATGTGTCTGGTATGGTAGATCTAACAAGTATTTGTATATTTGAATGCATCTGGTGTGGTAGATCTGACAAGTATTGGAATATTTGAATGTGTCTGGTATGGTAGATCTAACAAGTGTTGGTATATTTCAATGCATCTGGTGTGGTAGATCTGACAAGTATTGGTATATTTGAATGTGTCTGGTATGGTAGATCTAACAAGTGTTGGTATATTTCAATGCATCTGGTGTGGTAGATCTGACAAGTACTGGTATATTTGAATGTGTCTGGTATGGTAGATCTAACAAGTGTTGGTATATTTCAATGCATCTGGTGTGGTAGATCTGACAAGTATTGGTATATTTGAATGTGTCTGGTATGGTAGATCTAACAAGTGTTGGTATATTTCAATGCATCTGGTGTGGTAGATCTGACAAGTATTGGTATATTTGAATGTGTCTGGTATGGTAGATCTGACAAGTATTGGTATATTTCAATGCATCTGGTGTGGTAGATCTGACAAGTATTGGTATATTTCAATGCATCTGGTGTGGTAGATCTGACAAGTATTGGTATATTTCAATGCATCTGGTGTGGTAGATCTGACAAGTATTGGTATATTTCAATGCATCTGGTGTGGTAGATCTGACAAGAATTGGAATATTTGAATGTGTCTGGTATGGTAGATCTAACAAGTGTTGGTATATTTCAATGCATCTGGTGTGGTAGATCTGACAAGTATTGGTATATTTGAATGTGTCTGGTATGGTAGATCTAACAAGTGTTGGTATATTTCAATGCATCTGGTGTGGTAGATCTGACAAGTACTGGTATATTTGAATGTGTCTGGTATGGTAGATCTAACAAGTGTTGGTATATTTCAATGCATCTGGTGTGGTAGATCTGACAAGTATTGGTATATTTGAATGTGTCTGGTATGGTAGATCTAACAAGTGTTGGTATATTTCAATGCATCTGGTGTGGTAGATCTGACAAGTATTGGTATATTTGAATGTGTCTGGTATGGTAGATCTGACAAGTATTGGTATATTTCAATGCATCTGGTGTGGTAGATCTGACAAGTATTGGTATATTTCAATGCATCTGGTGTGGTAGATCTGACAAGTATTGGTATATTTCAATGCATCTGGTGTGGTAGATCTGACAAGTATTGGTATATTTCAATGCATCTGGTGTGGTAGATCTGACAAGAATTGGAATATTTGAATGTGTCTGGTATGGTAGATCTAACAAGTGTTGGTATATTTCAATGCATCTGGTGTGGTAGATCTGACAAGTATTGGAATATTTGAATGTGTCTGGTATGGTAGATCTAACAAGTGTTGGTATATTTCAATGCATCTGGTGTGGTAGATCTGACAAGTATTGGTATATTTGAATGTGTCTGGTATGGTAGATCTAACAAGTGTTGGTATATTTCAATGCATCTGGTGTGGTAGATCTGACAAGTATTGGTATATTTGAATGCGTCTGGTATGGTAGATCTAACAAGTGTTGGTATATTTCAATGCATCTGGTGTGGTAGATCTGACAAGTATTGGTATATTTGAATGTGTCTGGTATGGTAGATCTAACAAGTGTTGGTATATTTCAATGCATCTGGTGTGGTAGATCTGACAAGTATTGGAATATTTGAATGTGTCTGGTATGGTAGATCTAACAAGTGTTGGTATATTTCAATGCATCTGGTGTGGTAGATCTGACAAGTATTGGTATATTTGAATGTGTCTGGTATGGTAGATCTAACAAGTGTTGGTATATTTCAATGCATCTGGTGTGGTAGATCTGACAAGTATTGGAATATTTGAATGTGTCTGGTATGGTAGATCTAACAAGTGTTGGTATATTTCAATGCATCTGGTGTGGTAGATCTGACAAGTATTGGAATATTTGAATGTGTCTGGTATGGTAGATCTAACAAGTATTTGTATATTTGAATGCATCTGGTGTGGTAGATCTGACAAGTATTGGAATATTTGAATGTGTCTGGTATGGTAGATCTGACAAGTATTGGAATATTTGAATGTGTCTGGTATGGTAGATCTGACAAGTATTGGTATATTTGAATGCATCTGGTGTGGTAGATCTGACAAGTATTGGTATATTTGAATGTCTGGTATGGTAGATCTAACAAGTGTTGGTATATTTCAATGCATCTGGTATGGTAGATCTAACGGATACATTTTTATGATTCATGCTGTAAATATAGTTTTTTTTCTTTGTCTATTCTTTATAACTTGATGTCTTTTAAGCCTAACTTTTGCAGTCTTCAGTGACAGAGATAAGTTATGTCATTACACTTACATGTAGCTTTGTAAATCAAACAAAAGTATCTTATGGTAGCATCTAATGAAAGTCAAACAGAATGCTACTTTAGTGTTTTTGTGATTATCAACATTTTTATTTACTGAATTTAGGCTAGTTCATTCGAGTTCTACCAGGAACCACCCACCTAGCATCTCCATACCGGGTATTACGGACGTTATAAGCTTCACCCTTAGGATTGCAACTGACCAAGGAGTTGATTCTAGAGTGATGAGAGTTGAGACACACAGAGAGCTCGCCACCTGGGTTCGCCACTTAGTCCAGGGGGCACACAATGCAGTGCTGGCAATGAAGGAAGCCAGGTATTGTAAGTAACAAACTTTTGTTGTGTCACATACTAGTGTACAAAGTGAAGTTGTAAAAATCTTCAGCTCTGAGGCAGAAAGACGAAGGAAATGATACATTGTTAAGTTTGAGAAGTACAGCTTGCTTAATTGTATGAATTTCTTGTTATCAGTTTAACTAAAGCTTAAAGAGAATAATAAAATCAATTACACTGATAGCTAAGGTACCGGTTGCAGAGAAGGTGTTCATGGCACATGGAAACTGTACTTTATGGCAGGTTTCAAACATGTATTTTAATCAGTGTTGAGCTCCCTATGTTCAGTCTTACAGACATCTTCATCTCTATGAATATAAGATTAAATTATTAATTCAAAACTTATACATGAAAATTATGTATACCAACTAGTACTGTTCTTTATTACACAGAACTACTAAAACTAGTTTAATGAGGAAAATATTACACAGGCAGTGTTATAAGATTACTGTTTGGTACAAGCTGCACATATTCACCTCTGGGAATTGAATTTTCAATTGCATTTGAACTACATTTAGGAGGCCACCTGACAGTTTTAAGTGTTTTGTCACTGTATGAACCACCTCTCATCAATGTTAACTTCTATTCAGAACAAACCACATATTTAGAGTGAATATAAAAAAGGAACTTGGTTTTGAGAGTAACTACTTATATTCTCAAACAGAATGTATTGTTGCACTGGTTGTGTAGCAGAAGCACGAACAATATTTTGGCCTAAATCGAACACCTAAATTGAAATTTAGATTAATCTTAAGTCCACATATTATAGCTAACAACAGTTTGTAGTAAAAATACAGAGATAACAACTGAAAAATAGTTAAATAATAGAACATATATGTTTAGGACAATTTCAGCATTTAAATGAGGAACTGAATAATTAACCCTTTCACTGTGGCTGGGACACACATTTCCCAGTGCACCAGTGCCCTCACGTTGCAAGCAGGACAAATGGTTTCTATTGTATTTCAAAATTTCTACACATAACAGGTGGCAGTGAAATTATTAGAATGAAATTTCTGGTACCCCACCTGTAGTTCATTCATGGATTCCATTCAGTAACCCCACAAGTGCAAGCTGACCGTGCCTACATTGCCAAGTAGTATCACTGTTTATTGTGTGAATGTGCTTGACTCAGATCTATGTAACAATACTGTATCATATAAAATACCTTTAGAAACTTGTATTGTTAATTAAAGCAGTTAATTAGGAGATTAAGTGGAAGGTAATTGTTTTCAACAAGAGCTTGTTACTTATCATAGTAACATGAAATTCCACAGTTATACTTGAGAATACAGCATGTGTGGTTTGTGTTACTAAACGTCAGTTTTATCTTTTATCTAGCTTGTGTATACCAAGGACAAGACTGTCAGATTGTTTTACACTATGAGAATGGAATTATGCTCTTGGACGGGAGGCAACAGACTGTTCTGTTTCAATGTGCATATGAAAAGTTATTAATGTCTGCTGATGATGGAATACGATTGGTATGGTTAGAATTTGGAGATGAAGAGGGTGAAAAGGTAACATTTTGTTTTGTGCACTTCAGAGTATTTTTAATTTAATGTTTGTCCTGTGGATCAGTGGTCTAGGGAAAAACTACAAAATGGTTACAAACATTCTGTCATGGTGGACTGTTAGTTAATTTAATGGTTGTCATGTGGATCATGGGTCTAGGGAGGAACTGCAAAATGGTTACAAATATTCTGACATGGTGGACTATTTATTAATTTAATGGTTGTCCTGTCGATCATTGTCTAGGGAGGAACTCCAAAATGGTAGTGTTTGGTTAGACATGCAGATGTTAAAATGAGAGATTATGAGTAAAATGAAATAGATATTTCAGAGTTTTGTGTAACTTGAATATATCATACTTTGTTGTAAAAATTGAGCATTTTTTGAGATGGCTCTGAATATTATTTTATCTTCTAGGAACTGGACATGATGCAGTGCCCTAAAGCCTTTGTTTTTACTCTCCATACATTTCTCTCAGCTAAAGTCACAAGAATGGGGCTCTTAGCATGATGACAGACAGACTAGGTGTTTTGTTTTTCAATATTCCATTGGAACCATCCATACGTTGAAGCTGACTAGGAGCTTGCTTTGTCTTCCAGACAGTCTGTGTGACCTCTACCTTGAGCAGAGAATCATTTTGGTAGTTTATTATCCTGAGTGACCTTTGTTCAACATTGAAGGTGAATTCACGAGGCTCTGCTGTCTTAGGAAGAAGAATATCGTCTAATGCATTCTTAAACTATATATTAGGATTGTTATAACTTGAATATTATCAGAACATTGATGGTTTCTTTGTAGAGTTGATCTTGTTGCCATGAGCATTACAAACTGTAATGTTATCATCTTGCCATTACAATCATGATATTGTAAGGGTGTAGTGTAGCTGTGCCCATAGCTGGTGCTTTAAGTGTGACCAAAATACTTCAGATGTGAAATAAGAGTCTGTGAAAAGTACAAATGAAAGAGTTACAAATTTTAGCATTGAATAACCTTTAACCTTTATGAAATACAAGTGAACTCATCTAATACATTCTTTTATCAAGATATGCCACTTCATTTGCAATTTTTCAAATCAGTGCAAAGTTATATGTTGCTAGTTGTTAAGTTCATCTGACATATAACCTTTAACCTTGTTTGTCATTTACTCAACTTCATTTATTAGGTTTTTATTACAGCTGTGTTCTGTGTGGAAACTAGCTTACTGAACTTAAGTTAAAGTAATTTAACTCAAGAGATTGCCTCAAACTTTCCATTAATTTGATGTGATGTTTTGTCCACTTTTGATTTTTAGTTAAATTTAGGCTGTTGACATTAAACATTAGGTCAGTATGTTCAAAATGCATACATTGCACCATAGTCAAAAGAGAGAATTGTTTTAATAGCTTGATTTGTGTTTGAAAGGAATGTAACACCAGCCAGAACATTGGCTGTCTTCCCTCCAGTTATGGAATTCTGTGACAGGAAGTCTATTGGCATGCAGTTTTGCTGTCCCTCATTCTGAATCACTGTCCAGTAGTGAACAATCACTTTTACTGAGTACCTGATAGAGTCAATGAAGTAGTTCTTCTGTTTATTACAGCATGAAGGTAAGGTACGTGTGAAGCAGTCTAGCTCCTGTAGTGAAGATGTATTAGTTATGTTGTGTGTCCTCGACGTGACAACAGAGTGGTTAAAAACCATTACACACACAGTGATCACCTTTAACTAAATTCAGAGAAATCAGTATTTTTATGTACAAGAAAGCACAGATGGAATAACATTTTAAACTTGATTGATGGAAAAAAATACCAAAAACGTTTTAACTGTTTGATTGAAAACAAATTGTGAGATAAGTGTCTATTTTTTTCTGTTTTATTAATTTTCCACTTGAGATCACTCATTAACACAACAGTTTGAAACTCTCCAAGAAACACATTTCACATTGAACTTTTTTCAGTGTTGTCGTCTTGGGTTGAATTGTATTTTATTCTTAATTTTATGGGAACAAAGTATCTGTTTCTGTGTTCAGGTTTTGTATTTTGGGCTGTTTCCCTGTTTAGACTGTATATTTTGGACTGTTTTCGTGTTTAGGTTGTATATTTTGGGCCATTTCCGTATTCAGGTTGTGTGTTTTGGACTGTTTCTGTGTTTAGGTTGTGTATTTTGGACTGTTTCTGTGTTCAGGTTGTGTATTTTGGACTGTTTCTGTGTTTAGGTTTGTATTTTGGGCTGTTTCTGTGTTTAGGTTGTGTATTTTGGACTGTTCTGTGTTTAGGTTTGTATTTTTGGCTGTTTCTGTGTTTAGGTTGTGTATTTTGGACTGTTCTGTGTTTAGGTTTGTATTTTTGGCTGTTTCTGTGTTTAGGTTGTGTATTTTGGGCTGTTTCTGTGTTCAGGTTGTGTATTTTGGGCTGTTTCTGTGTTCAGGTTGTGTATTTTGGACTGTTTCTGTGTTCAGGTTGTGTATTTTGGACTGTTTCTGTGTTCAGGTTGTGTATTTTGGACTGTTTCCATGTTTAGGTTGTGTATTTTGGACTGTTTCTGTGTTTTGGTTGTGTATTTTGGACTGTTTCCATGTTTAGGTTGTGTATTTTAGACTGTTTCTGTGTTCAGGTTGTGTAGTTTGGACTGTTTCCGTGTTTAGGTCATGTATTTTGGGGAGGATCTGATGTAATTGAGAACTGGTTTTACAGAAAAATGATACAGTTGAACTGTTGATAAATCAATAACATTCTTTAGTTTCTTCTAGAACTGAGTGGGCCTGTGTCTTGAGTGTGCTTATCTTCCTAAGGTGAATTTCAATGTGGATTTGGTAAGAGGCACTTGTGAAGGCACTTTTTTATATTTACTTCAATGTGAAATAAGTTGTGGAAATAATTCATTATTTAAAAGGTTTTCAACATGGTGTACACTGTATTTGGTTTTCAAACAATATGTAACTGTTTATCTTAAAGGTAACTTGATGTTTTTAAGTACAGACTCTCACGTGTTTCAGTAGAGGGTATGTATCTTAGGAATAACAGTAAAACCTGTCTAAGCTGGAAACTGCATAGAGCAGAAACCTGTACATGTTGAATATATCAACATTTTGCAGCATTATCTAAAGATTTCTCTTATAAAACGCCCTCTATATGGCAGAACCTGTATAACCTGGACGGAAAACTATCTTTCACCTTCCTCATTTATCAACAAGTATGATTAGAACCTGAGTAAGGTGGAAAAATATTTGTGATTAAATAGTAATTTCTTATTTAATAAATAATTTCTTTAAATATTAATAAATTCTTGAACATTCTGTTACAATAAGTATTGGTTAAATATATTCTGGACATTCTGTTACAGTAAGTATTAGTTAAATATATTCTGGACATTCTTTTAGAGAAAGTATTAGTTAAATATATTCTGTTTTTTTTTCTGCCGTTATTATTTTTGCAGTTTCAATTAAACATAAGAATGAAACAAGAAAATAGGAACATTCTACTTTTCATAGATAATGCAACTTGTTACCCAAAAGTTCAACTTTCAAATGTTCGTACAGTCTTTCTACCTCCATGTACAACATCAGTTCTACAGTCATTAGATAACTGAATTATACAGTGTATAAAATTGAAATACAGAAAACTGATGTTTCAGCATATTATTACAAACATGGACGACTGTAGGAGAGCATCTGAAATGACCATGAAATTTGACGTGTTAGATGTAATTACATTTTGAAGTTATTCATTCGAATGCGTAAAAGATGAATGTGTAATAAAGTGCTTTCGAAACTGTGGATTTATTCTTCGTAATGGTGAAGTTATTTGTTGTGACGATTCTAGTGAAATCCAAACTGATTGATGCAGATGATTCTGTGAACGTTGACAGGAGTGTTTTAACAGAAACTGATGAAAATGATTTAAAATCTATAATAGAACCTCAAGATGGTAACAGTGTGAGAGATTCAGAAGATGAACAAAATGTAAAAGATAGTGAGGAAATAGAAGGCTCTACTTCATCACCAGTGTTAAGTTATATTAATTCTATTAAGTGGGAAAATGAACTTCATGAAAAGGTCGTAGAATTAGTGTTCTATTTTAACTACATGAGAAAACCCATTACAAAACTAAAACAGTTGAAATTGGATGCTTTCTTCAAATGAATTTAAGATTTTCTGTACTTATGTATATTTTGAATGTCTATTTGTGTTCTTATTCTAATAAATGTAACAAAAAGTATAATAACATTATTCACAAACGTCTTATTTCTCTTAAGTCAAGCAAGTATAACGTTCCGCTCAAAAATTATATATAGTCAAGGAAATGCATGTTCATTATGTCTAAGTCGGAGATTTTACTCAGTCCTGTGCGATTCCACCTTGGACAGGTTTTACTGTACTATAATATCTGCAACTTAACTATTGAACTTTATCTGGGTTATCTTAATCAGTATTGTATAAACTGTGTTTTACAGTTTAACCATCTATAGGTTATGTTATTCAGTATTGTATAAACTGAGTGCTACAGTTTAACCATCTATAGGTTATGTTATTCAGTATTGTATAAATTAGGTATTACAGTTTAACCATCTGTAGGTTATTTTATTCAGTGTTGTATAAACTGTGTTTTATAGTTTAATCATTTATAGGTTATGTTATTCAGTATTGTATAAACTAGGTATTACAGTTTAACCATCTGTAGGTTATGTTATTCAGTATTGTATAAACTTGGTATAACAGTTTAACCATCTATAGGTTATGTTATTCAGTATTGTATAAACTAGGTATTACAGTTTAAACATCTATAGGTTATGTTATTCAGTATTGTATAAACTAGGTATTACAGTTTAACCATCTATAGGTTATGTTATTCAGTATTGTATTAACTAGGTATTACAGTTTAATCATCTACAGGTTATGTTATGCAGTATTGTATAAACTTGGTATTACAGTTTAACCATCTACAGGTTATGTTATTCAGTATTGTATAAACTGGGGATTTCACTGTACATCTTAGAATTAGCACATTTAATTTTGTTACACTGTCTGTATTTCTAAGATAAAGAACTCTGGTAATGTTTAACCTGCCATTAAAGTCCACTTGTTTGTACGTAGAGTTATTGATAAAGAAATATTTTAAATGTTGTGATGACCATCAAACGTCCTTATCTGGTGTTACTGTTTTAATGTTGTTCAGTTTTTAACTCTGTAAATGTTGCCAGCATAACAATATATATGTTTTGATGTCAAAATTTGAAAATTAGATATGACATGAAAAACAAGATAAGATTAATGTGTAATGTAATTTAGTTAGCATACAAAAATCATGGATTTATTTTTGGAGCTTTAGAATTCATAGTTGTTAGAAGGTTTATGTAGTTGGTTTCTCACACACACCCATGTTTTTGGAGAGGGAAAGATTTGCAGAGTAGAGTTTCTTCCTAATGGTAATATAGGTAGTAACAGTGTTTGTAGAGAGCTGATGAGTTATTGTTATTTATCAACAAAGTTTATGATTTGCTGGTAAAATACAAGAACTAAAAAGTTAGATTCCTTACTGTAATTCAAATAATTTTGTTGTCAGTTACAGTGAAGTCTATCTGAACCAGTGAGAGTTGAAGTACATCTTATGACATTAATATTACAGTCTTTCACTTGTGTAGTGAAGTGAACATTGGAGACAAGGGTACTTAAGGTGTAAATCATTCTAGGAAATTGTAATGAGTATTATTTCTTGAAATCCCAGGATGTTACTTGCTTAACCTTATTTGTATGGTCTCCATTGTTTGAAGTATATCAAAGTCCACATCTGGTGCTCTGATTATTTTTATCTTAAGGATGGTTTATTAACTGAACTTCTCAGCTAATGGTTATTGTATGTCAGTGACTTGCATCTTGAAGCCTTTTCCTTTACCTCACTACCAGTTAAGGTTTCTGTGTTTTAAGTGTGTGTGGTAATGTTCTGTGATTACTGTGAAAGAACTGTTTTAATTTCAGAATTAATAGACACAGCTGTTTAAGGTTGTTAATCAGACATAATTAGTCTACCATTTAACTACGTACAATGGTTTCTCCAACGTGTCTGGAAAAGTGATATTTTAGGGTTAGCTGCAAACAACTTTTCACAGTCGGATTTTAAACGTAAGGGTTGCTAGTTACACATCTCTGTGTTGGTTGTTATTCCAAGGAGTGTAAAACCTAGCATGGCTCTTCTACGTCGATCTACAAGATTACAATAAATTGCATAATTTGAGTGTAAACTACCATCTAGATGTACAGTACTTAGCATAATAATGCATGCGCAATTATCGTTTTACTTTATTTACTGGTGTATCATAGAATTAAAGATTGGTTTATATATTTTAGTAAATATTTAATGGATTAGCAGAGGGCCCTACATGAAGGAAGATAAGTGGAACTATGAAATAAAACACACACTTAGTGTTATATTATTTTGTGTTTATAAGGTGTTTCCTGTGACCAGGAAAACATAAATATTAATTACAGTCAAAGTCATTGTCAGTTTACTTTAGTAATTAGTTCGTAAGGATAACCTGCAACATGAATTGGTCTGGAACAAAGGAGTTTTGGAGACCTCCACACTTAGTTGCTGGAGACAATGAATTTAAAAAGTGCCCTTTTTACAAATCAAAAAGTGTAGTGTTTGTTGTAGGTTATTAAGTATATTAAAAAGAGGAGAAAGTCTTTGTTATTACACATAAAATCATGTATAGTGACAGTAAACTGTTATGTTAAGTTGAGAATGAATATACAATATAGGAATAATGATACTTCACTATTTCGGAGCATTCCGCCTTTGTTATTGTATATTGTAACATTACTTTTGGTCCATCAAATGTTGTTCGTTATTGTGGAGATAAGATTTGAGAAGTTTTAATAAAAACTAGTTAATTTATATAAAAGAAAGTGTGACTGAACAGTATTTTACACGTATAGAACTGTTGAGTGTGGCTGACTTCCATAACGTGTAGCTGACATTATGTAAGCAACAATACCGTAACGTGTAGTTAACATTCTCTAAACAACAATACTGTAACCTGTAGTTAACATTCTTCAAACAACAATCCCGTAACCTGTAGTTAACTTATTTTAAATAACAATACCATAACCTGTAGTTAACATTTTTAAACAATACCGTAACGTGTAGATATCATTCTTTAAACACTAATACTGTAACCTGTAGTTAATATTCTTAAAACAACAATATTTTAACGTGTAGTTAACATTTTTTAAACAACAATACCGTAACCTGTAGTTAACTTATTTTAAACAACTATACTGTAATTTGTAGTTAACGTTCTTTAAACAACTATACTGTAATTTGTAGTTAACGTTCTTTAAACAACAATACCGTAATTTGTAGTTAACGTTCTTTAAACAACAATACCGTAACCTGTAGTTAACTTATTTTAAACAACAATACTGTAAGGTGTATTTGAGGCTAATAACAATACAATTACTTTCTGTTTCTGTATCAGTATTGTTAACTAATGTAAAATATAATGATTAATTTTTATCAGCGATGAATTTTAATTAGTCAACTAAGTACATCAAAATATTCAAACTTCATTCAATTTTTAGCTAAAGGTGCAAATTTCAGGTCAAACATCAGTACTTTTTATAGATATCGTTTATGCTCACTAGATGGCGTAACGAATGTAATTATATCATAAAAAGTGAAAATAGTAAAGGAATATATAATTAAGAGATGGGGTAACATCAGAGGTATGTTTAGTTTATTTACAACTAGAAGTATCATGGGATTTACTTTATTTGATGGAGTGATGTATAATTGAGTATAAATGTCTTTCTTAATTAGTGTGTTGACAAAAAGCGTTGGATGTTGAATCTTAAGAAATTGGTCCGGAAGGAATTTGGAAAACAAAAACTTTTAAATGCGTTGTTAATGGCGTAATAGTTATATTATCCTATAACAATTTGGATAACTTAGTATCAGATTTGCTTCGTGATTGGATTAATCCTGGATGTATAGTTTATTGGTTTTCCAAAACATCCGTGATGTTACGTGATGTAAACTGCACGATCTGACGAAGAGCGCCATCTAGAGACGACTTCCTTCCTTAAATAAATATATATAAAAACTTGCCGATTGTTTCAATACGCCATTTGACGTCGTTGTCACCTATGCTGTTGTAACCGTACGTTTCTTTTAACATGAATGGAATAAAGTCATTATTGTGAGTTTTTTATACAATGTTTCATTTGTTGAATTTTATTTTTTAATAAAGTTTGTTTGAGTTACCTGAAATGACTTTGGTTGTTACGTAACTGGAGTTCGAGTGTTTGTTTAAACTCGGTATCATTGTTGGCAGGTATTAAAAATGATTTCTTTTTTACGAACGTTATCGTCTGATTAAGTTTGTAGGGTTATAAGGAATGATCTTGTGTGACTTAAGTATTTCTATTTATTTTGATATAAAGAAATATAGACTTCGGAAGCTTTACAGTGTACAAGAACATTGTAAAATGAAACTGTCACGTGTAAAGTAAGATATATTTCCACATTTCTTACATAACTTATATATACAGTACGTCATGTAGTTTCTGTACCGAAGGGAAAACTTAGATCCGAGGATATCTTAGTTTTATCAAGAAGTTTGGTACAACGTTTAATTATAATATTGGTAAATACATAGCATGGGCATTCTCCAAATATGCAACATCAGCCAGCTCATTCATCAAAGACTCTTTTAATTTCAAGTCTAATCTAAATCAACTTAATCATAAAGCCTTAATGGCCAGTTTCAATGTTATATCCCTCTTCACAGAAGTTCCAACAACAGAAGCCTGCAAGATAGCCTTAGAACTCTATATTCGAGACCCTAACCCAATTATAGACATTCCCAGTAACCAGTTAGCAACCCTCATAGAATTCACCACAATAAAGACAAACTTCATGTTCAACAACCAAAACTACATACAAACAAATGGCCTAAGCATGGGCAACCCAGTATCACCAGTTCTAGCCAATATTTTTATGACACAAATTGAAACACAAGCAATTAATACAACATTACATCCACCACTATACTGGTACAGATATGTAGATGACACGGTTGCGGGATTCAAATCTACAGAACACATACTTAACTTTTTCACTCACATTAACTCTATAATCCCAACATTAACTTCACATGTGAACAGGAAGAAAGCAATCAAATATCATTTCTTTACCTCAAAATTATAAGAATCGACACACAATTCAAAACAGAAATCCACCGAAAAATCACCTATACTGGACTATACATTCCTTGGGACTCAGCACATGAAACAAAACAAAAACTCAACATACTAAGAAACCAGATAAACACAGCCATAAAACTGTGCTCACCAGATAAAATTAACGATGAATTAGACAAAATAAAACAATACTTCATCAACATCAATAAGTTTCCTCCACAAACCGTAGAAAACATTATACGCACACACCTAGACAGAAAGCAAAATCAACCAACAAAAGTAAATATATCTCACGAATCAAAAAATCACGAAACCATATACTGCTGTATACCGTATATTCCTGACATCAGCAAACAAATAACCAACATTTGGCAAAAACTAGTAACAAAATATAACATTCCAGTTAACACTAAATTTATTCAAAAACCAGGCACAAAACTAAGGTCTATACTATGTAAGAACTACACTGACAAACACCACACCAACATTATTTATAAAATACAATGTGATAACTGCCACGCCTTCTATATAGGAGAAACAAGTAGAAAAATGGAAACCAGATTCAAAGAACATAAAAAGTCACCTTCACACGTTTTCGAACACTGCAAGTCAAATGGACACAACATAACCATAGAAAACACTAAAATACTAAATAAAAAAACAAACATAAACAAACGAAAAATTAAAGAAGCCTTACTTATACAACAACTTAAACCCAAAATAAACCATTGTAAAGGAACGCCATTATACCTATATTAATATTATAGATAAAATTATATATTCAAACATCTAACCGCGCCCTCTACATTGCGACACTCAGTTATACAACCCCTTCCAAACATGTGGTCAGCTTCCGGTCAGTTACCTCTTTCTTTGTGAACCTGACGATGACCGAAGAAGGTCGAAACGTTGTTCGCTCTTCTATTTAAAAAAAATATTTCTGAACCCAAACGAGCCGTTTTTGCATATAAAAGATCCAAGTATACACAATAACAATTAAAAACAGGGAAACTTACTTCATTTAGTTCAATTTGATTTAAAATATTGAAGTTCAGAACGTCTTGTTCACAGGCAGTGTGTATCTTGTTCAACACGAACGATCAGAGAAATTCTGGAAAATATAATTACCCTTCATAAAACATACAAGAGACAGTGTCAGATACAACAAACTATACTATCTTTTCATTTGTAAACAGACTGACCATATTACTAGTGTTACCCTACAACTCAACAGTAAACAAATTGACCATACTCCTGGTGTTACCCTACAACTCAACTGTAAACAAACTAACGATCCTCCTGGTGTTATCCTATAACTCAACTGTAAACAAACTAACCATACTCCTGGTGTTACCCTACAACTCAACTGTAAACAAACTAACCACACTCCTGGTGTTACCCTATAACTCAACTGTAAACAAACTAACCACACTCCTGGGGGTATATTAGTGTCACTTAAAAGATCAAATTATACAAAGGTCATTCTTCTTTAAAAGTTTCAGGACTAAAAACTTATTTTTATTCAATCGAACGATCGATAATTCTTTATATAAAAAACAGTAATCCGACTTGACAACAAAGAACACTTGTTACAAATCCAATTACCGGACTAGAATGAATCTATTTCTAGTGTTAAATGAAACGGACCTTTTATGAAACGTTATCCAGACGCTGATTAGAATATAATTATTGTTTTAAAGAAAAAATAAAGTATTTCGCGAAGCAAATTGTTTACCGATTTGAACAGATTGCGTAAAAAGTACTGGAAATACGCTTTACAAGAATCTAATGTTTTTGACTGATTTAAACAACGTCGCCGGTTATACTGTAAAGTGTTTCATCCAGTAAAGGATAACCAGTTATTCAGTTCTATAAATATAAAACAGTCGGTTAGCAGATCAAATTTGTCTCTTTCTGTCATTATATTCTTCCATTTAGGCTTATCACCGAGTCAGATTTCTAAATTACAACCGTATTACCGATACGGACCTTGAATTTGACCTAAATAACCGTTTCAAAGGACGCAAGTCTTGCATTATAACCGACGTTGGATGTTTTGCTGTTGGTTTATATCACTGTTTATGCTGAAAGTTGTTTATTTGCTACCTAATGTTTATCTGTTCTGTTGGATTCACTGAAGTGCAAATTATATTTCGCATGTATGCAAGCAAGAGTCTATGTTTCGGTTAATTACCTTATTAGAAAAGAAACTACGCCTTGTAGAGACGTGACATTCTGTTATATCTTACATCTCAGAAATCAAATCTATCTTTTTCTAGGTAACGTGAATGTTAAAAGTTGAAAATAACAAATGTATCTAAGTTTCTATTGAGAAGAGGACACGCTCAGCGACTGACATTGGTTTTCTTAGCTTTCTTTTTTTTTCTGTAATTGTAATTAACCAATAAACACCAGTTTTACAAATGATGAACATTTCATGTTTTCAGAACTGTCTTCTCATAACACTTAGGAAATTTCTTACTTTACAATATCAACCATTTTACAGAAAAGGTGGAACTTCTACTAAGGTCTGAAAAGACCATTGACCTAAAGATCTGGTTTCGTGTGTTACACTGTGCCGCCGAAAACAAGCTAAGAAAGTGTTCCACTAAGTATCTCGTATATTATAGTAACGTTGTACAGGTTACTCGTCCTAGAATTAAACCTGACTGAATTATGTTTAATGTATTATTGAATTTCCGTGAAATAATTATAACAGTTGAAGCCCTGCATGGCTGAGCGAGTTAAGGCGTGCGACTCGTAATCCGAGGGTCGCGGGTTCGCATTCCCGTCGCGCCAAACATGCTCGCCCTTTCAGCCGTAGGGGCGTTATAATGCAACGGTTAATCTCACTATTCGTTGGTAAACGAATATCCCAAGAGTTGACGGTGGGTGGTGATGACTAGCTGCCTTCCCTCTAGTCTTACACTACAAAATTAGGGACGGCTAGCACAGAGAGCCCTCGAGTAGCTTTGTGCGAAATTCAAAAACAAATAATTACAAAAGTTTAACGTGACGTATTACGTGAAAATAACAGGATGTCTGATACCCTAGAGTGAGAAAAACGAATTAAGAGTACTGTACTTGAACAGTTCATTTTTATAATTATTATAAATATCGTTTTACAGGAAGGAAAGATATTTTACAAGAGGTACCATGTTTCGATCCCTGGTGTGAACATTTTCAAGTACCAAAGTTTTAAGGGTAGAGAAGGCCTTTAGTGTTTACCAGTAATCGTAAGGTCGTGCCTGTTCTTTGTTGTGAAAAATACAACTTGTAATAAAATAATAGCATGGTAATTATATACATCCCACAGAATAGACAGAAATTAGTAACTACCACCCATAATCCACCGCAAGAGATTGTCTGCTACTCTTGTAACGCACCCGCAACTTAAAACTGGGTGGATATTTTGTTATATTCAAACTCAGCTTGCCAACTCTGAAATCCGAAACACTACCTCACCCGTGCCACACAGATATATATCTACATATATCAACAGAATCACAGTGTTTAATGAGAACATAAAGGAAGATATAAACATCTGTGTCTTACTTGCCGTTAATGTAGATGTATAAATTTTTAAGTCAAACTTCGTTCCACATTTTTATTTCGCATTCAAGAACAATATCAAAGACTGACAGCACATCCGGAAAGAGTTTCTAAGACACTACATTCTTTCCATGGCAAAGTGAAATTAGTCGAGAGTTTTATAGAAGATGGATAAAAAATGCGGTTAGGGAAGGCATTCTAACAACAATTTAATAAGTGATTGAACCTTATCTTACTTCTTTATATCTCATTAAAAAAAACGACGTTACCTTTGGGACTGAACTATAACATAACACTGCTGGTCAACATGACTTAAAAATAGGTCAGAACGTCCATGCTTCTCACTCTGAAACTTTTTTGAAATCTAGCAACGCCTATATCAGATAATTAGAGATAATTCTCTGCGAAACAGGCTCGCCCGAATATATAAATCAGGCCTTATTTCTTTGTGCTTCCTTGTAGTGCTGTGCATATGCAGACAAAATTAACAAATATTACCACCTCACAAACGATAAACTCTCAACAACATATGGAATTAATGGCGTTTTTAATAACGAAATAACTACCGTTTTAAAAACACTGAATTAGCATAAAACTTTGGAACACGAGGTGACCATCATTGTACGAAAAACTTGTTGGTTATAGGATACATCATTTGGTGTTGTTTATTTAAAGGATACGTCACTGATGGTGTTTATTTGAAGGTTGCATCATACTGTGTTGTTTATTTAAAGGATACATCATTTGGCGTTACAAGTGTTGTCACCTTGGTGTTTAGAATGGAAGTGCTTATAACATTCAGTTGCACCCTTCATTTAATTATGAATTATCGATTTGATTTCATTTATAATTACAGCTTATCAACGTACATTTAATGTATCTGCCATTCGTATCTTTTGAATTACTGAGTAAATTAGAGACTGTTAATATATGGCTAACAAACCACGTTTGAAACACCAACACAGTTCGTTTTGGTTTTATGTTAATATTTTTGGTTACATAAACTCTCTACTTAAAAGACTCAAGTTAATTCAAAATTTCCTGTAAGACACAACATGATTTATTGTGAGAAAAAGACAGTTATAAAAAACTGAACCTAAATCCCTGTGAATGATACAGATGTCTAAAAATCATCTTTCATGACAATTATCAACAGTCTTGTGAGACATAGAGTTATGTATTTTTATTATTTTATTATCAACAGTCTTGTGAGACATAGTTATGTATTTTTATTATTTTATTATCAACAGTCTTGTGAGACATAGAGTTATGTATTTTTATTATTTTATTATCAACAGTCTTGTGAGACATAGAGTTATGTATTTTTATGATTTTATTATCAACAGTCTTGTGAGACACAGAGTTATGTATTTTTATGATTTTATTATCAACAGTCTTGTGAGACACAGAGTTATGTATTTTTATGATTTTATTATCAACAATGTTGTGAGACATAGAGTTATGCATTTTTATGATTTTATTATCAACAGTCTTGTGAGACACAGAGTTATGTATTTTTACTATTTTATTATTAACAGTCTTGTGAGACATAGAGTTATGTATTTTTATTATTTTATTTATTGTCCATTTATTTTTCTTTCTATCGTTTGGTTTATTTATGAATTTTTAGTTACAATAAAATTCATTTTCCAGTTGATCGCGTTGTTTTTATATAAATATGTATTTATTATAATACTGATACTCGCTTCTCTGGTGGTGATGATTGGTATTATAAATGTAGCAAAATATTATGCAAATTTATGATCACATGAGATGTACTCTCGTTACCTAAACATTATATAAATATTATGCCACTAGCTATATACTCTGAGTCAGGAGATAGGTAGTGGGTTATACATGTTTATTCTGTTCAATGTGTTCACGTGAGTCTATTATTTTAATTTAGTCATGTTTATATTCTATTGTTCATTGGTATCGTGTGTTGGCCAGATTTAGTATGTGTTATCGAAGTCTGGATATGACAAAGTACGGGATGTTAGTCAGTTCTATTGGTACCCAGAGAGCCACCTTGTTTCGTAAAGGGCGAACTGTGACTCTGGACTACTAGTTTGTAGAATTCGTGTCGGTTGATTAATTCGGTAATAATTTATGTTCGCGTAATTGTGTAGGGAGTAAGATGTCCTACAGCAGGTAAGATCGAACATTGAAAAGGAACTACAAAGGCAACCTTTAGGCTTATTGTTATTCAGATTAACTTGTATTAATAATTAATTTGTAATAACGCTATTACAATAATACTGATATGTCCGCTTCTTGTCCTTCAACTGGTCATGCTACTCGCTTGACCATGTCTCTTTGGAGAACGTAACAGCCATAACTAATTATAGTAGTTAGCTCGTCTTAGGACTGTTTTAACTTCTGGTAATATCACACTAAATACTTATTTTTATTCTAAGATGTCTGTACTTAAACAGTATTCGTGATAACTACTTCTTAAAACTGACAAAGAAATGATATGAAATTTGAGAGATTTTTTAAGTGATTTTTAATGTTCTTGCATGGGTTTTCAAGGAATGTGAGATCGTGTTGTGTTTGTTTGTTCTTTATTCTACGTTCTAGTTTATCATTAAAACGTTAAATATCATTCTAACTGATTAGGTTTAGTTTCTACAAGTTCGCATGTATGATGAACGTGACAGCGACCTCCCCCCAGCGGTAATGTAGATATTATTATTGACGTAGCAAATATTATGTAAATTTATAATCGCATGAGATGTATTCTCTTGAACTAAGCAGTAATTAACTATCCTGCGCTAAACTTCACAAAACGACTGAGAAGAAAATGAATTATTGGTGTTTGTTGCTCAATATTGTTATTAAAGCGGAATATTGTGTTTTTATTATAAGGTTTTATTTGACCATGTTTTCCTAATATTGTTACACGAAATAACCAAGTGATGTATTTATTGTTCAGTGGTATAGTTTGGGCTACATAAATGTTCATTATCCGTGTTATTTTTTTACGCAAAGGCTTAGTTTTATTGTTAGTTTAACAATGTTTTAATTAGAAACTTGTCATGGTTTACTATCTTAATTAATAAGACTAATACGAAGATATAAACGTTCTTTTTATGCCACGTTCAAGCATCAGTTACATTTAGTACATTAATTAATTATTCTTAACCTGGATTCTACGTAACTGAAGATCCAATATAACCCTTTAGTACAATTTACAACGTGTTCCAGATTTCTCCACTTCTATCCCATTCACGGATAATAGGTAATGCCCCAAAGTCATTAGCTAGTTTGGGAGACTTCTACCTGTTGCAGAGTCACCTTGTTAAGACTGATTTATAATGTATTAATATAAAACTACAGTCTCCCCGCTAGTACAGCGGTAAGTCTACGGATTTACAACTCTAAAATGAGGGGGGTTCCATTCTCCTCGATGTACTCAACAGATAGCCCGATATGGCTTTGCTCTAAGAAAGCACACACGCACTACAGTTTAAATTTTCAATCGTCTGGGAAAGGGTACTTAACTTTAGGCGGATCATTCACCTGTTACGCACTCTTTACCAACTAATGACATCCTAGAATGTAGACCAGATAAGACGACAATGACCGAGAAAGACCAGTTGATAAAGTGATGCGCTGTCCACGTTAATGTAACTTTCAATTCAAGACCGTAACGGTAATGTAGGAAGTGAAGTAGGCCACGAACAGCCGGGAGCCATCTTGAGGTGCCGCTATCAGCGTTTGGGAGACGGACGAGTTTTTCGTACATCTTTCAGAAATCGAAACGACAATACCTGGTTTTTGTGCACCGGGTCGTCACAACTACACTATTTCTCAGCTCCTAGCAACGCAATATAGCACGTGCAGTAATGGTCTTCCTTAAGATGTGTAAGTCTAGAAAACAACGGGCAGTTAACTGTCCATTCCACTAAACAAAATTTATCCTAAAACTAAAAACTGAAGAAAGAACTCTTTAGAGACTGCAGTAAAGAGAAGCGTGGGATGATTGTTATTAGTAAATAACCATGTGGTTCCTAATAAAGAAACGCTAGAAAATACAGCAACATGTCCATAACTTCAGCTCCAATTATTTATCTTAAATTAGTAGAGACTCCTTTTGTTATGTCACGTCTTTAGGCTTAGGTTAAAACAAGTCGGTTATCTTCGAGTTTTAATTAAACATACGAGTTCATACCACACGTTTATTTAAACTACACGACATGATTTTATATCAATAATCACCATATTGGAACCATTTAAAAAAAAAACTATCAAACACTTAGTGTGCCAAACGTACTTGCAGACCTGGGCCTACCAGGTCTTGCAGAACACTACTGTATCGAACCTGGGATCTACAGTGTCATATAAGGAAGATGAAATCGATGGAGCTAGTCCTAAAAATAAAACTCCATTAAACACGAGTATTCTCTACCTAAGAATAGTAGCCTAAAGAAAAGTTTTTCGAATGTACAGAAATGTTTAAATGGTAAACCTGTTTTTAACAAAGTTAACGAACTGATATAAAAACATGGATGTTTTTTAATGAGTACACAGAAAACTACACAAGAAATTTTACGCGATCCTCGACATACGTTTTTAACGAAGGTAAAACCAATCGCAAAGTAATAGTTTGTCACGAGCTGAGGAGGTTATTCGGTTATTGTCGAGACTTTGACCGTTTATCACACAATCTACATATTGAATATCCTAACACTAACTATTTGAGTAAAGTTTGACTTTTTAAAATATTTCCGGTTCAATAACCTTAGTCATTGATTGTAAAATGTCGCCACTAAGCGTTTGTTAGAAAGTTCACACTGTCCTTAGGTAGCGAACTATTTAATGTAGCGACAGAAGACCGAACGCTTTATAATGATCGGTTATTAATATTAATACGTTACGGTATAACTGTAGTTTTTGTCCCTACTGGTATGTCGGAAAAGACAGACTTGTATTAACTTTAGCGTCTACGAAGGAAAACTCTACTCGTGATGTGCACGTTTAATTAGTCAGTTATTTTATATGCAAAAACGGCTCGTGTGGGTTGAGAAAATATTTCAAGTAGAAGAGCGAACATTTTCTCAACCCAAACGAGCCGTTTTTGCATATAAAATTCTCAACAAGTGGGTTTCTCGACATCACTGATTAGTCAGTTATTCTGTTTATTTTTAAAACACTCTTCAAGAATTAGAAATAAACCAGTTAAATCAAAGTCCACCAACTTTTGATCTAACTACAAAAATGACCCACGAGTTCATGTTTGTTTTGTTTTTTGAATTTTGCACAAAGCTACTCGAAGTTATCTTTGCTAGCCGTCCCTAATTTAGCAGTGTAAGACTAGAGGAAAGGTAGCTAGTCATCACCGCCAACTCTTGGTCTACTCTTTTTACCAACGAATAGTGGGATTGAGCGTAACATTATAACGCCCCTACGGCTGGGAGGGAGCAAGCATGTTTGACACGACGGGGATGCGAACCCGCGACTTTCAGATTACGAGTCGCACACCTTAACATGGCTTGGTCATGCCGGGCCGTTCATGTTTGACCTAAAGTTTAAATAATTTTATCCCCACGAATAAATTATCTGTTTTCCGAGTTTCATGTCTTCAGATTATTAAAATAAAACGTGTTTTTTACCTAGTCAGATCTTATTTCGATTAGTCTACAAAACTTAGTTTCTCTAATTGCGAAGTCGTTAAAAGGTATTTTATAAAGAAATGATTAATGGTTAAGCCAATCTTAACGAAAGACACAGAAGATTGTTTTTAGAAGTGTCCCCAGATAGTACAGCGGTAAGCCTACGGATTTATCACGCTAAAATCAGGGGTTCGATTCCTCTCGGTGGGCTCAGCAGATAGCCCGATGTGGCTTTGCTATAAGAAAAACACGCACTTTTAGAAGTACCCAAAGACGGAGGGCAGTCAACCACTCGGATATTTGAACAAAATCACCGAAACCATGCTAGATCGATGTAAAACAATACTGAACTGTAAGGGTATACCGAATAAATATTAACCTGTGTTTGTTTGAAATTAAGCAAAAAGTTGCACCATGGGCTATCTATTTTCTGCCCACCACGGCTATCGAAACCCGTATCACTAGGGGACATTAACTTGTGTAAATTGTTTGTTATTTTGAATTTCATTTTTACGTTTGATAATTTCAGAGAAGCGTGTTTGGTCATTTGTTTTTTTCCATCAAGTGTATGTGTATAAACTATTGGTCACGCCCTCTAAGGTACACTACAAATATAATGTACCTGGTGTGGCTTAGTTATCGCGTCAGGGTCCTGGGTTCGAGACGTTATAACACGGTTCACAGTTTCAACCCGACGTGAGTTATAAAAGTGATTCTGTGATTCGGCACAAAGAGCTGAATTTGTCCTTGTGGTGGTGGGTCCTCCGATCAGTAGTTTAAAATGTGGTACGACTAAGCCTAACTCAAAGTTCTTGACCTGGTTATTTTGTTCACGGGCGTATAAAGTACCATTTAGATTAAAATTATTACTATAAGACAGCGAAGTTGTACGTATTGTTATATCATAAAACTTATAAAAGTGGATAAATAAAGTTGGATCTCTCGCAGAAGGACAATTTAATATTACAGTGGTGAGATGACGACCATTCACACAACAAAAATTGATAACCGCTAGGGTTAGATCTAGCTCTAATAATTGGTATTGATAGTAATACCAGCTCTAATACATGGTGTGTACTGATAGCAACAACAAAAGTTTGTTCTATTATAAAATTGGATGGTAATGATGCAGGTTATGAGGTATAGGCCTAATTAGAAAGTTGGTGCTTATAATGGAACCTAATAAAAAGTCGATATAAAAGGAAAGTCAAAAGTACGATAGAGATGGACATGCTTACTGGTTGTAGATAAAATAACCTAGAGATGATAAAAGCTACGAAATGTACCTGTGTTTTTCTAACAACGTCGACTTCTGTCAGAAGATGACGTTAAAGACTTAACGCAAACAAAGGTGACTTTTTTGAGCCACGAAAATAACAAGAGGTTGATTCCACGTCCCAGATACAACCTGAGAGAAACACTCCAACAAATTAGATGTGGCCTTTTTAAGTAGGGTAAATATGTCAGTAACTCCAGACCTTGAGAATAACCTTAAGAGAGCATCTGATGTTATACTTCAGTTTAGTTTATTTACAGACCTGTCGAGCCCCACAGCGTATAGAATATTCCAGTCTTTTTCTACACGAGTCGAGTGTCAGAAAGTCTTTGTTCAGTGCGCTTAAAACAACAATAACACTATGTGTAGACTTTATCCAAGAAGGTAAACATCGAATTCAAAGCACAATGACTAACAATGATGCACAGTTTTTCATGCCTTCAGGTTAGGCGGAAGAAGAAAGAGCATGTTTGCTTCAGTGACATGAAAGAGGATGCTAATTAGATGAACAGAAGAAGGTTACGTGAGGATGTTGATGGCAATATGAAGAGGGAAAAGAAATAGGAGGTTGACAAAACCGGATGTTGATGAAATAACATGTTCACTTGACGGAATATTACCTTTTGAAAGTTGAAAGTGTAAGAGGACAGAGTTTATTGTGAAAATTGAAGATAAAGTCCCTAAATGGTGGTTAATAGGTAGGACCCACAATTTTTCCTATAGAATGAAGGTAACTGTTTTTGTCTTAAAATCCTTATGTGTAAGACTCTTGTGTGAAGTCAATTACACGTAACACCCTCATGCATAAAATTACAGTGGAACCCCTGTAAGCTACCACCCCTAAGATTCGGTCACCCCTTGAAAGCGGTCATTCAATCACAGTACCTTTTTGTGTTTACATAATTCCTAATTATGCACAGTGGAATCCCTCTAATCAGGCCAGTTTGTATCAGTCCCGAAGGTGGCTGCTTTAGAGGGATTCCACTGTATAACCAAATGGACTTTGTTAACCCTCTTATGGATAATGTTTGTAACAACAAACTTTACAGATAATCTACACGGATAAAATAACCTTGTAGATAACACCTTATGGATAATAGTCTAAAAGATAGCAACTAGTGAATAATTTTTACATATAATAATCGAACATATAACAAACATCGTTAGAGCATTTGTTTTAACGTGCTAAACACGATTTGCACAACAGAAATACGTTAGCTTAATTTTACAATGGTGGGATGACGACAATTTACATAAGGGAGGTAAATGAAGCGAATAGTTACAATTTGAACAATAAACGCAATCTTCACAAGCATTTTTTTTCGTTAGGGAAGTTGTTTACTAACAACCGTGTATCGCAGTGTGGGAAATTTTAGTGTGAAAAACAGAGACAACGAAAACTATCGTGAGGTTAATCAGGTAAAAATAAAACGACTTTTGTTACACAACACCACCGAAACCTATTAGTTCTAATGTATAACATAAGTATGTTTGGAAAATAAGGAAAACTAGGCTAAAATAAAACCATACTCACAGTTAAGATACAATATACGAGTTGAACGTAAGAAATTTGGTTGTAAAAAAACCAAGGATTTGAAAAAAGTGAAAAACGTGAACTGTAAAGGTATATATAAAGAAGGGAAGCTGATACCGAGTAGTTGAGAGGAGTAAATATCCATGCGCAAGTTAGTTGGATACTAATTTTGATATCTTTAAGAGACATCTTTGTATATACTGTATTTCAAAATAAAGCCTCCCGTCGGCGATGTAGTGGTAAATCCGAGGTCTTGTACTACTAAACACAAACATCAAATTTCATGTATCAGGTAAATGATTCTATCCATCAATTCAAGTTCAGTGGATAGCTGACCTGTTACTGAGTTGTTACAACTTTTATATATATTACAGAACCCGTTCTAACAGTTTGGTTCAGTGTCTGGTGAACAAGACAAGGTGAGTTGGATGTGATTGTTTCAGTTGTTACAACTTTTATTTATCATAATATAGAACACGTTCTAACAGTTCGGTTCAGTGTCTGGTGAAGAACAATACAAAGTGACTGAATGTTATTTTTATCTCTCCTAAAAGAAAGCTAACACAGAATTGATTATTTAATATGCATATAAGGCATCAAATGTTTTATTCAACAAATAATTTTGTTTTGTAGGCTGGTTTCAGTTTACAAAACTTTTACTGAAAGGATACACGACACAAAGTTTGGATTATTACGAGTACGTTAACCTCTAGAAGTTACCATTGCTTATTCTTTGATTTGATTTGTTCACCGAACTATTTATAACAGTTAGTGCTGTAAAAAAAATATGCAGTCGAAAATTACAGATGTTAGCTGCACCTTCTGACATGCTCTGTTATGCCTTTCGTAACAGATATATAAACAGATGTGTATGGTGACCTCCTTTTTATCATGTTATTGCAATAATAACTTGATGATTGGCTTAATAGTACAGGTTTTTTGTTTCTTTTTTTGAGGTTTTTTAAGAAACTCCGTTCATGAAGGCCCCTCAGTGGCTCAGCGGTATGTCTGCGGACTTACATGCTAAAATCCGGGTTTCGATACCCGTGGTGGGCAGAGCACAGATAGCCCATTGTGTAGCTTTGTGCTTAATTCAAAAACAAAACAAAACCGTTCATGAAGAAGAGTTCTGACGTCATCGTATAGATGTATCATGAAGTTCTGAAATAAAACCTTATACAGGATAGCGCTAGGTATTGCAAATATATGTTATTAGTACTACCTGCAGTCGGTGCAGTAGGCTATTGTTAGTGATTCCTGCATCTTCGTGTTTCCAGGTCCAACTCAGATGACCACACTTATTCTGACCACTTGAACTATGTATATCTATACTGGTTACTGATGTCTTTCATGCGTGTGGTAACAATGATAATATATTATCCTGTATGCATGAACTTGGTAATAACGAACTTTATTGTGTAAATAGACATGTACCACGTCGTTTCTTACAGAGATGACTTTCTAACAGTAAGTTATGCAGTACTTCATGCAAGCTGTGATGTAGTTTAGATATTTAATGAACAGTTCGTGTATTTTCGAACTTACTGACATCACACTAGTGTGAGCCAAACGCAGGTTCTTAAAGGACCACAATCAACACTCGTCTTACTGACATCACACTAATGTGAGTCAAACATTAGCAGTATCACTGTCACTGTAGTGTTCTGTGATCACAGCGGTAACAGTGTCACTGTAGTGTTCCTTTTAGGTTTAGCTGTTGTCACTACAGTTTTTATTAAAGTGTGACTTTCAATTACAATGATAATATAAGAATTCGTTTTGAAACCTCTGAACATTGGATAAATTATTAAATATGTTACTACTTTGTTTCCCGACGTTTTGTATTACTGCGTGAAGTGTGTTTATGTCTATAGAAAAGTTATTTATACATTTTAACGTTTCGTATGTAGAGTAACGAAATATCGATGTCTTGATGAAATCTTTCGGCACTCTTCTGAATGAACAAATTACGTTTCGCCTGTAAAGCGTGGAGGATGTCGCATTGCGGTGGAAGAACTAGTCAGTTCAAGGTTATAATTATCTGGTAGCCAAACGTTTCGCCTGTAAAGCGTGGAGGATGTCGCATTGCGGTGGAAGAACTAGTCAGTTCAAGGTTATAATTACCTGGTAGCCAAACGTTTCGCCTGTAAAGCGTGGAGGATGTCGCATTGCGGTGGAAGAACTAGTCAGTTCAAGGTTATAATTATCTGGTAGCCAAACGTTTCGCCTGTAAAGCGTGGAGGATGTCGCATTGTGGTGGAAGAACTAGTCAGTTCAAGGTTATAATTACCTGGTAGCCAAACGGTTCGCTTTTGGGATGTGGAAGATAGTATTTGACGGCCCGGCATGACTAGCGGGTTGGGGCATAATCTGAAGGTCACGTATTCGAGTTCCCGTTGCACCAAACATGCTTGCCTTTTCAGCCGTGGGAGTGTTATAATGTCAGGGTCAATCCCACTATTCGTTGGTTAAAGAGTAGCCCAAGAGTCAGCAGTGGGTTGTAATGACTAGCTGCCTTCCCTTTCACTGCTGTATGATATTCTGAACAACATATTAGTATTCTGTTTCACAACGATTTTAAAAGAAATTTGTGTTTTATCTTTATCGTTTACTGAGATCTCTTTTGTGTATGAGAAGTCACGTGTTAAACATGCAAGAAATTTTGTCGAAATAACAGTGAGTTTTGTTAGTTTTTACATAACCTCGCTGAAATAATTTGTTTTATATATCAGTTTTTATATTTTGGTGATTTTATACAAGGAACGTGTTTTCTGCCTAATTCGTGTGACAAAGTAATTATGCTAAAACATGAATTTCGTATTTAAAACAAGAAAGACCAAATGATTCGACAGAGGTTTTGACGAACACACACACACACACACACACACACACACACACACACACACACACACACACACACACACACACACACACACACACACACACACACACTGCAGCTGTTGAGGTTAAAGAAACCTTTAATACTTAAACCATCCGTCTCAAGTCCTTATGGTACACTATCATTATTGGTTTCACATGGTTCAACTTATGACCTCTTTCAAAAACCTGGGAAAACTGTTCAGCTTTGAACACCAAGAATCGTAATAACAGTCCAACAATATTAACATGCTGGAAACGCACATTTTGAGACAGTCCAGTATCTCTACTGTAAACATAAATTGTGTTCTTTATGTGACGTCCCACAGTCTGAGCGTTTGGTAACTTGAAATACATACCATTAAACCTGTAACAAATGCTTACTGTAGACAACCGATGCTCTAAATAAAACAAAGATATATAAATATTATTGTATACCTGTGAGATGTCAACAGTACAAAATCTCTGCTAACAATCAGAGAAACCTCCCAAAACTGTTTTAGCACCTTGTTGTTAACACCAGGAGATATTAAAGTTGAAGAAAAAGTGCTACAAGATGTTGCTTCCAAATCATCTGTTTAAATTAGTTTTTATTTGTAGGCTGCTGATTAGAACAACGGAAAAAATAAAAACTATATTTATAGAATAAGTTACAAGGATAATACCAAACTTCCAGTTATGGACAGTGTAAACAGAAAAACGATGGATTTGGACAAAGATCCACGGACATCATAACCAACTGTTCACTTCTAAAGCTGGATAGAGACGGATTTGCTACAAATGGTACACTTTTTTTCCATTAACTTTAAGAGCTTATTGGGTAAGAATATATGATCTATTTTGTAGTTTTCATGTCTGGAATCCCACAACTAGAGTTAATCGTGATGAGTTATTATCCCGTACTTTCTCTATATAAAAAAACAAAGGTCCGTTGAGTTTTTGGCTTTATTATCCAGTCAACGACCTGAGATTAGCGCACGTCCTACAAGCTATTTTTGTTTCAACTTGTATCAAAATAGTGGCCTCATTTTGTGTTTAAGTCTAAACAAAACAATATAAACTATTATAAAATAAAAACTTTCGTCTTGAATACCCTTGTAAATCCATAAAGTACGAATTTTCACCTAACGCGGCACGACGTTTCGTGTAATTTCAGAAATTACACGAGTTCTGTATAACCGAACATAACGTTTCTTATTTCCATAAACTAGCTGAGGTTCCATCTATCAAGACACGTTTCTTGTACCTTCAGAAACTAGCAGAGTTTCCATTTCGCTTAACTTCAATGCCCCCGGAAAAGGCATTCTGAAGATTTCCGAGATAGTTTTTTTTTCACCAAAAAAAGATATAATTTATGGGGTACATCGTTACGAACCATCTTGCTCACCCCCACAAAACTAACAGAGAAGCAAACATGAAATTAAATATAATACGACGGACGAACAGTGACAGTGAGCTCTGTGAAGATTCGTAGTGTTAAACTGGACATTTTTTTGGGTTACTTGCTAGTTATAAAGTTTTTTTTACTTTTCTATGGTTGGCTATGGAATATATTTTATTTTAAAGTGGAAATCGGTTAGCTAATACAGTAAATACTAATACAAAGAATAACTCGACATAATAAAAAACGATACATATTATTGTAGTAACAACAGGCGAAGTCGTTAAAAACATCATAAAACACAAGAGAAATATGAATAATAAAATAATAATAATAAAAGATTGAAGAGAATAATTAACATGATGTGTTACCTATACCCATTTGATAAGTTAGAACGATGAGAAACTTTACTTTGAAAACTTAAGTGGGATGTTTGTATTAACACTAATGTTTAGCCCGTCAAAATGATTGGACATGTGCTACCATCACCACCCACGGTACAACCTAACCTCGCACTTCGTCGCTAACTGAAATAAACAAGTCAAGCTTGACCGAACAAACAGAGGCAGGAAAGTGGAGTGGTTCAATAAATTGTTATGAAGCAGTGAAAATTAAGATCATTCATGAAAGTAATCTGACTGATCCATATAATAATTATCAGTAAGAACCATTTAGATAGAAACTTCTATTGTATACAAAAGTCAGGGTGGTTTGGTATCACTGCGTTCCAAAATGTGTGTTTTCTTATAGTAAAGACACATGTGGCTATCTGCTGTGTACACCGAGGATAACTGAACCCCTGATTTTAGCATGGTAAATACAAAGACTTACCACTGTCCAGCAGGGGACTCCCATAATGCCTTTCATGTCATGTTTATTAGCAATAAAGGTATTAACTTAATACTGTTGTTGTCCTATGTACTAAAAGTGAAAAATGAAATGTATAGACAGGAAGAGTAGAAAACTGTTCGTTGAATTCAGAAACTCCCTTAATCAAACAGATTTGTTTTTATTAAAAATGTTGGTGATAAAACAGAACAAAGCTTAATTCAGAAACGATTTAAATTTAAAATCGTATCGATAGTTTTACTTTCAAAATACATTTTACGTTCTTGGCTCTGGACTTCATAATCCTGCATTACGTCTTTACTTTAAGCTTACAATATCAACACTCGCTACACATATAAGGTTTCACTTATTTGCATCTTCGTCATTGAAATCTCGGTGGCTCGATAGTAATCGAACAATTATATCTAAATAAATGAGTTGTGGCTTTTATGATTCGTCCTGTTTTGAAAAATCAAGCGTGAAGTGACATGACACACACCAGGTGTTATGTATGTTAAATGTACATATTTATAGTGAGGAATCTGACATCAACGTTTATTTTCATGGTTATTCATTAGGTTTCTGGTTTAAGTGAACATTGAAATAACAACTTCTCGTTCGGCCGTTGAAAACGCAAATGACCTAAAATGATTTCTTCGTAGTTTGGATGAGAATTTTTTTTATGTTCCGAAAAACTTTTGACGCGTTCTTTTTGACCCAGTTTCGCTTTAACTTCTACACCAGCGACGTACAATCTCTGAGGATTAAAGTTACTAAACAGCTTTCTGAGCTGTGATCTCAAAAAAAACAAACTTTCAACTTCTCAGTACTCTAAACTTAGTTTGAAGTTACACGGACTTCAAACGCTAAAATTATATACGGTTCCCCATAGTGGACACAGTGCAGATAATCAGTCAGTTGTAAAACTTTGCCATAAAAAAACAACAACAACAAACTACCTTAGACCGAGAAAATCACAATGAACCGTGACGAAGGTTCGTAGATTTAGATATTTTGCTGATCAAAAGAACACATGATTTCAAATTTCTTCCGTTGTGATTAAATAAACATTAAAAACATTTAACATACGATTATATTTCTTAAGTTAATGTGTTGAAAAATAATGAATTATTAAAGTGACGACCAATTAATACAATATTTTAAATAACAGATCGGAACTGATATCTATTCAATATGATATCTTAACGACCGTATATTTAAATAGACGAATAATCTACATAATATTTTCAAGAACGTAAATTCAAATTGACAACTAATCAATACAATATTTTGAAGAACGTAGATTCAAACTGACAACTAATCAATACAATGTTTTGAAGAACGTAAATTCAAACTGACAACTAATCAATACAATGTTTTCAAGAACGTAAATTCAAACTGACAACTAATCAATACAATGTTTTCAAGAACGTAGATTCAAACTGACAACTAATCAATACAATGTTTTGAAGAACGTAGATTCAAACTGACAACTAATCAATACAATGTTTTCAAGAACGTAGATTCAAACTGACAACTAATCAATACAATGTTTTGAAGAACGTAGATTCAAACTGACAACTAATCAATACAATGTTTTGAAGAACGTAGATTCAAACTGACAACTAATCAATACAACATGTTTTCAAGAACGTAAATTCAACTGACAACTAATCAATACAATGTTTTCAAGAACGTAAATTCAAACTGACAACTAATCAATACAATGTTTTCAAGAACGTAAATTCAAACTGACAACTAATCAATACAATGTTTTGAAGAACGTAGATTCAAACTGACAACTAATCAATACAATGTTTTGAAGAACGTAGATTCAAACTGACAACTAATCAATACAATGTTTTGAAGAACGTAGATTCAAACTGACAACTAATCAATACAATGTTTTGAAGAACGTAGATTCAAACTGACAACTAATCAATACAATGTTTTCAAGAACGTAGATTCAAACTGACAACTAATCAATACAATGTTTTGAAGAACGTAGATTCAAACTGACAACTAATCAATACAATGTTTTGAAGAACGTAGATTCAAACTGACAACTAATCAATACAATGTTTTCAAGAACGTAAATTCAAACTGACAACTAATCAATACAATGTTTTGAAGAACGTAAATTCAAACTGACAACTAATCAATACAATGTTTTGAAGAACGTAAATTCAAACTGACAACTAATCAATACAATGTTTTGAAGAACGTAGATTCAAACTGACAACTAATCAATACAATGTTTTCAAGAACGTAAATTCAAACTGACAACTAATCAATACAATGTTTTCAAGAACGTAAATTCAAACTGACAACTAATCAATACAATGTTTTCAAGAACGTAGATTCAAACTGACAACTAATCAATACAATGTTTTCAAGAACGTAGATTCAAACTGACAACTAATCAATACAATGTTTTCAAGAACGTAGATTCAAACTGACAACTAATCAATACAATGTTTTCAAGAACGTAGATTCAAACTGACAACTAATCAATACAATGTTTTGAAGAACGTAGATTCAAACTGACAACTAATCAATACAATGTTTTGAAGAGTGCTGATTTTGAATGACGACTTGTCCTGGTAAAGATGTAGATTTGGAGCCACATGTGGATTACAACAGTAGCCCTTTCAAGTGAAGAATTTTGAGGAAGAAACTCAAGTTTATATTGTTTAGTCAACACAATCAGTCTAGAACCGATGGTTTCTAATCAATGTAAGGAAACAGTAAAACTACATACAGAGCACACTTAATAAAGAGAACCAAAATAAATCGTACTTGGAAGAAAACTAAAAGTCACACTGTAGTTTGGAGAAAACAGTAAAGAGTACAGATTAAACTTTTATTTTCGAAACGTTCTACGAGAAAATTATATAGTTATGTTGATTGGAAGTGGTTCTTGAAAAGTCAATTTTTGTGTGTGTGTATTAAACTATGTGTAGAAGAATGTTCTAGAAATTCGTAGTTTATATTTTATAAATTATTAAATCTACTTAAAACAGCCTCTACTTTTAAAATATTGACAAAAGGGTAGTAAGTCAGCCAACAGCAATACATTTCAAACCATCATCCACCTCCAGGGTTGACTGTCATTCTTATAACTCTGAACTCCAAAAGTCTATCGCAAGGCACCCTCGACAACTTTAAAATGGTTCGTCATTTTTTATTTGTTATACTTATGAATTTTATCTAACATCCAACAAGGAAAATCCTTTCAAATTAATGTAACTGACACAAAGAATAACGCGCACTTCATTGTATCCAGTTAATAAGTAAAAAAAGAAGAGAAAAGAAACTTCTACGGGGAAATGGAACAGAAACTATGGAGTTATTACTGACTGTGACGAAACATATAACCAGCTGACACAATTTAATGAATCGAACATGCAATTTTCAAATGTATCTACCATTTCCTGGTTCGGAGAGAAAGTAATGGTACAGATAAAAGTTTTGTTGAAATTAAGGAAAAAAGAAGACACTGAACTCATTCGGTTGTATAAGTTTGATTTTTTTAAGTGTGAAATCCTATTTAAACAGAGTTAAGTGGGAGACATATTTAGTGCTGGTGAAGTAGTAAATCCAAGACAACAGAGGTAGGTATCTCATGAAGCCGCTAACTTCTCTATACTTTTATCTGACTGATGGTGAAGTAGTGAATCCAAGACAACAGAGGTAGGTATCTCATGAAGCTGCTCTCTTGTCTATACTTCTATCTGACTGATGGTGAAGTAGTGAATCCAAGACAACAGAGATAGGTATCTCACGAAGCTGCTAACTTGTCTATACTTCTATCTGACTGATGGTGAAGTAGTAAATCCAAGACAACAGAGGTAGGTATCTCATGAAGCTGCTAACTTGTCTATACTTCTATCTGACGCTTTCTCAAGTATTTACGTGTAACTTCTACCATTTTGTTGAAGAAGATCAGAGTTTCACTTGACATTAGGAACGACGCTAAACAATGTTTCTGTGAAATCAACCAGAAATGGTTGAAAGCTTATCTTTATACAAAGTATATAAGTGTAACCTTCAGGAAAACCTCGAAGGAACAGATCGTAACTATGAAGTTCTACAAGATAGATAAACCGAATGTGTTTCTTGAGTAAGTACTGAGAGTTAAGAGAGAAAAAAGAATTTTGTTGTAAGTCGTAGCAACAACGTGAGACACTTACAAATACAGAAAACTCGAATAAGGATGAGGTTTGTTACTTTAGTTACCGTATATTAAACGTGTAATTAGACTGTGTGATAGTAACACAAAGTGATAACACAGTGTGCTTAAGTGTATTTTAGAACTATGAGTGATTACATTACACCAGAAAAACCAGGTAAATAAAACATATGCCAAATAAAGGCAAATCAGTTATTCTTTTCACAGACATGAAATGTTCAACGGTGCTTTCGACATATTTCGTTCTGTGTTTACTTTTGGGTCTGAGGATCTACAACGTTTATTCTGGTGGGATTGGACTGGGATTTGGTAAGGGCGGTGGAGGACTTGCAGGGTATTGGACTAGGACTTCTTGCTGGTGGACTAGCAGGTGGACTTTCTAAGAGCATAATTCCTCTCCCAATACCTCTTCCAATACCCATAGCTCTGGGAAAGTAAGTGGTTCAGTCCAATGGATCAAATAAGAGCTTTATCTTGGATTATAACAAGTTTCGATACATAAGTTTATATAAAACTCATTTGTCACGTAACTTAAGGTCAACACTAGGGTTACCATGGTTAATAACAATGTATTTATGGTTACCACATTCACTAACCTGACAACTTAAAGATATCACTAGAGCTACCACAGTCACTAACCAGACGACTTAAGGATATCACTAGTTACCACAGTCACTAACTAGACGACTTAAGGATATCACTAGAGCTACCACAATCACTAACCAGACGACTTAAGGATATCACTAGAGCTACCACAATCACTAACCAAACGACTTAAGGATATCACTAGAGCTACCACAATCACTAACCAGACGACTTAAGGATATCACTAGACCTACCATATTCAGTAACAAGATGATCTAAGGATATCACTAGACCTACCATATTCAGTAACAAGATCTAAGGATATCACTAGACCTATCATATTCAGTAACAAGATCTAAGGATATCACTAGACCTATCATATTCAGTAACAAGATGATCTAAGGATATCACTAGACCTATCATATTCCACAGTCACTAACCAGACAAGTGAAGGAGATCACTAGAGCTGCCACAGTCACTAACCAGACGACTTAAGGATATCAATTGAGCTGCCACAGTCACTAACCAGACGACTTAAGGATATCACTAGAGCAAACATAGCCACTAACCAAACGACTTAAGGATACCTCTAGAGCTACCATAGTCAGTAGCAAGGTGATTTAAGGATACCTCTAGAGCTACCATAGTCAGTAGCAAGGTGATTTAAGGATACCTCTAGAGCTACCATAGTCAGTAGCAAGATGATTTGAGGATACCTCTAGAGCTACCATAGCCAGTAAGAAGATGATTTAAAGTTATCACTGGGGCTATCATAATCATAACTCAAGTTAAAGTTACCACTAGGATTACCATATTTTTCATTTGAATTTCTAGAAGTTCCCATGGCGGTGGAGAAGTAAGCTATGACGATTTTGGAGGTGGATATGGTGGTTATGGAGGAAGCTATGGTGGACTTGGTGGTTATGGAGGTGGATTTGGTGGACTTGGTGGTTATGGAGGTGGATTTGGTGGACTTGGTGGCTATGGAGGTGGATATGGTGGTTATGGAGGATTTCATCGTTGAAGTAATTTAATTATTAATAATGTGAGGATACTCGCATCATTCCTTATGACCATAATTTTAATGTTTTGTAAAATAAATTATAAATTTAACAGATGAAATGTTCAGGAGTTTTAAACCAAGTTTTATAAAGAACAATAGACTGGTTCATGGTGAAACTGTCATTCCGAGTTTTATCAAGAACAATAGACTGGTTCACGGTGAAACTGTTAAACCAAGTTTATACAGAACAATAGACTGGTTTATGGTGAAACTGTTAAACCAATTTTATAAAGAACAATAGACTCTTTCATGGTGAAACTCTTATACCAAATTTTATAAAGACTGGTTCACGGTGAAACTGTCATACCAAGTTGTATAAAGAACAATAGACTGGTTCACGATGAAACTGTTAAACCAAGTTTTATAAAAAACAATAGACTGGTTCATGGTGAAACTGTTATACCAAGTTTTATAAAGAACAATAGACTGGTTCACGATGAAACTGTTAAACCAAGTTTTATAAATAACAATAGACTGGTTCACGATGAAACTGTCATACCAAGTTGTATAAAGAACAATAGACTGGTTCACGGTTAAACTTTTATACCAAGTTTTTAAAGACTGGTTCTTGGTGAAAGTGTTATACCAAGTTTTTTAAAGACTGGTTCATGGTGAAAGTGTTATACTAAGTTTTTTAAAGACTGGTTCTTGGTGAAAGTGTTATACCAAGTTTTTTAAAGACTTGTTCATGATGAAAGTGTTATACCAAGTTTTTTTAAAGACTGGTTTATGATGAAAGTGTTATACCAAGTTTTTTAAAGACTGGTTCATGATGAAACTGTTATACCAAGTTTTATAAAGACTGGTTCATGATGAAACTGTTATACCAAGTTTTATAAAAACTGGTTCACGGTGAAACTGTCATACCAACTGTTCATGGTGAAAGTGTGATACCAAGTTTTATAAAGACTGGTTCATGGTGAAAGTGTGATACCAAGTTTTATTAAGACTGGTTCATGGTGAAAGTGTGATACCAAGTTTTATCAAGACTGGTTCATGGTGAAAGTGTGATACCAAGTTTTATCAAGACTGGTTCATGGTGAAAGTGTGATACCAAGTTTTATCAAGACTGGTTCATGGTGAAAGTGTTATACCAAGTTTTATCAAGACTGGTTCATGGTGAAAGTGTTATACCAAGTTTTATAAAGACTGGTTCATGGTGAAACCTTTTTTACCTAAAACATAGCTCATTATCTATATCCTTTTTTGTCAACAATATATAAAATAGGTTCGTACAACATGAAATAATATTACGGTAATATATTTTGTTGGTTATTAATAATTCTGAAAATTCTATAGAGCGTGAGGTCATCTAATGTATATATCGGACAACACATCACAAACACCAAAATAACACGATATTTGGTGTAGAATTAAAACAAATTAAATCCTGAAATACATTCTGTTAACAATTTCACAATTTTTATTTTTCAACAGATGTATCCAAAGTATGCATCTAGAATTATTACGAAATGTATTTTTACGCGCTATTTAGTTAGCTTGGCCTTTTGAGACGTACGTCCTGTATTTAATTATACATCATTCAGATTTCTTAAGTACATGAAAAAAAATGTTTCGAGTTCCGCATGAAAAGCACGAGTTGATGTTCATGCCAGATGTTCACGTCTTATGATGGAAATATTATTTTGTCACAAAACACATCTACTAAGACCAAATAAAGCTGACACGTTAAAAACAGAGAAACGTTACTGAAACACATGAGAGTTTCTGTATCTACTGATCTGTGTTTGAACAGAATAACACTAATCTTTATACGATAATTTTCTCTCCAGTAGGCGGCTACGTGTTGTACGTTGGTCGTGCTTAACTAATCCAGGAACAAGTTTGCCGTTATTTGTGTAGTTTTTGTAAAATAAAGTTTTCTCCACTAGGGGGATACTGTAGCCGGTTTATTGTGTTTTACTGACATGAGAACCAACTTGATGTGGGATTAAATATCGTGTTTATAAGAAATATATGTTGTAGTTGTCATTACATCATTCAAGAAAAGGTGGACTACAAAAATGTTGAAGAAAATTTTCATGAACGATGAATTTAATGATGTTCAAATAAAGAACCTAACTTGTATTTTATACGTTAGTGAGTGATATTCAATTGAAAAACCTAACTTGTGTTTTATATGTTAGTGAATGATGTTCAAACAAAGAACCTGACTAGTATTTTATACGTTAGTGAATGATGTTCAAACAAAGAACCTGACTTGTATTTTATACATTAGTAGGTTGGTTGGTTGGTGTTTTATGACACAAACCAGCTAGGATATCTCTGTCAAACATCTGGTAAAATGTTAAAATTAAAGTAAAATTAATAAAAAGAAGTTAAGGTAAAACAAAACAATAATAAAAAACACATAAACAGTATAATAATAATGTTTACATCTAGTCTACAACGTTAACAGAACAACTACAGTAATACAAGTTGTAAAGAACTTTCTGTAACATAACTGTAATTATCTAACTTACCAGGAAGACTAACAGGTAAGTACAAAAACCACCATCAGTCACCTGAAGTTGACCTTTCCAGTCCTGCTTCTGTGTTGTTTGACGTTATGGTAGTTTTCAAAAAGTAAAGTAATAAAAGTTTTTAAAGCCTTGAAGTAAAATTATAATAATAACTCACCAGGATGACTAGCGGGTAGTTCACACAGCAGCGTTAGTCACCTGAAGTTGACCTTTCCAGTCCTGGTTCTGTGTTACTTGATGTTACGGCCAGTTTATAAGTTCAAATCAAACTAGATGGACTGCGATTCTTAAATCACAGGGAATCACATTAAAATAAGATCTAGTGTATAAATTAAAAACTTAAATGATATTAAAAAGATTAATGGCCATTAAAAAACTAAAAACATTTCCAAGATGGACACAGTGTCACCATCACTAATAACACTGTCCAATGTTACAGAAAAACCCTGGGACAGAACATGTTTAAATTGGTGCCTTCCTTGAGAGTCGTAACGACGGCAACAAAGTAAAATGTGGCTTATTGTGACCTGAGTGTTACACAAACTACACACTGGTGCATCAGTTCCAGATAAAATAAAACTATGAGTTAAAAAACTGTGACCAATGTGTAGTCTAGTCAGAACAAATTTCTCTTTCAGATCCTTATGGAAACAAGATGGTCAAAGTCCAATATAGGGTTTTATTTGGAAAAGCTTGTTTTCACGTTGCTCACTCTAAGTTGACTGCCAGCCGGCACAGAGCCAAGCCTTGAATACAGGACCATAGTCCATGTATGGAAACAGGCACAGCAGTGATAGTGTCAGAGTAGATCGATTTAGCTGTGGTGTCGGCGAGCTTGTTCCCGCGAATACCAAAGTGGCCTGGTATCTAGGAAAACTGGATAGAAGTAGATGTTAAATAAGAAATGGGGCAGTCGGTTTTGAATATCGGCGAGAACAGGGTGTGAACTAACGTGAAGCTATTCCAGGGCCAGTAGAGAACTAAGCTGGTCAGTATAAACAGTGCAGTTTGAGTACTGCTTAGCTTCTATGTGGTCCAGGGCAAGAGAAATAGCCCACAGTTCAACAGTGAACACAGAAGCTGCAGAGGGGGCATTCTGTGTGCAACAAACCATGGCAGAGCCCACACAGCCACATGATTTCGAACCATCTGTAGAAATAGGAATGGAAGGATGGTTCGAAAACTGTTCAGCAAATAGCAGATAATTTTCTCAGATGACTTAATGATAGGTCACAATTTGGGACAGCAAGAAGCCATGGTGGGATGGGATGACCAGTGGATACAGCAATGTTATTCAAGTACAGACCCAATTCATCCAACTGTGTCTAGATATGAAGGCCAAAAGAAGCAATGGCAGATTGTTCTGAAAACGTAAGGCCCATCGAAGAAGGAAATGACATCCCTAGGTGGGATGCTTTGGTAAAGAACGTTGTTTTGAAGCATATAATAAAGACAGTTGCAAACGACGGAGGTGCAAAGAAGGTTCACGAGACTCTATGTATAAGCTCTGAACTGGGAAAATGCAGAAAGCCCCAGTGCAGAACCAAAGTCCTTGATGATGAATAGGGTCTAACATCTTTTAAGGCCGATGGTCTGGCAGAGCCATAGATCAGTGATCCCTAGTCGAGTTTCGATCAAATAAGAGCACGATACATCTTTGACACAGAACATCGATCTGCTAACCATTTGACCCGTTGCTGCTGGATGTGTGGTATAAAGGTCAGCTTATGGTGAAAGATAAGCCCGAGAAACTTTATCTCAGGGACCACAGGTAACATAACTCACCGATACGGGGCTCAGGATCAGGGTGAATACCCCGTTGGCAGCAAAAGTGCATGCAAATGGGTTTAGAGAGAGGGAAGTTAAAGCCATTTGCTGTGGTCCACTTCAGAAAATGATTGAGGGTAGTCTGTAGCTGCCGCTCAATACACCTCATGTTCGACAACTGATGTGAGATGTGAAAGTCGTCGACATAGACCCCGTTTGCAACAGTAAGATGTCATTAATCTTTTACTGAATAGTGCGACAGTCAAAACACAGCTCTGAGGGACTCCAGGTTCCTGTAGAAAAGAATGGGAAATTGTTGAACCCACACTAATTTGGAATCTCCTGTCCATTAAAAAAATGGGCAAATGGCCACATAATCCATATACATGGAGGTCTCACAAAATGCCATAGCTCCATGTTGTGTCATAAGTCTTCTCAATGTCAAAGAATATTGGTTCAAGATGTCGTTTGAAAAAGGCTTCTCTGATTGATGTTTCAAGTGGAATCAGGTGGTCCACGTTGGAGTACTGTCGTTGGAACCCACACTGAGTGGGTGAGGAGGTTGTTTGATTCGAGGAGCCAAACAAAACGAGCATAAACCATCCTCTTTAAGGTATTTCAGAGACAGCTCGCCAAAGCAATTGGACAGTATTTGAAGGAATCTTGGGATTTTTCCCAGGCTTAGAGAAAGGTAGGACAATAGCGTGACACCAGAGATCAGGAAAAACATTCTCCTACCAGATCTCTTTAAACACAATGAGAAGAATATCAGGAGAAGCAGAAGATAGATGGTGTAGCATGTCATAATGTACATCATCAGGTCTAACCGATGAACTGCCAGACCAATGAAGGGACAGTTTGAGTTCCACCAGTGTAAAGAGACGAACGATTATAGTCACATAGACAACGAGATCGAAAGGAAAGAGGTGATCATTATATCCTAAGTCTTGATGGCTAAAAAGGTGGAGAAAGAACAGAAGTGCTAGACACCCAAACAAAGCTTCCATCTAGAGTATCGGCGATGTTCCGGGTATGAACTACTTCCTGGTCATCAGAGAGCAAGATCGAGAGGGGGACAGAAGTATTTTGCCCTCTGACCTTTCGAACCTTGTCTCATATGATCTTGGAACTGGTGGTAAAAAATATGCTGGTTGTGAACTTAAGAATTCTTCTGGTTTTGATGTCTTCCCCACCGAGCATGTGCATGGAACCACTGGAAAGTGATGCAATTTGAGAGTGTGGGATATTTACAGAAAGTATCCCAGGTCTGTTTTTGAGCCTTCTGTGTCATGTGGCAGGCAGGATTCTACCACGGACGAAGATATCGTGGAAAACGTGTCGAGGTTTTAGGAATATATTGAACAGCTGCTTGAATAATACAGCCAGTTACTGCTGCCAAACAGTTGTCTACTGATGGCTTACAGACGAGAGTAGTGAAAAAGGGTCAGTTTGCTTGATCCAGCTTCGAAGATTATAGGAAAATGATCACTGCCTCGTGGATTATTGTCAACCCTCCATGAAAAATGGGAGAATAATGAAGTGGAACAAACTGAGAAATCAATAGCAGTAAAGGACTGACTAGTGCGTGAAAATAAGTAGAAGAACCAGAAATGAAAAGAGAAAAATTGTGATCAGAGAGCATAGGCACTACAGAGCAAACCCTCCTATCAACAACAGCACTTCCTCAGAGGGGGTGATGTCCATTAATGACCCCCAGGAATAGAAATGGAGACGGTAACTGTTCAGTGAGAGTATCAAGGTCTGATTGATCATATGTCTCTCCAGGGGCAGGTAGAGAGAACAGAGATGGTATGACCTAAGGAAACACGGACGGCTACAGCCTCCAATGGTGTGTTGAATGACAAAGATAGGGTGGGCACATGCTGATCAACCAACAGTATCACCCGTCCATGTACTCGTCCATCACACAGCCTGTCATTTCTGTACAAATAAAACCGCCGAAAGGTGCCTGTATCGGCAGGTTTCAGGAATGTTTCTGTTAGAAAAGACATACAGGATGGTAGGAAGCAATCAGTGTTTTAATGTCATCCAAATTAGAACGTAAACCTCGAAAGTTCCATTGTATCAAGGTGGCCATTTTTACTTATGTGTAGGCGAATTGGGTGGAGAATTGTTATATTTACGACCATGTTTTTTTTATACTGTTTTTATTCGAGGGAGGTCTGTTGACCTCCATGGATCCTGCCCTGGGTCAGTTGGGCAGGTCTTTGGTGTTGGAAGGGAATTCCAGTGACTGATTGTTTTGGATCTTGGGGTGTGAGAAGAAGATGGATCCGAGGAAATGCCTCTACCTGGAACCAAAAGATGTGGATCTTGGGATTTGTTGGAATGTATGTAAAGGACAGAGATGGATGTTGAAGCTGATTCATTAACTTTTTTAACCGTGGAGATCAAAAGACTTTTCACTTTATTTAAGGCACAGAGATATCTGTCTGCACTTCCACTGTAGTAGGGGAACGAAGTGCAGCAGCATACGTCCGAAATGAGGTAATGGACAACAATTTTGGTGCCTCAGGGTTAGTTATGTTATGAATAGTTTTCAAACACTGAACCTCTTTTTCTTCCAACCAATGAGGGCAAGAACGAAAGTAGGATGGGTGAAAGTCATTGCAATTGACGCTATGAGGGTCCGTTTTACACTCATGGGCATCATGGTCCTTGCCACCGTAACATGACGTCTTTGAGTGACCGAACTGCTGACACTGGAAATAACTGAGGGGATTCGGAATGTATGGCTGTACCCTACAATTACGATAACCTGTCTTGATAGTGGCAGGTAGACGTGGTGATGTAACTGTCCAAATGAGAACATTGGTCGACATCGTAATTCCATCTTTGTGAGTGGAGATACGCTTCACTGCAGAAACTCCTTGGGTGGAGAAATAACTGAGAATCTCTGACTCTGGGATGTTGTTCAAATCCCTTTCAACAATCACTCCTCGTGATGAATTCAAAGTAGCATGGGGTGTAACCTCAATAGGTATATCTCCAATTGTCTTTGAATTCAAGAGGAGTTCACTATGTTGGGATGTGGATGTTTCAACCAATATGTCACCAGAGTGAAGTTTCTTTGCTGACTTTGGAGAGCCAGCAGGTCCCTCTTGTCCCTTTTGAAGAAAAAGAGACATTTGCCTCTAAGCTGTGTCTCAAAGAGAAGGTGGTATAAGAAAATTAAGTGCAGGTGGTACAGATGTTGAAGATTGGTGCTCAGAATCTTCAAGACATGGCCATTTACCTATGGGCTGTTTTTTCATTATTTTATTTAAATTTTTATTTGGAGGATCCATAATAAAAAAGAATATTTTGGTGCTCACTGACCCCACCCACCATGGAGCCCTACGAGGGACGCACTACAATGTTGGGGTTACGTGAGCACTATACTCAAAAACACCAGCATCAGATACTATATCCACAACACCTGTTAAGATATCTAACACTTGTACATGGTTGACTCTAACCCAAGTAGACCAAGTTGACCCAAGGGGAAGCCACCCCAAGGCTGCCCATTTAAAGGAGTTCAAGGCCAAAGTGGTGTATTAGGGTTAGCCCCTGAACCACCAGGATCCTCTCCACCCCTTCACGGGTCACCAATCACGTGGGTGGATGTTTAGAACCAAGAGGTGGTAAACTGAAAGAACAAAACCTTCCTTGGAAGATCCCCTAACCATGTACAGAAATCTACACCAAACGGTATACATTAGTAAGTGATGTTCAAACAAAGAAACTGTGTTAGGACTTAAAAGTCAATTGTTATTTGAATGTTACGTTTATTAGCCCCAAAACACAGACAGTGTGTTAGAACGTAGTGATAAAATTCAGTTGATACCTGGATGTTACCATTTACAACAATGTGTTAGAACGTAGTGACAAACTTCAGTTGACACCTGGATGTTACCCTTTACTACAATGTGTTAGAAATTAATGATAAAATTCAGCTGATACCTGGATGTTACCCTTAACAACAATGTGTTAGAACGTAGTGACAAATTTCAATTGATACCTGGATGTTACCCTTTACAACAATGTGTTAGATAGTAGTGACAAATTTCAGTTGATACTTGGATGTTACCCTTTACAACAATGTGTTAGATAGTAGTGACAAATTTCAGTTGATACTTGGATGTTACCCTTTACTACACTTCGTTTTTGTCGTTAAATGAAGACCGTAAAATAAATAGACATACATATAAAGAAACACGTCAAAATGTGAACAGCACAAGTTTATTTAAATTATCACAATTAAACATCTCCACTTTGTCTGCCGACTCTTCAAGTCACGAATAGCTAACCCTAAGAGGAAGTAAGAATAGTTGACCTACATTCAGGATACGACCAGAGAGTTATTTTGGAGTGCAGTCGAACATTATTTATTATTATTTTTCTACCCCACCTTATCCTAAACCTGTTAAAAAAGAAAACGTTGATGAGTGTCAGCTACGCACCGTTCGTGTCTTGCGTCACTTCAGACATCCTGCTATTATTTTAGGCTTGTATCATTCGGTATGAGTCACGTGACCGTGATCAAAGCTTAGAAAGTATTCTTGGCCTTTTCTACCCAATTAGACAAGAGCTGACATCGAGGAATTTGGATTATGGGCCAAAGGGGGAGGAGTAACATTGAGCCTTTGAAACTAAATCTTATAATCTTGCGCCTTAAAGTTGAAATCGAATCGTATATAAAAGGAAACGAATAGGGGCGTTGCTATAGATACTTCTTAACCCGGAGAGCCGATAACTGAGGTAGAGAAGTGTTATACGTGATTTTTGATCAATATTATAATTAACAAGGATAACACGTATTCCTCAATGTATCTAGGACTAATAATCTTAGAATTATAATACAAGAAACTTGATTGCGCGAGCGATTCCAAAGCCAAAAATTTTTACTTGTACTACGATGTATCTGTTTATTTCGAACTTGAAGAACCCCAGTACTGTTTATAGATTTCTGGTAGGATTTATCATGATATTTCACATCAAGATTTGCTATCTTCTTGGCATCAACCGATGTTTTCAGTGTTTATGTTCCCTACGTGTTTTATAATATGGTAAACAAAACCCAAACGTTTATCTCAGAACGGCTGTTATGAGTATTAACACTTTTATTGATAAGGAGAGAACAACCTTCCTAGGTCATCTTCAGGTTAAGAAAGAGAATTTGAAAGTGACCATCGACGGACACGTCTTAGGGACGAGAGTATAATGGGGTACCGGATGGTAGGGGTCATTGCAGGTGGAAGTTAGGTTATTAATTAATACAAGTATAAATGTATTTTGTACTTATTTGATTTTGCGTTTGTTTATGTGTGTTTCTTAATTTAGTATTTGGGTGTTTTCTATGGTTATGTTGTGTTTATTTAATTTGCAGTGTTCGAAAACGTGTGAAGGTGACTTTTTGTGTTCTTTGAATCTGGTTTCCATTTTCCTACTTGTTTCTCTAATACAGAATTCGTGCCAGTTGTTGAATTGTATTTGATAAATCATGACAAACACCAAACCAACATTGTTTATAAAATACAATTCAACAACTGGCACGAATTATATATTGTATAAACAAGTAGGAAAATGGAAACCAGATTCAAAGAACACAAAAAGTCACCTTCACACGTTTTTGAACACTGCAAGTCAAATAAACACAACATAACCATAGAAAACACTCAAATACTAAGTAAAGAAACAAACATAAAGAAACGCAAAATTAAAGAAGCCTTACTTATACAGCAACTAAAACTTAAAATAAACCAATATAAAGGAACACCTTTATACCTGTACTAGTTAATGACCTAACATCCATCTGCAACGCCCCCTATACCCATTTATACTCTCGTCCTTAAGACATGTATCAGGCAATGGTCACTTTCAAATTCTCTTTTTTAACCTGAAGATGACACAAGGAAGGTCGAAACGTTATTCTGTGCTTATCAGTGAAAGTGTTAATACCCATAACAGCCGTTCTGAGATACATTTTTATTTCAAGTGGGTTTTTCATCAAGGAAACCAAAGCCTATTTAGGTTTAGTTCGTTACCCATATGATGACTTTATTTTTCAGTGAAAGGAACCATGAAGCTGTTTACCGTAGTGTTCACTTTGTCTTGTGTGTTGTTCATTGTCCACCAATCAGAAGCGGGAAAGTTGAAGAAGCTCCTCCCACTACTCCTACTTGGGGCGGCAGGTGGTGGCAAAAAAGTAATCCCTCTCCCACTTCCTCTCCCGTTGCCAATATCGTAAGTTTTCTTATAATTTAAACTGTAGGTTTTGAGTTCATTAATTATAGAAACAGTGTAGTTAACTTATAATAAAGTTCGTCTATTTCAATGTCTTAATTCATTGTTTTTAGAAACCTATTAAAATATATGTTTGGTATGAATTATCGTATTTATTTTTTCTAATGCTTTATTTAGATAGACACTCACAATCAAATAACATTTGTTATCTCAGAAACGAGCAAGTGCCAGGTCTTCGGCCAAGACCCGGCATAGCCAGGTGGGTTAAGGCGTTCGACTAGTAATCTGAAGGTCGTGGGTTCGAATCCCCGCCGCACCAAACATGCTCGCCCTTTCAGCTGTAGGGGCGTAATAATGTGACGTTCAATCCCACTATTCGTTGGTGAAAGAGTAGCCCAAGAGTTGGCGGTGGGTGGTGATGACTATTTGCCTTCCCTCTAGTCTTATACTGCCAAATTAGGGATGACTAGCGCAGACAGCCCTCGAGTAGCTTTGCGCGAAATTCAAAAACAAACAAATAAACCTTAGGCCAAATTTTTATGTAAAAAGTTATACCAAACAACAAATAAATTTCTTTTCCAGTTCTCTTCTTTAACTACACCACTATGGATTGTAAAAATATACTTTGTGTGCCGAGTAGGCTTTTCGTACAGCACCACAACTCGTTATTTATACTGCTCGTAGAAACGTAAATGTTTTATCACTGATATTAGGCCTAATGGTGTCAATGCTTCGCTAGCTCTCCGTATTTTAAGTCCCAGCTGATCTTAAACGTAACTGTTGTTGTTAAATTTGAAATTTTACTCCAATTGAAGAACGTAAATAAGGAATGTTGCCAAATTTATTTCCCACAATTTTAAGTAAAATTTTTGCGCAATAAAATATTTGTTCTTTATAGTTTCAAATAAATAACCATGGTTTAATGAAAAACGATATAACTTTATGAGTAACATCCCAAAGTGATACTGGTCTGCAAGTTCTAATGAACAGAACGTAGTCAAGACTAATTTGTGGTGTCACGTCTTAGAAATTAATTCTATTTGTTCTTTCAATGTGATATTTAAACAATAATGTGTCAAAAAGGACAGAAATGAGTGAAGGAAAGGAAGAAGGCATTATAAAAATCGAATTAAAATTGATTATATTTGAAATATACAAACAAACTGGTAATGTACGAATCAAGAAAATATGTTAAAACTGGTTATGTATTTTATGATTGTAGGACAGGAAGCAGTTATTACAGCCACGACCACTATGGCTATGGTGGTGGTTACGGAGGCCACGATCTTGGTGGTGGTTACGGCGGCTACGGTCTTGGTGGTGGTTACGGCGGCTACGGTCTTGGTGGTGGTTACGGCGGCTACGGTCTTGGTGGGGGTTATGGTGGATGGTGGTAGAAGAATATAAAAAGTCACCTTTATCAAATCATTCAAATAGCAATTTGTAACAAAACTCATAGATACACGTGTATACCATTTAATGTTACAACTAACATTCATGTTTCATGTTACTGTGGATTTTATTTGTGTACACATATCGATCGATTTTCTATTTTATAATCGAACGTAATAAATATGATTGTTTTCAAAGGACTTTGTGTGTTACAGAGATATATTTCAAAACTTGTGTTATACATTTCAACATAAGACGCTGTCTGTTGGGAAACGTCCAATCATGCACACATACACCATCTAATCAAGTTAGGACACCACATTCGATTATGGCATCTGATCGATTATAAACCGATAAATGTTTAAATGTTCTTACATAAAATATCATATGTTTTAGATCCAGAACGTGACGACACATAAACTAAAGGTCCAAGGTTCAGACAAAGCTGTCAACAGACAGCCAAAAAATGTCACCCAATCGGCGTAAGTTAATTGGTTTGTCTGTTTGAATACGGTTGTGATTTCACCAAACTCATTCTTTAATAATACGTTTAGTATTTCAAACCAGCGGACGGCCCGTTAGAAATGACAGAACAGGTGCTTCCGTCCCTACCCCATGGTATACCCTAACCTTACAGTACTTCGTCCCGATTCCATGGTATACCCTAACCTCACAGTACTTCGTCTCTATCCCATGGTATACCCTAACCTCACAGTACTTCCGTCCCTACCCATGGTATACCCTAACCTCACAGTACTTCCGTCCCTATCCCATGGTATACCCTAACCTCACAGTACTTCCGTCCCTATCCCATGGTATACCCTAACCTCACAGTACTTCCGTCCCTATCCCATGGTATACCCTAACCTCACAGTACTTCGTCTCTATCCCATGGTATACCCTAACCTCACAGTACTTCCGTCCCTATCCCATGGTATACCCTAACCTCACAGTACTTCCGTCCCTATCCCATGGTATACGCTAATCTCACAGTACTTCCGTCCCTACCCATGGTATACCCTAACCTCACAGTACTTCCGTCCCTATCCCATGGTATACCCTAACCTCACAGTACTTCCGTCCCTATCCCATGGTATATGCTAATCTCACAGTACTTCCGTCTCTATCCCATGGTATATCCTAACCTCACAGTACTTCCGTCCCTATCCCATGGTATACCCTAACCTCACAGTACTTCCGTCCCTATCCCATGGTATACGCTAATCTCACAGTACTTCCGTCCCTACCCATGGTATACTCTAATCTCACAGTACTTCCATCCCTACCCCATGGTATACCCTAACCTCACAGTACTTCCGTCCCTATCCCATGGTATACCCTAACCTCACAGTACTTCCGTCCCTATCCCATGGTATACCCTAACCTCACAGTACTTCGTCCCTACCCATGGTATACTCTAATCTCACAGTACTTCTGTCCCTATCCCATGGTATACCCTAACCTCACAGTACTTTCGTCCCTATCCCATGGTATACCCTAACCTCACAGTACTTCGTCCCTACCCATGGTATACTCTAATCTCACAGTACTTCTGTCCCTATCCCATGGTATACCCTAACCTCACAGTACTTTCGTCCCTATCCCATGGTATACCCTAACCTCACAGTAATTCTGTCCCTATCCCATGGTATACACTTACCTCACAGTACTTCCGTCCCTATCACATGGTATACTCTAACCTCACAGTACTTTCGTCTCTATCCCATGGTATACCCTAATCTCACAGTACTTCTGTCCCTATCCCATGGTATACACTTACCTCACAGTACTTCCGTCCCTATTACATGGTATACTCTAACCTCACAGTACTTCGTCTCTATCCCATGGTATACCCTAACCTCACAGTACTTCCGTCCCTATCCCATGGTATACCCTAACCTCACAGTACTTCCGTCCCTATCCCATGGTATACACTAATCTCACAGTACTTCCGTCCCTACCTCATGGTATACTCTAATCTCACAGTACTTCCATCCCTACCCCATGGTATACCCTAACCTCACAGTACTTCCGTCCCTATCACATGGTATACCCTAACCTCACAGTACTTCCGTCCCTATCCCATGGTATACCCTAACCTCACAGTACTTCGTCCCTACCCATGGTATACTCTAATCTCACAGTACTTCCGTCCCTATCCCATGGTATACCCTAACCTCACAGTACTTTCGTCCCTATCCCATGGTATGCCCTAACCTCACAGTAATTCTGTCCCTATCCCATGGTATACACTTACCTCACAGTACTTTCGTCTCTATCCCATGGTATACCCTAATCTCACAGTACTTCTGTCCCTATCCCATGGTATACACTTACCTCACAGTACTTCCGTCCCTATTACATGGTATACTCTAACCTCACAGTACTTTCGTCTCTATCCCATGGTATACTCTAACCTCACAGTACTTCGTCCCTATCCCATGGTGTATCCTAGCCTCACATTCTGTGACTAACTTACATTAATAAATTATGCAAAACCAAGATTCACCAACACTGAGACGGAAAAGTCTAGTAGAATCATCAAACGTCAGTAAGTTACTTTGTGTACCAATCAAAATTAAGATCGCATAAGATCATAGAATGATTAGTGATTAAAAACACTTATAATAACAACTTGTAACATATACAAAAGTCAGGGTGGTTTGGTAACACTGCGTTCCAATAATGTGTGTGTTTTCTTATAGTAAAGCCACGTAGGGCTATTTTCTGTATACACCGAGGAGAATTAATCCCCTGATTTTTAGCGTTGTAAATCCAAGACTTTTCGCTGTCCCAGCAGGGGACCCTCATAATGCTTTTCATGTCATGTTTATTAGCAATAAAGGTATTAACTTAATATTGTTGTTGTCCTATGTACTAAAAGTGAAAAATGAAATGTATAGACAGGAAGAGTAGAAAACTGTTCGTTGAATTCAGAAACTCCCTTAATTAAACAGATTTGTTTTTATTAAAAACGTTGGTGATAAAACAGAACAAAGCTTAATTCAGAAACGATTTAAGTTTAAATCGTATCGATAGTTTTACTTTCAGGATAGATTTTACGTTCTTGGCTCTGGACTTCGTAATCCTACATTACGTCTTTACTTTAAGCTTACAATATCAACACTCGCTACACATATAAGGTTTCACGACTTTCCTGCGCCTTCGTCACTGAAATCATGGTGGCTAAATAGTAATCGAATAATTATATGTGGATAAATGATTTTTGGCTTTTATGACTCCTCATATTACTTGAAATCAAAATAAATGAAGTGTTACATAACACACACGTGTGTTGCATCGGTTAACTAAGTTATACTGGTCTAACATTCATTTAAAATGTTCCAGATATAAATATAATTTTACACACTCTACCACACATGTCAGTAGACGTAACTGGAATAAGTACTGAACACGTGCAATAACCCCGAGAAGGTCCAAGTTTAAAAATATATACAGTAAGGATAGAACTGCCGAAACAATATTCATGTTTATGCTGAAAAAGAAATAAACGTTCAACTTTTTTTTATCCTCGTATTTACACTTAACAAGTTAAACGTTCTTTGAGCCATCTTAAGCCATGACCATACGTATTAATTTGTTATTTGTTATTTCTGAATTTCGCGCAAAACTACTCGAGGGCTATCTGCGCTAGCCGTCCCTAATTTAGCAGTGTAAGACTAGAGGGAAAGCAGCTAGTCATCACCACCCATCGCCAACTCTTAGGCTACTCTTTTACTAACAAATAGTGAGATTGACCGTAACATTGTAACGCCCCCACGGCTGAAATGTCGAGCATGTTTGGTGTGACCGAGATTCGAACCCGTGACCCTCGGATTACAAGTCGAACGCCTTAACGCACTTGGCCATGCCAGGCCCACACGATTCAAACACACCTGCAATTGTAACAGTAGTGGGATACATAGAAACATACAGAACATACGTATTGATTTTAAATGTTTATTAAATAAATATTAGCCATGTAAGTTAAAACAGCCGAAACAAGTAATTTACCAGTGTAATGAATTCGAGACGGTGATGAATAAAATCAGTGTTTTACCCAGTGATTTCTGTGAAGGCACCTCTGCCATAACCAATGTATAAGATGAAAGACCAGCTATTTCAACATCACTTGGTGTAAGACATTATTATAATCGTTTTAAACCATACAAGGGCTAGTGGTAAGTCCAACCCCAGGGTTTTCCAGACCCTTCGTATATCACCGGTAAGCAAGGTCACCTTAAACAAGTTAACACAAAAAAAGAAAAAAATAAACAAGAAATGTTCGAGTTCTTTATATGGGATTATTCAACTCAATCTGTATCGTGTAAAAATGGCTTTACGTGACTTGTTGTTTTCATTATCAACTAAAAATAACAACCGACATGATAAAACACTGAAAGGAAGAATATACAAATTATGAAAACACTACTGGTGAAAGAAAGAATCTACAAGTAATAAAAACACTACTGGTGAAAGAAAGAATCTACAAGTAATAAAAACATTACTGGTGAAAGGAAGAAAATACAAGTAATAAAAACACTACTGGTGAAAGGAAGAATATACAAATTATGAAAACACTACTGGTGAAAGAAAGAATCTACAAGTAATAAAAACATTACTGGTGAAAGGAAGAAAATACAAGTAATAAAAACACTACTGGTGAAAGGAAGAATATACAAATTATGAAAACACTACTGGTGAAAGGAAGAATCTACAAGTAATAAAAACATTACTGGTGAAAGGAAGAAAATACAAGTAATAAAAACACTACTGGTGAAAGGAAGAATATACAAATAATGAAAACACTACTGGTAAAAAAAAGAATCTACAAGTAATAAAAACATTACTTGTGAAAGGAAAAAAATACAAGTAATAAAAACACTACTTTTGAAAGGAAGAATATACAAGTAATAAAAACACTACTTTTGAAAGGAAGCATACACACGTGATAAAAAACACTACTGGTGAAAGGAAGCATACACAAGTAATAAAAACACCAGTGATGAAAGGAACCATACACAAGTAATAAAAACCTTAGTGGTGAAAAAAAGCATACACAAGTTATTAAAAACCCTAGTGGTGAAAGGAAGCATACACAAGTAATAAAAACACCAGTGGTGAAAGGAAGCATACACAAGTAATAAAAACACCAGTGGTGAAAGGAAGCATACACAAGTAATAAAAAACCCTAGTGGTGAAAGGAAGCATACACAAGTAATAAAAAACCCTAGTGGTGAAAGGAAGCATACACAAGTTATAAAAAACCCTAGTGATGAAAGGAAGCAAACACAAGTAATAAAAACACTAGTGGTGAAAGGAAGCATACACAAGTAATAAAAAACCCTAGTGGTGAAAGGAAGCATACACAAGTAATAAAAACACTACTGGTGTAGGAAGCATACACAAGTAATAAGAACTCTAGTGGTGAAAGGAAGCAAACACAAGTTATAAAAAACCCTAGTGATGAAAGGAAGCAAACACAAGTAATAAAAACACTAGTGGTGAAAGGAAGCATACACAAGTAATAAAAACACCAGTGGTGAAAGGAAGCATACACAAGTAATAAAAACACCAGTGGTGAAAGGAAGCATACACAAGTAATAAAAAACCCTAGTGGTGAAAGGAAGCATACTCAAGTAATAAAAAACCCTAGTGGTGAAAGGAAGCATACACAAGTTATAAAAATCCCTAGTGATGAAAGGAAGCAAACACAAGTAATAAAAACACTAGTGGTGAAAGGAAGCATACACAAGTAATAAAAACACTACTGGTGTAAGGAAGCATACACAAGTAATAAGAACTCTAGTGGTGAAAGATTGTCATAATGGTTTTAAATAATTTTAGCATACAAGACTGTCAAAAAGATTTTAAATATTATTAACACACGAGACTGTCAAAAAGGGTTTTGGATATTTTAAACACCTGAGACTGTTGTAAAGAAGGTGGCCTGACATGGCCGAGCGCGTTAGGCGTGCGACTGTTAACTCGAGGGCCGCAGGTTCGCGCCCGCGTCGCGCTAAACATGCTCGCCCTCCCAGCCGTGGGGGTGTATAATGTTTCAGTCAATACCAATATTCGTTGGTAAAAGAGTAGCCCAAGAGTTGGCGGTGGGTGGTGATGACTAGCTGCCTTCCCTCTAGTCTTACACTGCTAAATTAGGGACGGCTAGCACAGATAGCCCTCGAGTAGTTTTGTGCAAAATTACAAAAAAAACAAATGTAAAGAAGGTTTTTAGATATTTTAACACGTGAGACTGTCATGAAGGTTTTAAATATTGTTAACATACACAAGATTGTCATAAAGGTTTTAAATATTGTTAATCCACGAGACTATTCTAAAATTAATTTTAAATACTTGTACCCCGCTAGTACAATGTTATGTCTCCCGATTTACAACTTTAAAATCAGATGGTTCGATTCCCGTTGGTGGGCTCAACAAATAGCCCGATGTGGCTTTGCTATAAGAAAACACACAGTTTTAAATATTTTTCCATACGAGACAATGACAAAGATTGTTTAAATATTGTTACGGTATCGTAATGTTGCATTAAAACTTTATGGGCTTCACTCTGAATTATATCTGAATTTGAATAATTTAGATCTCTTATTTTGAACTTATATGGGTATCAAATACATGTATTTTAAGATAGAAAATGATGTCTCGTTTTTTACGAAAAGTTCTACAATAGCTGAACAGAATTGTCTCAAAATTTGAACAGACATAACATAGAAAAAGGGGCGCACTTTCACGGCAGAGGGACCCCAACAAGGGAAACTCTGATACTGTCATCCCGCACAGCACTAACCATTAAGTTACATCCAGTCCAATAACTATCTACATAATAGCTCGTTATAAGTGTGTTCCAGTAGGAAAATGACAAGCTATTTTTACAGACAAATGCCTTGTAACAATGTTTATAAATATTTAATTACGTGTTTAGCTTTGAAGAAGGTCATATATGTATAAACAGAAGAAATCACCAAATGTATGGAGTCGGTGACCCCATTAGCGTATCGCAAATTTCTCGAGCTACTGAAGCTCCTAACCTAAATAATGTATCTAATATAACTAGTAAATAATGCATGTAATTAATAAGAAATTTATATAATATAATTAATAAGAAATGAATATAATTAACAAATAATGTGTCTTATATAACCAGTAAATAATGCATTTAACATAATTAATAAGTAATGTATATGATATAATTAATAAATAATACATATAATATAATTAATAAGTAATGTATCTAATATAATTAACAAGAAATGTACACAATATAATTAATAAATAATGTATATAATTAATAAATAATGTATATAATTAATAAATAATGCATATAATATAATTAATAAATAATGTATAAAAATTAATAAGTAATGTATATAATATACTTAATAAGTAATTTATCCAATATAATCTCAGTTTTTTACTTTCATATAATTATGTCAGGAATGGAACATCAAACACGAACAAATCGTACTTCAAATGAATTCATTCGTATAAAATGAAAAATTCTTATTTCGTGTGCAAAAATAGAGTGAAATAAATTCCTTTTGTTTATTCTTTTAAAACAATGACTTTAAAGTACCACATAGTCCAAGCGTTCTCTTACAGTCAAACTAATTTTGTTGGATAAAGACTGTTTTTAAGGTCATGTAAACTTCACATGACCATGTGGGTATAGTACTTCACTCATAATTTGAGGGTCATGGGTTCGAATTCTCGTCCCACCAAATCTGCTCGCCCTTTTGTCCATGGGGGAGTTATAACATATTCATAAAATAATTACAAAAGAGTTGACGGTGGGCGAAGTTTCCCCTGTTAAATTAGGGACGGCTAGTGCATGTAGCTTTGTGAGAAATTCAAAACAAACCAAAGTAATATCTAAAACAGCTTTAATTATCAGTTGACAATTACTCACAGTAGATGGCGCTACCAAACATACAAAACCATACATCGCTTGAGCCTAATTATCATGAAGGATAATAGATAAATTATCAAACCTAATTCTGTATAGAATATTACATAAATTATTTAACCTAATACATCTAAAGAAGAGATAATTAAATTATTTAACCAAATACATTTAAAGAAGAAGAAATACTTATATTATTTAACCTAATACATCTATAGAAGAAAAGATAATTAAATTATTTTACCTAATACATCTAAAGAAGAAGAGAGAATTAAATTATTTAACCTAATACATTTAAAGAAGAAGAGATAATCATATAATTACATAATACATCTATAGAAGAAGAGATAATTAAATTATTTAACTTATTATTTCTAAAGAAGAAGGGACAATTAAATTATTTAACCTAATGCATCTATAGAAGAAGAGACAATTAAATTATTTAACCTAATACATCTAAAGAAGAAGAGATAATTAAATTATTTAACCTAATAATCTAAAGAAGAAGAGATAATTAAATTATTTAACCTAATACTTTTAAAGAAGAAGAGATAATCACATTATTTAACATAATACATCTATAGAAGAAGAGATAATTAAATTATTTAACTTATTATTTCTAAAGAAGAAGGGACAATTAAATTATTTAACTTAATACATCTATAGAAGAAGAGACAATTAAATTATTTAACCTAATACATCTAAAGAAGAAGAGATAATTAAATTATTTTACCTAATACATCTAAAGAAGAAGAGATAATTAAATTATTTAACTTATTATTTCTAAAGAAGAAGGGACAGTTAAATTATTTAACCTAATGCATCTATAGAAGAAGAGACTATTAAATTATTTAACCTAATACATCTAAAGAAGAAGAGATAATTAAATTATTTAACCTAATACATTTAAAGAAGAAGAGATAATTAAATTATTTAACATAATACATCTATAGAAGAAGAGACAATTAAATTATTTAACCTAATAATCTAAAGAAGAAGAGATAATTAAATTATTTAACCTAATACATTTAAAGAAGAAGAGATAATCACATTACTTAACATAATACATCTATAGAAGAAGAGATAATTAAATTATTTAACTTATTATTTCTAAAGAAGAAGGAACAATTAAATTATTTAACCTAATACATCTAAAGAAGAGACAATTAAATTATTTAACATAATACATCTAAAGAAGAAGAAGAGACAATTAAATTACTTAACCTAATACATCTATAGAAGAAGAAATAATTAAATTATTTAGCCTATTACTTCTCAAGAAGAAAAGATAATTAAATTACTTAACCTAATACATTTAAAGAAGAAGAGATAATTAAATTATTTAACCTAATACATCTAAAGAAGAAGAAATAAATAAATCATTTAACTTATTACTTCTAAAATAATAGTACAATGAAAAATGTTAAACTTAATTTTCTGGAGATGTTCGTGGTTAAATAGAAAGTTACACAACAGGCTATTGTGTTCTAGCCACTGCGTGTATCGAAACTCGACATGTAGAGATACAAGTCTTCAGTCTTGACAATGAGTAACTGTGGGAAGGTTTCTCCAGGAGGTTAAATAAAAGCTTATAAATAAATGAAAGTAAATAAAAATATAAAAGGTTCCTAAGTAATAAAATCTGGAAGTGTTATTTTACTAACTGAATTTTACCTTAGTATCTACCAGTTTGCAAATTAAATATTCATTTTCGTACGAGGTGTGAGAAGTATTAATTTTTCATACTTAATGCAGCCAATAGATGTGGAAATAATGAACGAAACTTTAATCTGTAGAAGAATCGTACAAGCTTATCGGTTGTTCCAGATCTAGACTTACTGAGATTATTGAAATGCAATGCCAAGGTTACGTGTCACTAGCTCGTGATACAGAAAAGGGTAAAACTGGTATGAAAACTCAAACCGGGCTAAACTTGGAAGTTCAAAAAACTAACAACATCAACCGTCAATAGAGAAGGCGGGGGGGGGAACCCAAGTAGGTCAAGAAAAGCTGCAGGAGACAGCCAGCTAAAAATAACATAACCACGCATGGTAGAATGAACCAAACAAAAGTTACAAAAAAGTGAAAGAAAATTTAATAATGCTTAACCGAATAGATAATGGGAAACCCGAATAGAATAGAATGTTATTTTTAATAGCCAATTAACGAATTGTGTACCAATCAAATATCGCCAGGTTTTCTATATAAACGGCTGCGCTCTGGTTTAGAGAAGACAGCATTAACAGTTTGCTTCGAATTGGTATAACTTGGATTGTTTGAAAAAAAGTAAGTAAATCGTTAGATAAAAATAAAACACTTACGATAATAATATCTGTGTAGTTTTACTCAAACCTAGTTCTAATTGTGCTACAATATGGATTAAAACTCATGCAGAAGACAAAACAAAAAACATACGATGGTCTAACGTATAAATAAATTGTTATATCTGTTAAGTATATCTTTGTTTATCTCAACTTTTCTCTGACGATTTCTGTACAGATAACCTGTTGCTACATAACTGTTTGTTTTTCTAGAAGACCACATCAGCATGAAAGCTCTCAAGATATTTAGTTTGTGTCTAATTTCTTATGGACTTTTGGGTATTCAGTTCCAGCTAGCTGAAGCTGCAATTGCTAAAAAGCTACTGCCCCTCCTACTTCTTGGTGGACTTGGAGGGGGTGGTAAAGGAATAATCCCTTTACCGATTCCATTCCCCATTCCTCTCGAGTAAGTATGAAACCTACTTTGATCTCTGGTTGAGGTGTTATAACTCTGTCCATTCCTCTCGAGTAAGTTTGAAACCAACTTTGATCTCTGATTGAAGTGTAACACCTCTGTCCATTCCCCATTGCTCTTGAGTAAGTATGAAACCTACTTTGATTTCTCATTGAGGTGTAATAACTCTGTCCATTCCTCTTGAGTAAGTACGACCCCTACTTTAATCTCTGGTTGAGATGTAATAACTCTGTCCATTCCTCACGAGTAAGTACGAAACCTACTTTGATCTCTGGTTGAGGTGTAATACCTCTGTCCATTCCCCATTCTTCTTGAGTAAGTATGAAACCTACTTTGATCTCTGGTTAAGGTGTAATAACTCTGTCCATTCTTCACGAGTATAAGTTATAATTCTGTAGAATTAATAACTTGATATATAGTCTCTTGTGATGGAATCTTATGTAGACCTTATGGTTTTGTGATGCTAGCAATAAAGTCATTAGGTGTGAACAACAAAACACATTAAAAACAAGTGATCACGTACCCTATTAGACTGTAATGTGATTTCTATTTATTACCAGGACCACCAAATACCAGAGTCACCCTGTTCCATATCCAGTTCCTTACCACGTTCCCAGCTACATTCCGTATCCTATTTACATAAAAAGTTATAGCTACAGTGGCAGTCATGGTGGAGGTCACGGCGGTGGAGGCTATGGTGGCGGTCATGGTGGAGGCTACGGTGGCTGGCATTAATAACCATTTTGTTGAATAAAAATTGATTTCAATTCATGAAAGGTTACTTTAAGTCCTTCGCAATGTAATATGTGTTAACCATCATTACGTACATTAACCATATAAAAAGTAATATGTAGTGTATGTCATATGTAATATATATATATATATATATATACTGTATGTGATAGTATACGTAACATATATATATATATATTGTATGTGATATATGTAACATATATATATATATATACTGTATGTGATATTATATGTAACATATATATATATACTGTATGTGATACTATATGTAACATATATATATATAAACTGTATGTAATACTATATATAACATATATATATTGTACGTCATTTTGTTCTGTATATAATTTAATAATGGACGTCAAACGGACCTCAAATGCTTGATGCACTGAGTCCGTTCAATAAGCAACGATATTATGTACATTTGTTTTAACAGAATAAAAGTTTTAATAAAAATAACGTTTTAAGATGTTATGTCTTATAAGTAAACGACTAAAGTATGGTCAACATACAGTTAGGGCCTGCCACGTTCTAATAGTTAGAACGAATAAGTATGGTCAGTATACAGTTAGGGCCTGCCACGTTCTAATAGTTAGAACGAATAAGTATGGTCAGAATACAGTTAGGGCCTGTCACGTCCTAATAGTTAGAAAGAATAAGTATGGTCAGTATACAGTTAGGGCCTGTCACGTCCTAATAGTTCGAAAGAATAAGTATGGTCAGTATACAGTTAGGGCCTGTCACGTCCTAATAGTTAGAAAGAATAAGTATGGTCAGTATACAGTTAGGGCCTGTCACGTCCTAATAGTTAGAAAGAATAAGTATGGTCAGTATACAGTTAGGGCCTGACACGTCCTAATAGTTAGAAAGAATATGTATGGTCAGTATACAGTTAGGGCCTGTCACGTCCTAATAGTTAGAACGAATAAGTATGGTCAGTATACAGTTAGGGCCTGCCACGTCCTAATAGTTAGAACGAATAAGTATGGTCAACATACAGTTAGGGCCTGCCACGTCCTAATAGTTAGAACGAATAAGTATGGTCACTATACAGTTAAGGCCTGTCACGTCCTAATAATTAGAACGAATAAGTATGGTCAGTATACAGTTAGGGCCTGTCACGTCCTAATAGTTAGAAAGAATATGTATGGTCAGTATACAGTTAGGGCCTGTCACGTCCTAATAGTTAGAAAGAATAAGTATGGTCAGTATACAGTTAGGGCCTGCCACGTCCTAATAGTTAGAACGAATAAGTATGGTCAGAATACAGATAGGGCCTGCCACGTCCAAATAGTTAGAACGAATAAGTATGATCAACATACAGTTAAAGCCTGCCACGTCCTAATAGTTAGAACGAATAAGTATGGTAAACATACAGTTAGGGCCTGCCCAGTCCTAATAGTTAGAACGAATATGTATGGTTAGTTTACAGTTAGGGCCTGCCACGTCCTAATAGTTAGAAGGAAGAAGTATGGTCAGTATACAGTTAAAGCCTGCCACGTCCTAATAGTTAGAACGAATAAGTATGGTCAGCATACAGTTAAAGCCTGCGGCGTCCTAATAGTTAGAACGAATAAGTATGGTCACTATACAGTTAAGGCCTGTCACGTCCTAATAATTAGAACGAATAACTATGGTCAGCATACAGTTAAAGCCTGTCACGTCCTAATAGTTAGAACGAATAAGTATGGTCACTATACAGTTAGGGCCTGTCACGTCCTAATAATTAGAACGAATAAGTATGGTCAGTATACAGTTAGGGCCTGCCACGTCCTAATAGTTAAAACGAATAAGTATGGTCAGCATACAGTTAAGGCCTGCCACGTCCTAATAGTTAAAACGAATAAGTATGGTCAGCATACAGTTAGGACCTGCCACGTTCTAATAGTTAGAACGAATAAGTATGGTCAGTATACAGTTAGGGCCTGCCACATCCTAAGAGTTAGAACGAATAAGTATGGTCAGTATACGGTTAGGGCCTGCCACGTCCTAATAGTTAGAACGAATAAGTATGGTCAGTATACAGTTAGGGCCTGCCACGTCCTAATAATTAGAACAAATAAGTATGGTCACTATACAGTTAGGGCCTGCCACATCCTAAGAGTTAGAACGAATAAGTATGGTCAGTATACAGTTAGGGCCTGCCACGTCCTAATAATTAAATCGAATAAGTATGGTCAGTATACAGTTAGGGCCTGTCACGTCCTAATAGTTAGAACGAATAAGTATGGTCAGTATACAGTTAGGGCCTGCCACGTCCTAATAATTAGAACGAATAAGTATGGTCACTATACAGTTAGGGCCTGTCACGTCCTAATAATTAGAACGAATAAGTATGGTCACTGTACAGTTAGGGCCTGCCACGTCCTAATAGTTAGAACGAATAAGTATGGTCAGTATACAGTTAGGGCCTGCCACATCCTAATAGTTAAATCGAATATGTATGGTCAGTATACAGTTAGGGCCTGCCACGTCCTAATAGTTAAATCGAATATGTATGGTCAGTATACAGTTAGGGCCTGCCACATCTTAATATTTAGAACGAATAAGTGTGGTCACAATGCAGTTAGGGCCTGCCACATCCTAAGAGTTAAAACGAATAAGTGTGGTTAGTATACAGTTAGGGCCTGCCATGTCCTAATAGTTAGAATGAAAAAGTATGGTCAGTATACAGTTAGGGCCTGCCACATCCTAATAGAACGAATAAGTATGGTCAGTGTACAGTTAGGGCCTGCCACGTCCTTATAGTTAAAACGAATAAGTATTGTCAGTATACAGTAAGGGCCTGCCATGTCCTAATAGTAAGGATGAATAAGTATGGTCACTAAACTGTTAGGGCCTGCCACGTCCTAATATTTAGAACGAATAAGTGTGGTCACTAAACAGTTAGGGGTTGAAGTCCTTATAGTGAGAAACAATTTCCGTAATTGAATATCTTTCAAGTTGTTGGGGCAAAATAACATGATGGTCAGTGTTGGTATTTGTTGGAAAAAACAGCATTCCACAAATTGATGGAGTTGAGTAGGTGCTGTTCTCGCAATATATCAGTGCTAACTTTGGGATGAGGATGGAGTTGAGTAGGTGCTGTCTTCGCAGTATATCAGTGCTAACTTTGGGATGATGATGGAGTTGAGTATGTGCTGTCCTCGCAGTATATCAGTGCTAAATTTGGGATGAGGATGGAGTTGAGTAGGTGCTGTTCTCGCAGTATATCAGTGCTAAATTTGGGATGATGATGGAGTTGAGTAGGTGCTGTCCTCGTCGAATATCAGTGCTAAATTTGGGATGATGATGGAGTTGAGTAGGTGCTGTCCTCGTCGAATATCAGTGCTAACTTTGGGATGAGGATGGAGTTGAGTAGGTGCTGTTCTCGCAGTATGTCAGTGCTAACATTGGGATGAGGATGGAGTTAAGTAGGTGCTGTCCTCGCAGTATATCAGTGCTAACTTTGGGATGACCGAGATACTTCTGGCAGCTGTACACAAAATTCAAACGAAACGACGATAAAGTTATGTTTAAAAAAAACAAAACTGTTTTAATAAAATGTTCTGTAAGTAAAATATATCAACTTCACCACTACTTGTTACTTAAATAATTCATACAAAGTTATTTTAAATAACAAAAATACCTTAAAAATAATTGTGACGTTGTTATCTATTACTTTATAACGATTACTTTTGAAACAAGGAAACGGACAAAAACGATTTCTCTAAATACAGGCGGTACTCACTCAAAAATAAAGATAAAACTTGGGTCTAGGACAGAAGTAAAGTCTTAACCCTTTGATTCCTTCCTCTGTGAAAAGAGATGAAAGATGATATGTCTAAAAACGAAAACCTGAACAAAACTATAGCTAAGGATGAGAAAGGAAATGTCTAATAGCAAATACCTGAACAAAAATATAGCTACGGATGAGGAAGGAAATGTATAATAACAAATATCTGAACAAAACTACAGCTGAGGATAAGGAAGGAAATGTATAATAACAAATATCTGAACAGAACTAGAGCTAGAGATAAGGGAGAAAATGCATAATAACAAATATCTGAACAGAACTATAGCTCGAGATGAGGGACGAAATGTCTAATAACAAATACCTGAACAGAACTATAGCTAGAAATGAGGTGAGAAATGTACAATTACAAATTTCTGAACAGAACTATAGCTAGAGATGAGGAAGGAAATGTCTAATAACAAATACCTGAATAGAACTATAGCTAGGAATGAGGGAGGAAATGTTTAATAAAAAATACCTGAACAGAACTATAGCTAGGGAAGAGGAAGAAAATGTTTAGCAACAAATATCTGAACAGAACTATAGCGAGGGATGAGGGAGGAAATGTCTGATAACAAATACCTGAACAGAATTATAGCTAGAGATGAGGAAGGAAATGTCTGATATCAAATACCTGATGAGAACTATAGCTAGGAATAAGGAAGAAAATGTCTGATAACAAATACCTGAACAGAACTATAGCTAGGGATGAGGGAGGAAATGTATAATAACAAATAACTGAACAGAACAACAGCTATAAATGAGAGAGGAAATGTTTAATAACAGATACCTGAACAAAACTATAGCTAGGGATGATAAAGGAAATGTTTAATAACAGATACCTGAACAAAACTATAGCTAGGGATGATAAAGGAAATGTTTAATAACAAATACCTGAACAAAACTATAGCTAGGGATGATAAAGGAAATGTATAATAACAAATACCTGAACAAAACTATAGCTAGGGATGATAAAGGAAATGATTAATAACAGATACCTGAACAAAACTATAGCTAAGGATGATAAAGGAAATGTTTAATAACAAATACCTGAACAAAACTATAGCTAGGGATGATAAAGGAAATGTATAATAACAAATACCTGAACAAAACTATAGCTAGGGATGATAAAGGAAATGTTTAATAACAGATACCTGAACAAAACTATAGCTAGGGATGATAAAGTAAATGTATAATAACAAATACCTGAACAAAACTGTAGCTAGGGATGATAAAGAAAATAAATAATAACAAGTATCTGAACAGAACTATAGCTAGGGATGAGATAGAAAATGTATAATAACAAATATCTGAACAGAAATATAGCTGAAGATGAGGGACGAAATATCTAATAACAAACACCTGAACAGAGCAATAGCTGGGGATGACGAAGGAAATGTCTAATAAAACATATCTGAACAGAACTACAGCTAGGGATGAGGTAGGAAATGTCTGATAACAAATACCTAAAGAGAACTATAGCTAGGGATGAGGTAGGAAATGTCTGATAACAAACAGATAAACAGAACTACAGCCAGGGATGTGGAAGGAAATGTCTAATAACAAATACCTAAACAGAACTACAGCTAGGGATGAGGTAGGAAATATCTGATAACAAATACCTGAACACAACTATAGCTAGGGATGAGGGAGGAAATGTATAATAACAAATAACTGAACAGAACAACAGCTATAAATGAGAGAGGAAATGTTTAATAACAGATACCTGAACAAAACTATAGCTAGGGATGATAAAGGAAATGTTTAATAACAGATACCTGAACAAAACTATAGCTAGGGATGATAAAGGAAATGTATAATAACAAATACCTGAACAAAACTATAGCTAGGGATGATAAATGAAATGTATAATAACAAATACCTGAACAAAACCATAGCTAGGGATGATAAAGGAAATGTTTAATAACAGATACCTGAACAAAACTATAGCTAGGGATGATAAAGGAAATGTATAATAACAAATACCTGAACAAAACTGTAGCTAGGGATGATAAAGGAAATAAATAATAACAAGCATCTGAACAGAACTATAGCTAGGGATGAGATAGAAAATGTATAATAACAAATATCTGAACAGAAATATAGCTGAAGATGAGGGACGAAATATCTAATAACAAACACCTGAACAGAGCAATAGCTGGGGATGACGAAGGAAATGTCTAATAAAACATATCTGAACAGAACTACAGCTAGGGATGAGGTAGGAAATGTCTGATAACAAATACCTAAAGAGAACTATAGCTAGGGATGAGGTAGGGATTGTCTGATAACAAACACATAAACAGAACTACAGCCAGGGATGTGGAAGGAAATGTCTAATAACAAATACCTAAACAGAACTACAGCTAGGGATGAGGTAGGAAATGTCTGATAACAAATACCTAAACAGAACTCTAGCTAGAAATGAGGAAAGAAATGTATAATAACAAATACCTAAACAGAACTATAGTTAAGGATGAGGGAGGAAATGTCTAATAAATATCTGAACAGATGAACCAGTCGTGATGTGGTTGTTAGCGTGTCCGGGTTAAAAAATCCAAGAACTTACCCCATACTTTGTGACCATTATCATGTTATAAGAGTGACTGTGAAATTCTACCTTTCAGTCTGAAAAGAATAATCCAAGATTTGGCGGAGATATATGTTCACCTTCCTCATAGTTTATTAACATGAGACATCCATGCTTAGATAACCATTTTTGTGTATTTTGCGTTAAAATCTCAAAACGACATCTTAAAAGACTAGTTTAAATAAAACCTAAGGAAAACGTAAATTGTAGCTTTTAAATGTTTTGGTAGACTCATTCAAACGGGTGTGAAAGACAACGTACTCAAAGAGATGTTAAAAAAAACGTTCCCAGAAAGACGTTAAAGACAACGTACCCACAAAGATGTGAAAGACAACAATGAAACTTTATTCAAATGTTTTACATCGAAGAAGAACTGATAAAATTCGTCTGAGAAATATCGTTTATATAATTAGAGACTAATAGATGGATATAAAAATAGGCCCAATAAGATAGTTACCCCTAGAAATATACAAAGTACTCGCCTTAGCCACTGTTGGACATAGGTAACTTACAGAGTGCGGGACTCGATTTAAAAATAAATAAGGTCATTTGTAACACCAACAAGTCCACTCTTTGAATGAGTGATTTTTAGACCGACTAGTTTGCAAAATAAAACAAACACTGAGATTCTGTTTCGTGAGGAAGACCTGAACCTGCTGTCTCTTTCTTCTTTCGAACTGTAACAAACACAGATACGTAAGCAACATCAAACAGTAGGCGCCAAAAATAGACCATTGAGGGTCATTCGTTAATTAATAGATAAACTTTGTGTTTTTCAATCTCACAGTTAAACCACAACAGACTATCTACTGTTTCCAATTATGAGAATCGAACTCTTGACTTTAGATGTGTAAACTTCATCTTTAAAATTTACCGATAAAGGTTGTCTTTACTCTCATCCATATTATGTTCTAAATACTGGAAAAAAACTCGTTTGTTAGTTTCGTTAAAGCTCACAGCTGTACAAAGCACATCGTCCCAGTTGTAGGGATGAAACTTTGAATTCTTGGTCTTATCAGGTTATCCCTGATCCATCAGATGGGAGTCAAAGCAATTTGATGCTTTAAAAATTCGGATTATTGAAATTCCAGAGCAATCATAAGAGAAGGAACAGAAGAGAAGCAATCACAATTATTAATTACGTTTTACAAATCACGTGGGTTGTTGAGATCCAGAGTATATAATATTAACCGTAATAATTACACAATTTAATAAAGAACTGTTCACTTAACAGTCATATCAACAAAGAACCTCTGTTCATTTAACAGTCCAATAAACTATTGATGCCTTTAATTAATTATTTCTGTTATCAAACATTAGCAGTGAGCCTATTATATTTTAACACCACATTATTTATTTGGTATTTTAGGTTTAAAAACTAAATTAGAGTATTTAGACTATACTATATCCGACACTACCAACGTATTTCACACTAGAGACTCAACTTACAACATTCACTGCAGAGTTCTGTAGGCCAGTTCAGGTACAACAAACACTGTATTGGTCGGAACACTTTATGTAAGTGAATTATTGTGCTGTAAATATTCTGACGATTTATTCTTACAGATTAATTACATTTGTTATGATATATTAATGTTAGGCTGATGATCTCTTTGTTTTACCAATCGTAAAACAATTACTCACTAAACCCATGAAACAGTACACAACAAACAAGTAAACACTTCAAAACCAGTCGACTTTCTGAACCGAAAACACAAGTAAGCATTTCAAAACCAGTTATCTTTTTAACCACAACAAACAAGTACACATTTCAAAACCAGTCGACTTTCTAAACCGAAAACACAAGTAAGCATTTCAAAACCAGTTGTCTTTCTAACCACAACAAACAAGTACACATTTCAAAACCAGTCGATTTTCTAAACCGAAAACACAAGTAAACATTTCAAAGACAGTCGACTTTCTTAACTCAACATATAAGTACACATTTCAAAACCAGTTGTCTTTCTAACCACAACAAACAAGTACACATTTTAAAACGAGTTAACTCTCTAACTTCAACAAACAAGTGAAAACATTTCAAAACCAGTTGACTTTCTAAACCCCACAAACAAGTACACATTTTAAAACCAGTTGACTTTCTAACCACAACAAACTGGACTGGAAGAAATGGGCTTATCAGCACCCATCGCCAACTCTTGAGCTACTCTTTCTGACCGAATAGAGTGTGTATATTGATTATTACCTCTGCAACATACTCACGGCCTCAAAGTACATTCACTGTTCGGGCATGTTACCCACGTGGCACACCTGACTTATTATTAAAGAATAATACTGATTAACAAACGAAAGAAATCAGTGTACTGACATAAGGATTAAAAGATGGTGTAAAAAACAATATTTTACCAACAAACAATAGGGTTTTTGAAACAACGCCCTTTATTTAACCAACGAATATAGGACCACTTTGAAATCCACGCGATTCAATGTGCACCACAAGCATTTACATATGTCTTAATTAGTGCAAAAGCTAAACTAACGAGGGCGCTTCTTTTATTGTCTATTAAGTTAAAAATTACTATATTAGACTTCCTGTAAAACAGTTATATAACCACCCATCACGTGACTACACCACAAACTAAGATCTACGTTAGTGTCTAATGGGGCGGACCCTAACGGTTGTCTTTGTCTCAGTTATTATTTTACTTTAGTCAAGGAACAATGTATTCTACACACAATTAAGGGTGTAATCGCAATTCATCGCGCGTTATAAACAGATGTAAGTGTTACAACGGTAAAAGTTCATATCCTATAAAAGTAACTGTTTGGAGTATATGATCCTGATGTGAACCAAACTGGTTGAATTTGTAAGTTTCACGTGAACGGTAAGTTTTTACGTTCTTTATTTGTAAGTTTCACTTGAACGGTAAGTTTTTACGTTCTTTATTTGTAAGTTTCACTTGAACGGTAAGTTTTTACGTTCTTTGTTTGTAAGTTTCACTTGAACGGTAAGTTTTTACGTTCTTTGTTTGTAAGTTTCACTTAAACGGTAAATTTTCACGTTCTTTGTTTGTAAGTTTCACCTGAACGGTAAGTTTTTACGTTCTTGGTTTGTGAGTTTCACTTGAACGGTAAGTTTTTACGTTCTTTGTTTGTACGTTTCACTTGAACGGTAAGTTTTTAACTTCTTGTTTATTTCAAAAGTTCAAATCCTCATAAATAGATAATCCGCCACTTGAACTTTCCTGGTGTTATCCCAGATATTAGTCTGCGGGTTTACATGTTTTAATATCTGACAGACAGAGCACATATAGCCAATTATGCAACTTTGTACTTAAAAGCAAACCAGCCACTCAATCAGTTATCTTGTATTATCAAAAGAATGAGTTTTATTGTCACTTTTATAACGCAATAAATTTGATAAAGCGTTTTGAAATCTTTTCCCTGAATACCGGGACGCGATCATGGGATTCGCAAGTTCATAGTCTAGTGCGCTGAGGAACGACTGGCCGAGGTACCTAATTAACAACGATTGGTTGAGGTACCTAATTAACAACGATTGGTTGAGGTACCTAGTCAACAACAACTGCTCCAGGAACCTAGCCAACAATGATTGAGCCAGGTACCTATCCAACAATAATTGATCCAGGTAGTTGGTCAACAATGATTGATCTAGGTAGTAGGTCAGCAATGATTGATACAGGTACCTAGTCAACGATGATTGATCCAGGAACCTAGCCAACAATGCTTGATCCAGGTAGTTGGTCAGCAATGATTGATCCAAGTAGTTGGCCAACAATGATTGATCCAGTAGTTGGTCAGCAATGACTGATCTAGGTACCGAGCCAACAATGATAGATCCAGGTAGTTGGTCAGCAATTATTGATCTAGGTACCTAGCCAACAATGATTGATTCAGGTAGTTGGTCAGCAATTATTGATCTATGTACCTAGCCAACAATGATTGATTCAGGTAGTTGGTCAGCAATTATTGATCTATGTACCTAGCCAACAATGATTGATTCAGGTAGTTGGTCAGCAATTATTGATCTATGTACCTAGCCAACAATGATTGATCCAGATAGTTGGTCAGCAATTATTGATCTAGATACCTAGCCAACAATGACTGCTCCAGGTACCTAGCCAACAATGATTGATCCAGGTAGTTGGTCAGCAAGACCAACATATTCTTACCCTTATCAATACTTAACTTACAGCTCTTCTGGTTCAAGAACAAAGGTTACTCTGAAACTAAGTTATTATCACAAGTTAAGCCCTGCTTGTAGATTATTTCAACTAACAACACCATTACACTAAGTATACGACTAATTCCCTGGCGACTTCATTGTATTTAAAAATTCAACAAACGACTCAAACATAAACTTTAACATAACGTATTTTTGTGTTACTTTTAACAGTTGACATATTTTGTTGTTTTCGAAGGTTATCGTAAATATGAGAAAACTTCAACAGACAACGATATTTGTGGTCATGGTGCTAACTATAACAGCGCCACCTAGTGTGAAAAGTGCACTGCTGCTGAAGAAGGCTGCTACTATACCACTTGTGATTGGAGGACTTGCGGGAAAAGCAGCACTCATTGGAGGACTTGGAAAACTGACAGTTTTAGGAAAACCAAAAATCATACCTTTGATTATACCAATTCCAATAGCATTCGAGTAGGTTTAAGATATTTTGTGTGTGCATCATTAGACACATTATAAGTTGAGTACATTTGACATTTAGGTATTAAATATTTCTTTTATTGTCGTACAAAAGTTGACGGAAGACCTGTTCGTATGTATCATATAAAAGTTGACAGTAGACCTGTTTGTATGTATCATATAAAAGTTGACAGTAGACCTGTTTGTATGTATCATATAAAAGTTGACGGTAGACCTGTTTGTATCGTTGTGGTTAAATTTCAGATTTCCCCACTTGTCTTTTGGATACAAACCCAATCCCCATGTCTACGGTTTCCACGGATTGAACCAGTATCCCTTTAGCTATGGTTCCTATGGATACAACCACTCTCCTTTTGGCCATGGTATATACGATTACAGTTGGTGAGATATATTAGTATTAGATAAAGATGACACATGCTTATTTGAAATGTATGTTACTTAACAAGTTGGTGAGATATATTAATACTACATAAAGATGACACATGCTTATTTCAGATGTATGTTACTTAAGTTGGTGAGATATATTAATACTATATAAAGATGAAACATGCTTATTTCAAATGTATGTTACTTAAGTTGGTGAGATATATTAATACTATATAAAGATGACACATGCTTATTTCAAATGTATGTTACTTAACAAGTTGGTGAGATATATTAATACTATATAAAGATGACACATGCTTATTTCAAATGTATGTTACTTAAGTTGGTGAGATATATTAATACTATATAAAGATGACATATACTTATTTGAAATGGATGTTACTAACTAGAAACACTTCACATGTTACAATTAACACTTTAGACTGAAACATTAACCTTATACCGGTTCATGTGCCTTGATCTTTGTAACCACTGTTCTAGACTTGTGGTACTCAATAAAATTACAGTTTAAGACTATAAGACACTCTGTTTTTGTTACACGTAACGCCAGTTGGTAAATAAGGTCACGTGTCAACTCATGCCTCTGGAAAACCAAACAGAAAACTTCGAGATTTGTTTGTTCTTGAGCCTGGTTCTGTTTACGTTAGTTTTATTTATTTATACATAATGCATGAACTACTGCGGAATGTTCAGTAATTGTCCTGTTGTTTGTGTCAAAGACCTTCTGCCACCTGGCGAGTAGTCTTTACATTAACAAACTGTTGTATTAAGCTGTTTTAAGCCTAATTTTATTGAACTATAAAATATTTTTTGTTTATCTTTACCTCTGAACTGCAACCGTATGTTATAGAAACAAATATATAGGAGCAACCTGTTATCTCATGGAAACAGAACAAATGCTACATAGATACTTTTTGTAGCAACAAGACTTATTTAGAAATAGCATGTTTTGTAAGGAAGTAAAACAATCGCCAAAAAGAGATTATTTTCTAGCGTTGAATAGTTGCATAAAGAAACATAATAAAAATAAAACAACTGTTAAATACAAATAATACTTTGTAACGTAGAATAAATATAACATGAATAAAACTATTGTTAAATACAAAAAATACTTTGTAACGTAGAAACAACATAACATAAATAAAACAATTTTTAAATACAAAAAATACTTTGTAACGTAGAAATAACATAAAGAAATAAAACAATTTTTAAATACAAAAAATACTTTGTAACGTAGAAATAACATAAAGAAATAAACAATTGTTAAATACATATAATACTTTGTTACGTAGAAACAACATGAAGAAATAAAACAACTGTTTGAATTTTGTGCAAAGCTACTTAGTAGTGTTTGGTTTCTTTTGAATTCCGCGCAAAGTTACACCTAGTCATCACTACACACTGCCAACTCTTTTACTAAGGAATAGTGGGAGTGACCGACATTATAACGCCCTCACGGTTGAAAGGGCAAGTTTGGTGTGACGGGGATTTGAAGTCGCTAATCTCGGATTACCAGTCGAGCGCCTAAACCACCTGGCCATGCTGGGCATGGAACAATCATTGAATACAAATAATACTTTGTTACGATAAACAATGGTTACATAAAAATAACAAGTTATTATTTAGAAACTAGCTTTTCCAGAGGTTTGTTAGAGACGGTTATAAAAAATGTTGATAATACTTCACGTAACATGAAATTAATAGTTTGGTATTTCTTCATGTATCCTAAAATTAGTAGTTTTGACATTAGTTTGTGTATTCTAAAATTAGTAGTTTTGATATTAGTTTATTTATTCTAAAATAAGTAGTTTTGATACTACTTTATGTATTCTAAAATTAGTAGTTTTGATATTATTTCATGTATTCTAAAATTAGTTGTTTTGATATTACTTCACGCATTCTAAAATTCGTAGTTTGGTATTAGTTTATGTATTCTAAAATCAGTATTTTTGATATTACTTCATATGTTCTAAAACCAGCATTTTTGATGTTACTTCATAAATTCTAAAATCAGTACTTTTGATATTACTTCACATGTTCTAAAATCAGTATTTTTGATATTACTTCACATGTTCTAAAATCAGTATTTTTGATATTACTTCACATGTTCTAAAATCAGTATTTTTGATATTACTTCACATGTTCTAAAATCAGTATTTTTGATATTACTTCACGTTCTAAAACCAATATTTTTTATATTACTTCATATGTTTTAAAATCAATGCCCCCAGTGGCTCAGCGGTATGTCTGCGGACTTACACGCTAAAATCGGGGTTTCGATACCCGTGGTGGGCAGACCACAGATAGCCCATTGTGTAGCTTTGTGCTTAATTTAAACCAACAACAACAACATATAAAATCAATGTTTTTTATATTACTTCATATGTTCTAAAACCGATATTTTTGATATTACTTCAAATGTTCTAAAATCAGTATTTTTGATGTTACTTCATATGTTCTAAAATCAGTATTTTTGATATTACTTCATATGTTCTAAAACCAGTATTTTTGACATTACTTCATATGTTCTAAAACCAGTATTTTTGATGTTACTTCATATGTTCTAAAATCAGTATTTTTGATATTACTTCATATGTTCTAAAATCAGAACTTTTTATATTACTTCATATGTTCCAAAACCAATATTTTTTATATTACTACAAATGTTCTAAAATCAGTATTTTTGATGTTACTTCACATGTTCTAAAATCAGTATTTTTGATATTACTTCATATGTTCTAAAACCAGTATTTTTGACATCACTTCATATGTTCTAAAACCAGTATTTTTGATGTTACTTCATAAGTTCTAAAATCAGTATTTTTGATGTTACTTCATAAGTTCTAAAATCAGTATTTTTGATATTACTTCATATGTTCTAAAACCAGTATTTTTGACATTACTTCATATGTTCTAAAACCAGTATTTTTGATGTTACTTCATATGTTCTAAAATCAGTATTTTTGATGTTACTTCATAAGTTCTAAAATCAGTATTTTTGATATTACTTCATATGTTCTAAAACCAGTATTTTTGACATTACTTCATATGTTCTAAAACCAGTATTTTTGATGTTACTTCACATGTTCTAAAATCAGTGTTTTTGACATTACTTCATATGTTCTAAAACCAGTATTTTTGATGTTACTTCATAAGTTCTAAAATCAGTATTTTTGATGTTACTTCATAAGTTCTAAAATCAGTATTTTTGACATTACTTCATATGTTCTAAAACCAGTATTTTTGACATTACTTCATATGTTCTAAAACCAGTATTTTTGATGTTACTTCATAAGTTCTAAAATCAGTATTTTTGATGTTACTTTCATAGTTCTAAAATCAGTATTTTTGATATTACTTCATATGTTCTAGAACCAGTATTTTTGACATTACTTCATATGTTCTAAAACCAGTATTTTTGATGTTACTTCATATGTTCTAAAATCAGTACTTTTTATATTACTTCATATGTTCCAAAACCAATATTTTTTATATTACTTCAAATGTTCTAAAATCAGTATTTTTGATGTTACTTCACATGTTCTAAAATCAGTATTTTTGATATTACTTCATATGTTCTAAAACCAGTATTTTTGACATCACTTCATATGTTCTAAAACCAGTATTTTTGATGTTACTTCATAAGTTCTAAAATCAGTATTTTTGATGTTACTTCATATGTTCTAAAACCAGTATTTTTGACATTACTTCATATGTTCTAAAACCAGTATTTTTGATGTTACTTCATATGTTCTAAAATCAGTATTTTTGATGTTACTTCATAAGTTCTAAAATCAGTATTTTTGATATTACTTCATATGTTCTAAAACCAGTATTTTTGACATTACTTCATATGTTCTAAAACCAGTATTTTTGATGTTACTTCACATGTTCTAAAATCAGTGTTTTTGACATTACTTCATATGTTCTAAAACCAGTATTTTTGATGTTACTTCATAAGTTCTAAAATCAGTATTTTTGATGTTACTTCATAAGTTCTAAAATCAGTATTTTTGACATTACTTCATATGTTCTAAAACCAGTATTTTTGACATTACTTCATATGTTCTAAAACCAGTATTTTTGATGTTACTTCATAAGTTCTAAAATCAGTATTTTTGATGTTACTTCATAAGTTCTAAAATCAGTATTTTTGATATTACTTCATATGTTCTAGAACCAGTATTTTTGACATTACTTCATATGTTCTAAAACCAGTATTTTTGATGTTACTTCATATGTTCTAAAATCAGTACTTTTTATATTACTTCATATGTTCCAAAACCAATATTTTTTATATTACTTCAAATGTTCTAAAATCAGTATTTTTGATGTTACTTCACATGTTCTAAAATCAGTATTTTTGATATTACTTCATATGTTCTAAAACCAGTATTTTTGACATTACTTCATATGTTCTAAAACCAGTATTTTTGATGTTACTTCATATGTTCTAAAATCAGTATTTTTGATATTACTTCATATGTTCTAAAATCAGAACTTTTTATATTACTTCATATGTTCCAAAACCAACATTTTTAATATTACTTCAAATGTTCTAAAATCAGTATTTTTGATGTTACTTCACATGTTCTAAAATCAGTGTGTTTGACATTACTTCATATGTTCTAAAACCAGTATTTTTTATGTTACTTCATAAGTTCTAAAATCAGTATTTTTGATGTTACTTCATAAGTTCTAAAATCAGTATTTTTGATATTACTTCATATGTTCTAAAACCAGTATTTTTGACATTACTTCATATGTTCTAAAACCAGCATTTTTGATGTTACTTCATAAGTTCTAAAATCAGTATTTTTGATATTACTTCATATGTTCTAAAATCAGTATTTTTGATATTACTTCTTATGTTCTGAAATCAATATTTTTGATATTACTTCACATGTTCTGAAATAAGTAATTTTGATGTTACTTTTTAACTACCAGAAACACGATAAACAATACTTTCTACCAAGTTTACAAAGATATCCTCATAAGTTAAATTTCTGGGAACATAAATTATCAGTCTATTTTTTTCTTGGGTTTTTACAGTCGATATTTCACAATTTGATAGTACCCTACAAATGTTGTTATCTACAACTGATATTTACTTTTGTTGATATATTTACATCAAGAAATCTCACTCTCTATTCTTCTTAATGTTTCGTTTTAGATTTAGTATGATTTCTGATTTCACCAAGCATCAAGCTTGTGAATAGTGTGCAATAATTCAATCGTACTGCCATCTCTTGGGCATTATGGTCTTTAGGTGTGATAATTTTAAATATCATTTCAAAGTAGAGGACCACAGAATATATTTTATGAGAGTTCCCTATAAAGATTCTAAAGATATCGAAGAAACTAAGTGAGATAAGATTAGTATTTTTATTTGATATAACATTAGTCTTTTCATTTGATATAACATTAGTTTTTCATTTGATATAACATTAGTCTTTTCATTTAATATATCTTTGCTAAAAAACAACACAATTCAATTATTTGGTTCATATCTCCCACCAGCTGGAGAACCACACCAATTATGATTTACATATTCATAACCTCCTTGAAAGGACAAAATTACGGGTTCTCCACTAGTGTACGATTCTTTAATTAAATCTACGCGCTACATGCGGTGTGTTTAGTGTGAATTTTTAAATATTAGATAAATGACCCAGAAACAAAAGGATTACGGTGGGTATAGATTGAATTGGTAGTTTAATTTGGTTTCTATTAAGCCAGACTTGCGGAGATATTTAACTATTGTGTGATATAGAAAAGCAAATAAACAAACAATAATGCATATTTCTTCTTATGAATATTAAATAACAAATTACCAGTATCTCAATTTCTCTTTTACAATATTTATCGCCATCTCGTAGAAACTTTACTTACTAATTGAGTTATTATTGTTATTACCACCTTTTAAAAGTTTTTGGTATTAATTAAATCAGTCAGTATTACAACGTAAAAAATTACATCCTTCTCTTATAAATTGGTTATACTTGCAATAATTTCCAACGTATGATGGTTTTGTTTCTTGAAAATACGAATTACGGGTAAATTGTAAACAATCACAAAAAGGAAACAATTACGTAAAACTGTTGGCAGATGGCGCTAGTAATGATGATATACCTACTTTCAGTTTTTTGATTGGTTTCAGTTTAACTGTGCAACTTCTTTCAAATGTTTTACTAATCATCAATTTTTTTTGCACTTGAAAGAAGTGTTTGATACGTCACTAGTGCGTGAGAAAACGTCACAATAATTACAATGACGTATATGTGTGATAATGGTGATTAACTCTGGTTCAGTGCCAGTTGAATTCTGAATTATATTACTTGAAGGCCACTTGTGCTAATTTTAAAGTAACAGGCAGCTAATCAACACCACCTACCGCTAACTCTCAAATTAGAACGAACTTGTAAAAGAACAACCACGGATTTGACACGGCGACCTGCACATTGCAAGTCCATACCTCTAACTACCATTTTAATTATGAAACATACAGAAATAAGCCTTCTAAAGGTCTTTACAGCAGTGCTTGTGTACTTACAAGTTTCACATTACACTTTGAGCTAACAAACAATGTTACTGACTCAGAACAGTGATTCTATGTTCAAATTAGTCTATCATGTTTGTATATAACATACGATATGCTGGCACACAGAACAAAAATTTAGTCGATCTAAGTCTGAAACAAACATACTTTGTTTTCGTTTATTTGAAGAAAATAGGAAAGTATCTTCGGCAAGTAACCTTTTCCAAGTGTTAACACTCAGAAAATAACAACTCGCAATTATTTTCAATTAATCTTTTACACACGTTAACATCCAGGAAATAACAAGTTATGATATCAGACCTAAAGAAAAACACCTTCATGTTTAATAAACATGCTCTATCCGTCAGACAGCGAAATAAACTGTACTTCTTGTGTCCGAAACGTAAACTGGATTTAACAAACGTAATATCTTCAAATCAAGGTACTTCAGTTAGCAAGTCTCTGTTCGTTCCCTGACCTGTGATGATACTGGAATAGACAGATCTCAGTAGCAGTGTAACACGTGTTAAAACTGTTAGTTACCGTGCATTGATCTTAGCTGTAACATACACAAAAACTGTTGGTCACAACTATGACACAGGACTGATAATTTTACAATCCATAATCACGTTATTTGTTCGGTAATATCTATATCGTAACACTACATAACCACGTTATTTGATAAATAATATCTATATAATAAAACTTTACATAATCACGTGATTTGTTAGGTAATATCTATATCGTATCACTTTACACAATCACGTTATTTGCTAGGTAATATCCATATCGTAAGACTACATAATCACGTCATTTGTCAGGTAATACATATATTATAACACTTTACACAATCACGTTATTTGTTTGGTAATATCCATATCCAAACACTTTACATAATCACGTTATTTGTTAAATAATAACCATATTGCAACACTTTATATAATTACGTTATTTGTTAGGTGATATCCATATCATAACACTTTACATAATCACGTTATTTGTTAGGTAATATCAATATTCTAACACTTTACATAATCACGTTATTTTTTGGGTAATATCCATATAGTAACACTACATAATCACGTTATTTGTTAGGTAATATCCATATCCTAACACTTTACATAATCACGTTATTTGTTAGGTAATATCCATATCCTAACACTTTATATAATCACGTTATTTGTTAGGTAATGTCCATATCATAATACTTTACATAATCACGTGATTTGTTAGGTAATATCGATATCGGAACACTTTACATAATCACGTTATTTGTTCGGTAATATCTATATCAAAAGACTTTACACAATCACGTTATTTGTTAAACAATATCCATATCATAACAATTTACATAATCACGTTTTTTGTTAGGTAATATCCATATCGTAACACTTTACATAATCACGTTATTTGTTAGGTAATATCTATATCATAACACTCTACATAATCACGTTATTTGTTAAATAATATCCATATCCTAACACTTCACATAATCACGTTATTTGTTAGGTAATATCCATATCGTAACATTACATAATCACGCTATTCACATATTCACGCTATAATCACATTTTACATAATCACGTTATTTGTTAGGTAATGTCCATATCATAATACTTTAAATAGACACGTTATTTGTTAGGTAATATCCATATCCTAACACTTTACATAATCTCGTGAGTTGTTAAGTAATATCCATGTCCTAACACTTTACATAATCACGTTAATTGCAAGGTAATATTCATATCGTAACACTTACATAATCACGTTATTTGTCAGATGATATCTATATCATAACACTTTCCATAATCAAGTAATTTGTTAGGTAATATCCATATCCTAACACTTTACATAATGACGTTATTTGTTAGGTAATGTCCATATCATAATATTTTACATAAACACGTGAGTTGTTTGGTAATATCCATACCCTAACACTTTACATAATCACGTTATTTGTTAAGAAATATCCATATCCTAACACTTTACATAATCACGTTATTTGTTAGGTAATATCCATATCCTAACACTTTACATGATCACGTGAGTTGTTAGGTAATATCCATGTCCTAACACTTTACATAATCACGTTATTTGTTAAATAATATCCATATCCTAACACTTTACATGATCACGTGATTTGTTAGGTAATATCCATGTCCTAACACTTTACATATTCACGTTATTTGTTAAGTAATATCCATATCCTAACGATTTACATGAGCACAATATTTGTTAGGTGATATCCATATCATAACACTTTACATAATCACGTTATTTGTTAGGTAATATTCATATCCTGACACTTTACATAATCACGTTATTTGCTAGGTAATATCCATATCGTAACATTACATAATCACGTTATTTGTCAGGTAATGTCTATATCATTATACTTTACATAATCACGTTATTTGTTAGATAATATCCATATCCTAATACTTTACATAACCACGTTATTTGTTAAGTAATATCCATATCCTAACACTTTACATGATCACGTGATTTGTTAGGTAATATCCATGTCCTAACACTTTACATAATCACGTTAATTGCAAGGGAATATTCATATCGTAACACTATATAATCACGTTAGTTGTCAGATGGTATCTATATCATAACACTTTACATAATGAAGTAATTTGTTAGGTAATATCCATATCCTAACACTTTACATAATCACGTGATTTGTTAGGTAATATCCATGTCCTAACACTTTACATAATCACGTGATTTGTTAGGTAATATCCATATCCTAACACTTTACATAATCACGTGATGTGTTAGGTAATATCCATGTTCTAACACTTTACATAATCACGTTATTTGTCAGGTAATATCTATATCATAACACTCTACATAATCACATATTTTTTCGGTAATATCTATGTCATAACACTTTACATAATCACGTTTTGTTTGGTAATATCTATATCATAACACTTTACATAATCACGTTCTTTGGTAGGTTATATCCACATCCTTACATTTTACATAATCACGCTATTTGTTTGGTAATATCCATATCCTAACACTTTACAAAATCACGTTAATTGTTGGGTAATATCCATATCGTAACACTACATAATCACGTTATTTGTTTGGTAATATCAATATCCTAACACTTTACATAATCATGTTATTATTAGGTAATATCCATATCGTAACACTACATAATCACCTTATTTGTCAGAAAATATCTATATCATAACACTTTACATTATCAAATCACGTTATTTGTTAGGTAGTATCCATATCTTACACTTTACATAATCACGTCATTTGTTAGATAATATCTATATCATGACACTTTACATAATCACGTTTTGTTTGGTAATATCTAAATGATAACACTTTACATAATCACGCTATTTGTTAGGTAATATCCATATCGTAACACTTTACATAATCACGTTATTTGTTGGATAATATCCATATCGTAACACTATATAATCACGTTATTTGTTAGGTAACATCTAGACATTAACACTTTACATAATCACGTTATTTGTTAGGTTATATCCACATCCTAACATTTTACATGAACACATTATTTGTTAGGTGATATCCATATCATAACACTTTACATAATCACGTTATTTGTTAGGTAATATTCATATCCTGACACTTTACATAATCACGTTATTTGCTAGGTAATATCCATATCGTAACACTACATAATCACGTTATTTGTCAGGTAATGTCTATATCATTATACTTTACATAATCACGTTATTTGTTAGGTAATATCCATATCCTAACACTTTATATAATCACGTTATTTGTTAGGCAATATCCATGTTCTAACACTTTACATAATCACGTGATTTCTTAGGTAATATCCATGTCCTTACACTTAACAGAATCACGTTATTTGTTTGGTAATATCCATATCCTAACACTTTACAAAATCACGTTAATTGTTGGGTAATATCCATATCGTAACACTACATAATCACGTTTTTTGTTAGATAACATCTATATATTAACACTTTACATAATTACTTCATTTGTTAGATAATATCTATATCATAGCACTTTACATAATCATGTTATTTGTTAGATAATATCCCCATCCTAACATTTTATATAATCATGCTATTTGTTAGGTAATATCCATATCGTAACACTTTACATAATCACGTTATTTGTTGGGTAATATCCATATCGTAACACTACATAATCACGTTATTTGTTAGGTAATATCTATATATTAACACTTTACATAATTACGTTATTTGTTAGGTGATATCCATATCATAACACTTTACATAATCACGTTATTTGTTAGGTAATATCAATATTCTAACACTTTACATAATCACGTTATTTTTTGGGTAATATCCATATAGTAACACTACATAATCACGTTATTTGTTAGGTAATATCCATATCCTAACACTTTACATAATCACGTTATTTGTTAGGTAATATCCATATCCTAACACTTTATATAATCACGTTATTTGTTAGGTAATGTCCATATCATAATACTTTACATAATCACGTTATTTGGTAGGTAATATCCATATGCTAACACTTTACATAATCACGTGATTTGTTAGGTAATATCGATATCGGAACACTTTACATAATCACGTTATTTGTTCGGTAATATCTATATCATAACACTTTTCATAATCACGTTATTTGTTAGGTAATATCTATATCATAACACTTTATATAATTACGTTATTTGGTAGGTAATATCTATATCATAACAGTTTACACAATCACGTTATTTGTTTGGTAATATCTATATCATAACACTTGACATAATCACGTTATTTGTTAGATAATATGTATATCTTATGACTTTACATTATCACGTTATTTGTTAGGTAATATCTATATTCTAACACCTTTGTAATCGTTGTATAATTTTCCACATACCCATATAGCAGTAAACGTCCTTATTCTAATTACAAAAGTAATAAACTCGTCAGAATATAACAACTTCAGGTTTTGAAACAAATCAAGGAAAGGTTTCACCTGAAAATGTTATACTAAACTTTAAAATGCTGTGATTACAATATATAAAAGTAACAGTTCCAAGTATAGCGGAACAACAGAAACACAACATTAAGAGTACAAAGCCCTAACTAAATGTAATAAGAGTACAAAGCCCTAACTAAATGTAACGTGTGTGTACCTTCATATGTAATTTTTCGTTAGAGGTTTTTATCTGTGAAGAACAAGCGAGTAGAGTCCTTTGTGAGAATATTCACACAAGATAAACACGTGTGTGAAACTATGGTACTTCAAGTTTCGAGTGCGCACGTGTAAGAAAACACTTTTCTCACGTGCATCTGTCTTTTCAGAACCCGGAACGATACTTTAAAGTGTAAAATAAATTTTCCAATTTTTTATATTCGCCTCAGCTCAAATGAAAATATTTTCTTTTAAAGGATTTGAAATTCTAGAATGTTATTTTCATTTGTTTCTTCGTCAACTTGTGGTAATGAAAAGCAGATAATCAGAAGCATTGGTTCACACATTTCACACAAACGCTAATGTTCACACACTCCTGTACCAATACATTCAGCTTATGACTTAGAAGAGATACTGACATTAACACCGTGAGATCAGAGTTGGATCTGAAGCTTTGTGTCGGTCATGTATCACAGTGACCGATATATTAGTGAAATCGCCAGTGCACAAGTTTAAAGATCTGAAGCTTTGAGTCGGTCATGTGTCACAGTGACCGATATATTAGTAAGATCGCCAGTACATAAGTTTAAAAGGGTTCACATGAGCAATGAACCGCAGTACAAGTCTTTCATTTCCTAAAACGTGCTCACTGATTGCTGTTCATTGTTATTCCATTACATAAGTTCTGTGCAATCATTACTGTGTTGGAAAAACAAACGCACGATCTGTTTAAACTGGTGGAATTAATCCGTTCTCAAGTTACGGGATATGAAAGCGGTAATGAATTAAATAATAAAGCTTTACGGTTTGTGTCGATTAGAAATTTGAATTAAATAATAAAGCTTTATGGTTTGTGTCGATAAGAGATTTGAATTAAATAATAAAGTTTTACAGTTTATGTCAATAAGAGATTTCGTTTGTGAGAATTTGACGAGATATAATTTTTGTATCTATTTTAAACAGAATTTGTACAGAAGGTAAAATGTTTGTATGATATATTTTCAATATTCTGCTATTTTTATTTTGAATACACTGAATTATTCTTGAAATCAGAATATTTTACAGAACCAACAATGTAACTGCAAAATAACAGAGCCATAAATGTAGATAAAGGATATCACAAAATCAGAACAGAATATTTTACCACAGTAGCAAATAACACTATTGGTTAGACTTTTATATTTTCGTAATACATGGAGTTAGGACTGACCTAAGTATCGTATGTTGGGCGAATCTCCTAAGATATTATTGGGTTTATGACCGAAAATGTAGTTAATAACAACGGTCACGTTTCTAGCTTACGAAAGTTTGTTCTTCAGCTAAAGTTCTGGAGCTATCAAATAAGACCGTAATCTTCGTGATGTCATGAACAATGATAACCATCGTAATGTGTAACACATTTACACATTGTACCAAAGTTTGTCGAAATTGGATTTTTGTTTCCTTATTCTAGCAAGGGCACCCCACCAAGTAATTTCGTTATTAATTTTGATTTTTACCGCTGGGATACAACAGGTTTATTTGCTGATGTTCAACCTTTCTAGCCATCTATGAGAGAAGAATCCGAACTACAGACGCAGAGTTCAAAAGATTTCTAGAATGCCCGGATATTTCGACTTGATAAGAACACGGAGGCGGTGTGGTTTTGGACCCAAATCAAGTATGCATAATTCAATACATTTTCTGTGTTTGTGTACACCAGTGAGTTTTGCTGCGTGATCGACGCCGCTGATGTTCAAAATGTCACAAAGCGTTACTGAAAAAAAACAGCAACTTGCGAACTCAAAGTTTTACAAATTCCACGTGAAAAAACTTTTTTATTTCTTTGATTTTTTTTTTTTCCATCGCAAGCTGTAGAGTGAGCTGCTTCTCCGTGTTCAACAAGGGGCGTAGCGCCTTGCATTGTAGCAATAAGTTCTCTTAGCTTCACGGCGTCTTCATTCATTTTAGAACATTGCAGAGGGCCGTGTATTCTACACAGGTTTCTAACTGACAGACAAACCTAGTGAAGAGCGAGCACCGCTAAATTTGGGGCTACAGTTAACTGTTCGAAAACTGGTATTTGACAGTCGCTCTTATACCAAATCTACATTCAGAACAAAATTAAATGTTTAGCTATTCTTATGTAAGGTATGTTGATATCGTATTAACACTATATGTACTACGGACAAGGATATGTTGATACCGTGTTAACACTATATGTGTTAGGAATCAGGGTATCAACATACCATATTACCACTATATGTGTTACTGGTCACGATGTGATGATACCATATTAACACTATATGTGTTACTGATCAGGATATGTTGATACCATATTAACAATATACGTGTTACTGGTCACGATGTGTTGATACCATATTAACACTACATGTTTTACTGATCACGATGTGTTGATACAATATTAACACTATATGTGTCACTGGTCACGATATGTTGATACCATATTAACACTGTATGTGTTACTGGTCACGATGTGTTAAAATAATGTTGATACATTATAAGTTACAAACTTTATTCATTTTTATCAGTTGTCTTTCTAACACGAATACTTTCATTAGTTATTTTTTGAACTTTAAAATCAGCGCCATCTGTTTCAATCAAGAAAGTCTAGACCATGTGTTCGACTTTCAGAGGCTATTTTTATTTACCAGCCAACTGGTATTTGCACAACGTGGAATAAAGAATAAAGCTATCTTGAGAGAACCCTGTTCCTTGTTGCTAACGGCTAACAAGTAGACCCCTAGGGGAGAGTTCCTTTTCTGACTACATATATTCTACTATGCCTTCTCAACATGCACTTCACAACGGTAGTGCGTACAATGAATTCCTGGTTAAGAGTACCCGAGAGTAACCTACGCCGGGTGAATAACACTTGAACAGTTTGTTCGATAGTGCTTACAGGTAAAATGTGTTCAGTCTCGCGCATGCCCAAATCTATCAAGAAACTTTCAGAATAAGTTATGGAGCGTTATTTCAGATTGTAATAAAATATAAAGTGAACGAATGCTACAAATAAATTAAACCTTCTGATTAAAGGTAAAATATAAGTTTCTTATGTACAAATATATCTGTATTATTTTTAATAGTGGATAGCTTTGACACAAAAGTCAGGTTCGATTCCACCGCTGAACGAAACAAAACTAGCCGATTGGATAAATACAAACACATATAAGTGAATTAAAATAAGTTATAAAGTAAGACAAATACACGAAGCAGTTTCAAAAACAATAAAAACTTTTAAAAATAAATAACACTTAACTGTGAACAACTGGCCGTTTACACTATCAACAGAAACTTCGATATTTGTAACTGTGAACAACTGAATGTTTACATTATCAACAGGAATATGAACATATCAAGTCACCCAAAAGCTGGGTCAGTTGGAAATAAAAATATTTTTAAAATTTGATAAAACAGGTGCTGTCTCATGTATAAAACAGGTTATTTCTTATTTATAAATCAGGTGATTTCTTATTTATAAAACAGGTGATTTCTTATTTATAAGACAGGTGCTGTCTTATTTATAAAACAGGTGATTTCTTATTTATAAAACAGATGCTGTCTTATTTATAAAACAGGTGATTTCTTATTTATAAGACAGGTGCTGTCTTATTTATAAAACAGGTGATTTCTTATTTATAAAACAGATGCTGTCTTATTTATAAAACAGGTGATTTCTTATTTATACAACAGGTGATTTCTTATTTATAAGACAGGTGCTGTCTTATTTATAAAACAGGTGATTTATTATTTATAAAACAGGTGCTGTCTTATTTATAAAACAGGTGATTTCTTATTTATACAACAGGTGATTTCTTATTTATAAGACAGGTGCTGTCTTATTTATAAAACAGGTGATTTATTATTTATAAATCAGGTGATTTCTTATTTATAAAACAGATGCTGTCTTATTTATAAAACAGGTGATTTCTTATTTAACAACATCGTTTAAGGCGTTTCACTGTAACGTGATATTAACAGAGTCAACATAGAGAAAGTGTACAAAAAATCAATATTAGAATATTTTTACCAGCTATCCCTGGAGGTTAGATAAATATCTTCAGAGCACTGCAGGTAACCATATTTAGTTTGAAATATAATCGACTATGAATATTCTAATATATTTTCGAGTTACATGTCTTGAATAAATACTTTTTAGAACTGAAAAGAAAACTGTTGTATGGATTTATTGAACAGACATATTACTCTTAGAAATCTAGTGTTTGGATGTGAAATCGTCGATACTGATACCAGAAGAGACAAGTTTCTTTTAGAACTATCACTATAGTAGATTACCGATGTTTATTCACCACACGTCTGGAAATGCGTTGTCCGTGTCAAGAATTTTCACGTTTTAATACAAAAAAACTTTGAAATTCGTAGCTGAAAGGGCGAGCATGTGTAATGCGACCGGGATTCGAATCCTTGACCCTCGGGTTACGAGTCGCACGCCTCAACACGCTTGGCCTCAATTTCAATGGATTATTTTAATGAGTTTGTTTTTAAAATTCATAATACAGAATAAAGTTTAATAATTCATTTTTCTGGATACGACTATAACAATATGTAACCAAATGTTTACTTCTTATTGTTCCTGAACAGAAAGTGTTATTTTCCAATTGCTTATGCCTAAAGTAAATGGAAAAGACCTGTTTTTTTTCTTCAAACTTTACTTTTGTGATCTGGGTAATGAAATTTTCAAATTTATCCATTTTTCACAACATTCTAGACAGATTCAGTGATGAGTAGCTGATAGGGAATTTTCAAGAACTTTCCATTACACACACACACAGGTGGTCACTACTTCAGTTTAGTTCTAGCTACCTAAGTGAACACATAGACCTATCTGATTTTATCAGAGATGGCATCAAGAAGTTACAAGAATTATTCAGACACATTCTGCTCGGTATGCGGACCATGTATCAAGACGAGCGAAAAAGTACTCAGTGACAACATCTGCTAAGATGTGTGAAGCCTACAAGGCATATTTCAGTATGCCTGTCTGAGATCAAGACAAAACCTGTGCATATCATTTTACCTACGAGCACAACAAGAAAACTCTGGAAGGTAAATTTAAGTATCTTTTAATATTTTTATATGCAAAAACGGCTCGTTTGGGTTGAGAAAATATTTCAAATAGAAGAGCGAACAACGTTTCGACCTTCTTCGGTCATCGTCAGGTTCACGTTCTTTTTATATGTTTTTTTCTCAATTTCCAATAGTATAGAAAAGATATTACATATAAAATATTCTGCATGAACCTCTTACACATTAGTTGCGGATGAAATATATTTATTCTTCATAATAACTAGTTTATTTGATCTTTTGCAGAATGGTACAGAGGGGAAAAGAGAGCCATGAAGTTCACTATTTCAAGAATTTGGCGTGAACCCACTGACCATTCAAGCAATTACTATTTCTGCATGGTGGACCCTTCCAAATGTCAGGTTGACAAAAATTTGTCTGCTGTCATGTATCCAGACCTTCCATCATCTATCGCCACACTGCCCACCTGTACCCACTCCGCCAGAGAGAAGGCAGCCATCTTCACAAGCGAGCAGTAAACCAGAAGAGGAGGTAGACGTTGAAGATCCAGATTACAATTTCAGTGGTCCAGCTGGTGAGAGAAACTCATAATACTCCAACCAAAGAGACCTCAATGACTTGATCAGAAATCTTGGTTTAACAAAGTCGAATGCCGAGCTTTTGACATCTAGAATCAAGGAGTGGGATGTATTAGATGGAAGTGTGCAAGTCACAAGTCAGAGGAAGCGTCACCGACATTTATCAAGCTTCTTCACGAGTGAAGATGGGCTCTGCTTCTGTCATAATGTATCTGGTCTGTGCGAGACTACTGAAATTGCCTGTAACCCGAACAAGTAGCGCCTCTTCATTGATAACTCATCCAGAAACCTCAAAGCTGTGTTGCTCCATAACGGGAACAAGTATCTGTCTCTTCCTCTGGTTCATTCGGTGCACCTCAAAGAGGAACACAACAGCTTTAAGACCTTACTAGAAGTCTTGAAGTATGATGAGTATGGCTGAGAGGTTATTGGATACTTCAAAATGGTGAACAAAATTTGTGTTACATAGTGTCATTGTACGAATGTTTTCTGCCTAGTTGTCCCAAATATAAGGCGATATATTAAAGGAAAAGCAGATAGTTTTCTACTGGACTGTTTTCGTCACTCTTACATTCACAGTTTACTTTGAAATGCTATATTTGTTTGGTTTCAACATTTAACTATGTGTGTGCCCTGACCACAGCAAGGATCGGATATCACTTTTTGTTGTTAGAAATCTTTAGCTGGTCGAAGAGGGAGGAAATTGTGTCATTACTTGATTGTAGAGACGAAATGAATTGGTATTACTCACCGGCTTTCTGTGTTGTAACTGACCAGTCCTCAAGTAACTGATTTAACAAACATAATGTTATAAAGAAATAACTGCTTTTTGGTTTAGCTTTTGTGAAGTCACCTCCCTTTCTGTAAACCCAACGTTTTGAAATCGTTTGGTACTCTAAGGGTTATTTTAAATAGATTACCACAGAAATGTCATTTTGAGTGCTGGGTCAAAGTGCTTAAAACTAAAGTATAAGATTTAGGGTACCTTCCAAAAGTTATCAAATTTATAGATTCAGAAATATTGAACTAAATGTACAAAATGCAATATATACAGAATACAGTATATACAAAATACAGTATACACAGAATACAGTATACAGTATATACAGACAACAGTATACACAGAATACAGTATACAATATATACAGAATACAGTATATACAAAATACAGTATACAGTATATACAGAATACAGTATACAATATATACAGAATACAGTATATACAAAATACAGTATACAGTATATACAGACAACAGTATACACAGAATACAGTATACAATATATACAGAATACAGTATATACAAAATATAGTATACAGTATATACAGAATACAGTATACAATATATACAGAATACAGTATATACAAAATACAGTATACAGTATTTTCAGACAACAGTATACACAGAATACAGTATATACAAAATACAGTATACAGTATATACAGACAACAGTATACAATATATACAGAATACAACTGAAGAGATTATAAACTGATGTGTAATGACTGTTAACAGTAGAAGATGTTACAAACTGGTGTGTCACGACTGTTAACAGAAGAAGAGATTAGAAACTGGTGTGTTACGACTGTTAACAGTAGAAGATGTTATAAACTGGTGTGTAACGACTGTTAACAGTAAAAGAGATTACAAACTGGTGTGTTACGACTGTTAACAGTAGAAGAGATTATAAACTGGTGTGTAACGACTGTTAACAGTGGAATAAAGATTATAAACTAGTGTAGTGTGTGTGTTATGAAATTAGACGATATAACACACTAGCACACGGTACTTATGAAGCAATGTGTGTTATATAACTTAAGGATGTAACACACCAGCATATGATACTGATAATGTAGTGTGTGTTATATAACTGAAGGATGTAACACATTAGTACATGGTACTTATGATGTGCTAACATCATCTTCCTAACAGATACGTAATCTAACTAATATGTTTTATTAAGAACTAATCGGATAAAAACAAATTGGATACACAAAATCACTGGTATATAAAGTGGATAAATGTTCAGAACAATGAATTAATTGTTTTGAAATCTGAGAAGTGGTTTTATTTTCTTACTTTACTACAATAAATAAATATTCCGTGACTCTATTCTTACAAGTTTAGTAACCGCCAGATACTGACGCTATTCTTGCAAGTTTAGTAACCACCAGATTCTGACGCTATTCTTGCAAGTTTAGTAACCACCAGATTCTGACGCTATTCTTACAAGTTTAGTAACCGCCAGATACTGACGCTATTCTTGCAAGTTTAGTAAACGCCAGATTCTGACGCTATTCTTGCAAGTTTAGTAACCACCAGATTCTGACGCTATTCTTACAAGTTTAGTAACCGCCAGATTCTGACGCTATTATTACAAGTTTAGTAACCGCCAGATTCTGACGCTATTCTTACAAGTTTAGTAACCACCAGATACTGACGCTATTCTTGCAAGTTTAGTAACCACCAGATTCTGACGCTATTCTTGCAAGTTTAGTAACCGCCAGATTCTGACGCTATTCTTACAAGTTTAGTAACCGCCAGATTCTGACGCTGTTCTTACAAGTTTAGTAGCCGCCAGATACTGACGCTATTCGTGCAAGTTTAGTAACCGCCAGATACTGACGCTTTTCTTGCAAGTTTAGTAAACGCCAGATTCTGACGCTATTCTTGCAAGTTTAGTAACCACCAGATTCTGACGCTATTCTTACAAGTTTAGTAATCGCCAGATACTGACGCTATTCTTGCAAGTTTAGTAACCACCAGATTCTGACGCTATTCTTGCAAGTTTAGTAACCACCAGATTCTGACGCTATTCTTGCAAGTTTAGAAACCCCCAGATTCTCACGCTATTTTTACAAGTTTAGTAACAGCCAGATTCTCGTTACAACTTAAATACGGATTGTACTTTTAACGTCCGTACACGAAATGGATGTTTCTGGTGGTTAGGTAATAAAAAGATGGTACCGTTGGTGTCTGAAAACAACAGGAACAAGAAATCAGTGTGATAAGTTGAGTGCTACAAATGTTTATATACAACTACCATTAAACTACAAATGTTTATATACAACTACCATTAAACTATAAATGTTTATATACAACTACCATTAAACTACAAATGTTTATATACAACTACCATTAAACTACAAATGTTTATATACAACTACCATTAAACTACAAATGTTTATATACAACTACCATTAAACTACAAATGTTTATATACAACTACCATTAAACTATAAATGTTTATATACAACTATGTTCATATACAACTACCATTAAACTACAAATGTTTATATACAACTACCATTAAACTATAAATGTTTATATACAACTACCATTAAACTACAAATGTTTATATACAACTACCATTAAACTATAAATGTTTATATACAACTACCATTAAACTACAAATGTTTATATACAACTACCGTTTAACTATAAATGTTTATATACAACTACCATTAAACTACAAATGTTTATATACAACTACCATTAAACTATAAATGTTTATATACAACTACCATTAAACTATAAATGTTTATATACAACTACCATTAAACTACAAATGTTTATATACAACTACCATTAAACTATAAATGTTTATATACAACTACCATTAAACTACAAATGTTTATATACAACTACCATTAAACTACAAATGTTTATATACAACTACCATTAAACTATAAATGTTTATATACAACTACCGTTAAACTACAAATGTTTATATACAACTACCATTAAACTATAAATATTTATATACAACTACCATTAAACTACAAATGTTCATATACAACTACTGTTAAACTACAAATGTTTATATACAACTACCATTAAATAATGAACAAAGTTTTTTAGTGTGACCACAGTTATCAAGTTTGAAACAGCACAGTTTTGTAATTTCGTGGTAACCCCTGAACACTAGTTCAAAGTCTCGTTATGTGGTGATTATAATAGAAAACAAGGAACAATCAATTTCACCAAATAACTTCTTTTTTTTTTCATTTTGATTTCACCAACTCGATTTTATTCAATTGGATTTAAGAGTATGTAGAGCAAAACTGGCCTGGAAATCTAGGAACCATGTAATTTCCTTCCCCCAGCAAGTTGTGTTTTTATCAAAGCTTCCTCCGAGAACAAAGGATAAGTTGGAGAGATTGTCTCGCTTCACGTATGAGGAATCTTCACGAATGACAACACCTTTGTTTTTTAACAACATTCTAAACAGGTAACTTTCTACAGACTTATATTTGTTGTCAGGCACTTTGCGGGTGTCGAAACCTGAATTTAAGGAAGGGGGCATTTCTAGAGACAGAAACTGAATTTATAAAGGAACTTGAATTTCTTTATGCTTTTTTTTTCTTACAATAAAATTACTTTTCTCAAATTTGTATATAAGATTTCTTATGAAAACTTATATAAATCTCAAAAAAACCCAAACCCGTTATCTAAATGAAATATTACAGTATTATGAAGTTAGTTATCTCTGAACGAACAAATCTGATTCTTTGATTACGTAAAAATGGAAATTATTATATTTTGGTAATTCAAACAACTTCTAAACCACGGTGTTACAATTCATGTCGCCACTTGTGTTCAGTGTTTATTGACAACAGCGTGTTTATATTGCAAAACACTTCTTTGTAAAGTTATTATGTTAAACCTACGCCACATGTTTCCACAGACTTTCCACAATCCATCTAATAAACGAGTAAAACGGTTTTACAATTCCCGCTTCAAACGTCTGATCGCACAAAACCCCACGCTCGTCATGGTCGTTGTGTTTTAGTATAGAATAATACCAGTACAATTCTTTTGCTGTTTGAGATATGTGACTGTTGAACAGGTGGTCTGAATAGAAACCTTATTTTGGTGTGCCAGTGACCTGATTGTCTCGTTTCCAGGCAGACGTCCTTCTTGATTATAATGTGTATTGTTTTTATAAAAACGTGGATGATTTTTACAATTGATGTTCATACTGATGTATTCACACTTATTACAAAACGATACACCTCTCGCGTGACAGCAATAAGTCTCCGGACTTACAATAATAAAATTCAGGGTTCGATATCCAACAGTTATCAGAGCAAATAGCTAAATGTATCTTTGATATAAAGCAAACAAACACTACAATACACTTACCAGGACTGGGATACGACTTGTTGCAGGTCTCATTTTGGTTGATCCTGGTTTCCAGGTTGATTCAAAGGTCTTCGTCTTCCAATGTACAAGATAATATATTTGGACACGTCTTTATGTGGTGTGTAAATATTTGGCGTGTGATAGGTTATTTTATGTACTTTTCCCAAAAAAACGAATGCGTTTTAAGTGACATCAAACTACGTGCGGCCATCAAACAAGTTCACAATGTGGCTTTTGTGTCAAGGTGATTTTGTTATACCAAACCCACCACTGTTGTTCGTGATGTTTGTTGAGACAGATCTTATATTTTGTGGCTGCTGTATAAACTCTGTATGAGTGCATAATCTTAAGTCTTGTTTGTAACGAAACGTAAACAGTTTTGTTCTCATCATATGCACGATATTGCAAGTTTACTCTCAGGTTATTACGTCGTAAGGTCATCATTTAATGCTATAGTTGGAAAGTAAAGAGGTTTAATCCCACGTAATTTTACTCTAATGTTTTGAAAGTAAAACGTTTTATTTGCACTTTATGGTATGGTAAAGTAAGTAAACAGTTTTACCGGTATCGACTTTTCTTCTAAAAACCTCCATTTTCCCTGTTTTTCTGTCCTTCAGGCAGTCATGAAAGAACTACTTTGAATTTTCTGTTGATGAAATCTTTCCGTCTTTCACACGTTCCTCTGATAAAAACAAACAAACGTCAGTTTTACAAGCTTCATAAGACACGCTATTGATCGTTTAGAAAGAATTCGAACACGTTCCTACACTTCCATTTAATATCTAATCCAAAAAAAAACAAAAACGTTTGTTGAAAATGTTCGTTTTACTTTGAAACGTTTCTTCTAGGTGATAATATAGTGAAGACTGTGAATCACTTTTGAGTTTATGTGTTACTCATGAAAATGGAACATTTGAATTTAAAATAGATTATTTTCCATTATTTTAAAAAGGAAATATTTTGACATATAGGGGGCCACGTGAGAATTCTCCAAGTAAAATAACACGTTTGAACTCGTGTGCTTGTTTGTTTGTTTTTGAATTTCGCGCAAAGCTTCGCGAGGGTTATCTGTGCTAGCCGTCCCTAATTTAGCAATGTAAGACTAGAGGGAAGGCAGCTAGTAATCGCCACGAACCGTCACTTCTCGGGCTACTCTTTTACCAACAAATAGTGGGATTGACCGTCACATTATAACGCCCCCACGGCTGGGAGGGCGAGCATGTTTGGCGCGACGCGGGCCCGAACCCGCGACCCTCGGATTACGAGTCGCACGCCTTACACGCTTGGCCATGCCAGGCCAACATCAGTACAACAAAATGCTTTTTCATTTGCGATCCCACTAACAAAACAAACACAAAACAATTTGAATTTCATACAAGGTTACACCAGGGTTTTCTGCGCTAGCCGTCCCTAATTTAGCAATGTAAAATTAGAGGAGTATTCCTTCATTAAAGAACAGTGGGATTGACCGCAAATTATAACGCCCCAAACAGTTGAAAGAAAGAGCGTGTCGGGTGTGACGGGAATTTGAATCTGCGACCTTCATATAACGAGTTGAGAGCTCTAACCATTTCGCCATGGCAGGCAAAAAATAAATGAACATAAACACAGTAAAAATACAAAGTTCTTCATGCAGTTTTATATCCAAAATGACGGATTCTGTTCGCCAAAGTTTTACTTACAGTCATACTCTTGGGACCTTGGATTAAAGCAACATTCTAAGGCTGTTTGTGCATCGCTCCCCTACATTTAGACTGACAGACTAGAGTTATGACAGTCAGTGAAAAGAGCCAACTGTTAACTAACACTTTGATTCATTTTGATAAAAGAGCAGGAATTGACTGTCACTCTTCTAACGCACACGCTAAACAAAATTGGGAAGAAGGTTTTACGTCAACACGTTAACTGTGAGAATGACTCACTCGACTAGGCTAGTTATTAGGCCATACCCAAACCTAAAATTACTCAATATGATGCATTATGTGTAGTGAATAGTGTAAAGAGGCCGATAAACATGTTTAGAAACAACTATTACTCAAAGGAAGAAAACATGCAACAAAGAAACAAACGAACAATGTCGGATTGTAAGCCTAGCTCGGGTAATATAATATCAGATTGTAAGCCTAGCTCGAATGATATGATATCAGATTGTAAGCCAAGCTCGGGTGATTTAATGTCGGATTGTAAGCCTAGCTAGGGTACTGTGATGTCAGATTGTAAGCCAAGCTTGAATAATATGATGTCAGATTGTAAGCCTAGTTCGTGTAATATTAAATGCATAGCATTACTCTTCAATGTAACACACTTATAATTACATGTTAACTTTATAGTGTTTCTCTGCGTGGAATATCAAACGCACCTTTTATATCTTCCGTTGTTCTACAATATTAACCTGTCAAACATTAACCATTCGATTACGGTAAGCGGGTTATAACACTTTTTTCTAAAGTAGTTCTAATTGATGTATTTGATTTTTTCTCAAAAGATGGCGCTGTTCATTATATTAGTAGTATTCTGCATGCATAGCTACTTAGAACGACACTTGGGTATAGATCACTTCACGTATAGAGCTCGCAACTTGACGTAAAAGCTTTTCTTCTCTTCAGCATGTTGTGTCTCGTCTACTTGGTACTATTACCTCTGGGTGAGTAGAATATAATAATTCATTTTTGGCCCTATGTTTGTTTGCTTGTTAATTTTTACCAAAAGAGCCAAGTTTTCAGTGATTCAAATAAAACTGATTTTATTCTTTAAGGTAAATATGTATAACGTAAGGACCATCTGGACCATCCTGTCCACTAAACTGAACTTTAAAATGATAATAAAATACCTCAAAGCAGTTCTTATATTTATCAAACCTCTCCTTATGTTAACTCACTTAACAATCTTAGAAACTTAATTGTATCTTGTCAAAAATAAAACACACCCCGAGATTCTCGTATGATAACCTCTCCATCTGAGGCACCGTTCTCAGAATCCTTTCAAACAAATCAATGTCCTTCCTCAGATAACGAGCCAAAGATTGAACACAATATAGATGTGTTAAAATCAGTGACCTGTAAGATAAAATAATAACCTCTTCGGACTTCTATTAATATTTCTGTAGATACGCGTGCCATATTTACCTAACCAATAGGAAAAGCGTATCGTTCAGACGGTTTAAGTAAATTTAATTTGTTCCACAGAACTGTTGAGTTTATTACGATAAACATAACACTCACATTTCCTCAATATTATCTTTCACTTATTATATTAAAAAAAACATCTTCCATTTATTTGCCCATCTCACTAAATGTGTGTGTTTTTCCTAGAGCAAAGCCACATCGGGCTATCTTCAGCGCACACCGAGGGGAATCGGACCTCTGATATTAGCGGTGTAAATCCGTAACATACCGCTGTACTAGCGGGGAACTCACTACATAACCGTAATGCTTTGAAAGGCAGTAATACTTACGGAACAATAACAAAACCCATGACAACACTTATAAATTTGAAGATAGGAATGGTCAATACATAATTTGTTATTGATATAAATAAAAAATAGCCTAAGATAGATCTCTGAGGTATCCTACTTGTGACACCAAGCCAGTTAGACTGAGCTCCATTTATAATAATCCCATGTTGTATTGCATCCAGCTAGTTTTTATCTTACGAGGCAATTTGTCCCCGACAAACAGGAGAGATAAATTTGTTTAAATAACATTAATAGGATATCAGACAAACCAAAACTACAGGACTGATAAAAATAACGTTGTCAATAAGAAACCCGAAACACAGGACGGATACAGATAACGTTACCAATAAGAAATCCAAAACACAGGACGGATACAGATATCGTTACCAATAAGAAACCCGAAACACAGGACGGATACAGATAACGTTACCAATAAGAAATCCAAAACACAGGACGGATACAGATATCGTTACCAATAAGAAACCCGAAACACAAGACGGATACACATAACGTTGCTAACAAAAAACCCAAAACAGAGGATGGATACAGATAACGTTACCAATAAGAAACCCGAAACACAAGACGGATACAGATAACGTTACCAATAAGAAACCCGAAACACAAGACGGATACAGATAACGTTACCAATAAGAAACCCGAAACACAGGACGGATATAGATAACGTAACCAATAAGAAACCCGAAACACAGGACTGACAAAAATAACGTTACCAATAAGAAACCCGAAACACAGGACGGATATAGATAACATTTCCAATAAGAAACTCGAAACACAGGACGGATACAGATAACGTTACCAATAAGAAACCCGAAACACAGGACGGATACAGATAACGTTATCATTAAGAAACCCAAAACACAGGACGGATACAGATAACATTTCCAATAAGAAACCCAAAACACAGGACTGATAAAAATAACGTTACCAATAAGAAATCCGAAACACATGACTGATAAAAATAACGTTACCAATACGAAACTCGAAACACAGGACGGATACAGATAACGTTACCAACAAGAGACCCGAAACACAAGACGGATATAGATAACGTTACCAATAAGAAACCCGAAACACAGAAGGAATACAGATAACGTTACCAACATCAAACCCGAAACACAGAACGGATATAGATAATGTTCCCAACACACTCGAACACAGGACAAATGTAGATGTTACCAATAACACACTATAAACACAGAACTAATATAGATAATGTTACCAATAACACACTATAAACACAGGACTAATATAGATAATGTCACCAATAACACACTATAAACACAGAACGGATATATATAATGTTACCAAAAACACACTATAAACACATGGGTGATATATATAGTGCTGATAGTATCAAACATTCCAGTGAAATATGCTCGCTCTAACTGTCACTGTTTGTACGACAGAAACTCTCACTTACTCCATCAAAGTGCCCTAACGATGTTTTCTATTGCTTTTCTTTTTCACGACGTTATGCGACTGGTGTTCTTACATAAACCTCGTTGAAAATATTACATTATTTCTTCTCCCATGTAGACATTTAACGGCTGATGTTGAACAAAACACGCAGTGATATGATGCATGATTTTTGTTTTTTTGGAATTTCGCACAAAGCTACTCGAGGGCTATCTATGCTAGCCGTCCCTAATTTAGCAGTGTAAGACTAGAGGGAAGGCAGCTAGTCATCACCACCCACCGCCAACTCTTGGGCTACTCTTTTACCAACGAATAGTGGGATTGACCGTCACATTATAACGCCCCCACGGCTGGGAGGGCGAGCATGTTTAACGCGACCCTCAGATTACGAAGCGCACGCCTTAACGCGCTAGGACATGCCAGGCCCTGCATGATTTTATTAGCAGAAATCTAATAACCCCAGCGTAGTTGATATATTTGCTAAAACGGCTCGTTTGGGTTGAGAAAATATTTTACAGAGAAGAGCAAACAACGTTTCGACCTTCTTCGGTCATCGTCAGGTTCACAAAGAAAGAGGTAACTGACCGGAAGCTGACTACATGTTTGAAAGTGGTTGTCTAACTGAGTGTCAGAATATAGAGGGCGGTGTTAGATGTTTGAATATATAATTTTATTTGTATTTCATATAGGTATAAAGGCGTTCCTTTATATTGGTTCATTTTGGGTTTAAGTTGTTGTATAAGTAAGGCTTCTTTAATTTTGAGTTTGTTCATCTTTGTTTCTGTATTTAATATTGGAGTGTTTTCTATAGTTATGTTGTGTTTATTACAGTGTTCAAAAATGTTTCAAGGTAATTTTTTTATGTTCTTTAAATCTGGTTTCCATTTTCCTACTTGTTTATCCAATATAGAAGTCGTGACAGTTATCACATTGTATTTTATAAATAATGTTGGTGTGGTTTTTACATAGTATAGACCTCAGTTTTGTGCCTGGTTTTTGAATAAATTTGGTATTAATTGGAAAGCCATATTTTGTTATTAGTTTTTGCCAAATGTTGGTTATTTTTCTGGTGATGTCAGGAATATATGGTATGCAGCAGTATATGGTTTCGTGATTTTATGATTCGTGAGATATATTTACTTTTGTTGGTTGATTTTGCTTTCTGTCTCGGTGTGTGCGTATGATGTTTTCTATGGTTTGTGGAGGAAACTTATTGACGTTGATGAAGTATTGTTTTATTTTGTCTAATTCATCGTTAATTTTATCTGGTGAGCATAGTTTTATGGCTGTGTTTATTTGGTTTCTTAGTGTGTTGAGTTTTTGTTTTGTTTCATGTGCTGAGTCCCAAGGAATGTATAGTCCAGTATGGGTGGAATTTCTGTGGATTTCTGTTTTAAACTGTGTGTCAGTTCCTGTAATTTTGAGGTTAAGAAATGATATTTGATTGCTTTCTTCCTGTTCACATATGAAGTTAATGTTGGGATGTATAGAGTTAATGTGATTGAAAAAATTAAGTGTGTGTTCTGTAGATGTGAATCCCACAACCGTGTCATCTGCATATCTGTACCAGCATTGTTGTTGTTGTTTTCGATTAAGCACAAAGCTACACAATGGGCTGTCTGTGCTCTGCCCACCACGGGTATCGAAACCCGGATTTTAGCGTGTAAGTCCGCAGACATACCGCTGAGCCACTGGGGGGCGTGTACGAGCATAGTGGTGGATGTAATGCTGTGTTAACTCCTTCTGTTTCAACTTGTGTCACAAAAAACATTGGTTAGAACTGGTGATACTGGGTTGCCCATGCTTAGGCCATTTGTTTGTATATAGTTTTTGTTGTTGAACATGAAGTTTGTCTTTATCGTGGTGAATTCTATGAGGATAATTGGTTGCTGGGAATGTCTATGGTTGGGTTAGGGTCTCGGATATAGAGTTCTAAAGCTATCTTGCAGGCTTCAATGGTTAGAACTTCTGTAAAGAGGGATATAACATCGAAACTGGCCATAAAGACTTTATGATTGAGTAGATTTGGATTAGACTTGAAATTAGCGTAGTTAGGGCTAAGAGACAAACAATGACCGCTCGACTGTATAATTCCTTCACACACTGTTTTCACTCAGCCACTTTTGTTCATTTTTATAGAAGGATCGTAAACAATGTTGGTTTCATACTGTAACAAACCTTTCAGAACGGTTATATTATAATTGTTGTGTCTTTAAACTGTTGGTTTGATACTGTAACAAACCTTTCAGAACGGTTATATTATAATTGTCGTGTCTTTAAACTGTTTGTTTGATACTGTAACAAACCTTTCAAAACGGTTATATTATAATTGTCGTGTCTTTAAACTGTCGGTTTTTACTACAGGGTGTTCAGAAAGTCACTGTGCAGTTTTGCAATCATATACATATATAAGTGCACAGTGACTTTCTGAACACCCTGTATAATAAACTTTTATAACGTTCATGTGTTAACTGCCGGTTGAATAAAGTCAGTTAACATTTTTAACTGTATTTGTATTGAACAAAACTACACAGAGAGATGACTGTTTGACCTTCCAGGTTTGGTGATCTGTTGAAAATATATATATGTTTTGAAAAGTTTTATTGATTTCCATATTAATTACACAGTTTAGAAATACCGTTTGTTTTATTCACTACTTCGTATGACCTATGTTGTTCGTATACAAACGAAGTGCACAAATAAATATTTATGGGTGAGTGAAAATGCATGCCCATTATCACAAAGAAAACATTTTTACAAGGGCATTATCTTTAGCGCTCGTGCTAAAAACGAAAGTTTTCGTATACAAACACATAAAAAGAATCACCTGGGCTTCATAACGTGGTTTAGACGACATTTGCATGAGACAATAAACTTGTTTTCTGCTTATGACTTTCAAAGTCTGCAGGCTGATAATGATAAATAATGCATTAGGAGGGAAATATTTATGAGTTCCCAAATGTTCAAGGTAGTACAGGTACGCCTGAATGTATACGGTGTTACGTCCGACGACACGAGGCTTAGAAATCATTAACAAGGTATTGTATTTATTGATGACCTAAACATTAAACAACATGAGTCGATAGCCGGTGTATCTTCCACGGTTGTACCATTAGTGGATATTTAATTTCTTATTTAATTACAGATACAGACTACACTAAGTTGTGGAAACTCAACGCTTCATTTAATCTACATAACACTCGTTGACCTGTAAGATTCGTAAGTCTATATATATATATACATCTGTGAATGTAGTTTCTACTTTACGGAACAAAGGAACGTTTTTCTAGCTCACAGAGATTCATAACTTTAATGCACGCTTGAGTTTTTTAGGCTTAACACAATAAACTTGCTGTTATTTAAATAACAAAATTATTATGTCAGAGTTTTATCAATTTGTTCTTTTATACACGTAAAAGTTATAAAAATATAGTTTAACAGTAATGACGAAATAATCAGAAATGATCACTCGAATTATCTTCAGTTATTAAAAACTGGTGAAGAACAACAGTGTTTGACAGTAGGTCACTATGACGTGTCAATAACTGGTGAACAACAACAGTGTTTGGCAGTAGGTCACTATTACGTGTCAATAACTGGTAAACAACAACAGTGTTTGGCAGTAGGTCACTATGACGTGTCAATAACTGGTGAACAACAACAGTGTTTGGCAGTAGGTCACCATGACGTGTCAATAACTGGTGACCAACAACAGTGTTTGGCAGTAGGTCACTATGACGTGTCAATAACTGGCGAACAACAACAGTGTTTGACAATAGGTCACCATGTCGTGTCAATAACTGGTGAACAACAACAGTGTTTGACAGTAGGTCACTATGACGTGTCAATAACTGGTAAACCACAACAGTGTTTAAGATTAGGTCACTATGATGTGTTAGTAAGAGTAGGTTAGGATGACGTTTCAAAAGCTGGTGAACTGTTTAAAAATAGGCCAAATGATGTGTCTAAAGGGAGACAAATCATGACACAATATGTAACGACAATAATAAAACACTTAATTCCTCCATACTTCAATTAATGATACATTAGAAGAAAGGTTACAAGTCACCATCAATAAAATAATGAAACTAAACCGTACCCTCGACCCCAATGTGCGTGAAGTATTTTGTCAAGGCAACAAGACGTAAGTTTTTGTCCCTCGAATTCAAAGCCAAGCACGTCAAGCCCTTCAATATTTAGATGTAAAGAAAGTTGTATGTCGATGAAACATGGTTATTTTATCACGATAAATATCAATAAAGGTTTATAATTATTTAAATACCGAAAACACGGTGCAAGGTTTTTTATTTTAAAGTAATTTTATCATTAAAGATTATTTGCCATAAAAGTTAAAACATAAAAACATAATGTATTCCCGATGGATTTTTATCCACGTGTGTTGTATTGTTATATTAGAACAATATATTTATTTAATTTATATTCAACTATGAACAATTCTATACTTTCATAATTTGTACAACAACAAAACAAAAAGACATCCAGGTGGTAATTCGCTATTCAATGTTTTGAGAGGGTTTCATACAAAATATAAAACAAGGTTAATTGAACATGATCGTAGGATTTGATACAGATCATATAACGAACTTGATTCAACATGTTGGTATAGTTTCATACAGAAAATACATGGAACTTGATTCAATATGTTTGTAGGGTTTCATACGGAATATACATGGAACTTGATTTAACATGTTGGGAGGGTTTCATACAAAACATAAATAGAACTTGATTCAACATGTTGGTAGAGTTTTATATACAACATATATAGAACTTGATTCAACATGTTGGAAAAGTTTCATACAGAACACACATGAAACATGATTCAACATGTTGGTAGGTTTCATACAGAACTTACATGGAACTTGATTCAACATGTTGGTAGGGTTTCATACAGAACATACATGGAACTTCATTCCACATGTTGGTATGGTTTGATACAGAACATACATGAAACTTGATTCAACATGTTGGTAGGGTTTGATACAGAACATACATGAAACTTGATTCAACATGTTGGTGGGATTTCATACAGAACATATATGAAACTTGATTCAATATGTTGGCAGGGTTTCATTCAGAACATATTTGAAACTTGATTCAGCATGTGTATGGGTTTATACAGAACATACGTGGAATTTGATTCAACATGTTGGTATGGTTTCATACAGAACATATATGAAAATTGATTCAACATGTTGGTTGGGTTTCATACAGAACATACATGGAACTTGATTCTATTTGTTGGTAGGGTTTGATGCAGAATATACATGAAATTTGATTCAACATGTTGGTATGGTTTCATACAGAAGATATATGAAACTTGATTCAACATGTTGGTAAGGTTTCATACAGAACATACATGGCACTTGATTCTATATGTTTGAAGGGTTTGATACAGAAAATATATGAAACTTGATTCAAGATGTTGGTGTGGTTTGATACAGAACATACATGAAACGTGATTCGACATGTTGGTCAGGTTTCATACAGAACATACATGGAACTTGATTCTATTTGTTGGTAGGGTTTGATGCAGAATATACATGAAACTTGATTCAACATGTTGGTATGATTTGATACAGAACATATGTGGAATTTGATTCAACATGTTGGCATGGTTTCATACAGAACCTGTATGGAACTTGATTCAACATGTTGTTAGGGTTTGATACAGAACATACAAGGAACTTGATTGTATATGTTGGTGTGGTTTGATTCAGAACATATGTGGAATTTGATTCAACATGTTGGTGTGGTTTGATACAGAACATACATGAAACTTGATTCAACATGTTGTTAGGGTTTTATACAGAACATATATGGAACTTGATTCAACATGTTGGTAGGGTTTGATACAGAACATACATGGAACTTGATTGTATATGTTGGTAGGGTTTGATACAGAACATACATGAAAATTGATTCAAGATGTTGGTAAGGTTTGACACAGATCATACATGGAAATTGATTCAACATGTGGTAGGGTTTCATATAGAACATATGAAACTTGATGCAACATGTTTGTAGGGTTTCATATAGAACATACATGGATTAGATTCAATATGTTGGTATGGTTTCATATAAAATATACCGTATTTTCCGCCTAATAAGCCGAATTTCTGGCCCTAAATTTTGGACCTGATTTTTGAGGGTCGGCTTATTGGCTGATTACCAGCTTTGGACAAAAAAATACCGAAGACCAAAATCGGCCCCCAAATCATACCTTTGATCTCACAGTTACGGCAAAGTTATTTCAGTTGAATAAACTTTATTTATTAATAGAAAAAGGTCTATACATTGCGAATGACATGTATTCATAGAAATAACAAAATTCATAAAAAATACACACTTTAATCTCAGAAATTTATTAAAATACATGAAATTTATCATCTTCATCGTCAGAAGCACCAAATAATAGATTCCAATCCTCGGCAGAGACCTGGTCGTCGTACGGGTCATTCTCTGGTGTTATTAGCTGAGTGAGTGGAATGTTGTCTTCCTTGTCGTCGTCCAACCACAACATATCATCTTCCGTTCCATCCATTGCATTTGAGATGTTGCATTTTTTAAATAACTTCTCTACAGTTTCAACACTAATATCGTCCCACGATTTCACGACCCACTCACAGACGTTAGCAAGTGATGCAGCGCGCATATTTCCGGCAGCAATAAAACTTTGATTGCCGGAAACCATCCACTCATTCCAGCATTGACGGAGCCTGTCTTTAAAATGTTTATTTAAACACACATCTAAGGGCTGTATCACAGATGTCAGCCCACCGTGAATAACTGCAATATCGGTATTGCATCTTTTGATCGCGGATTTAACGTTTTCACACAGGTGGGACTTATATGGGATATATAAGATGGGACATATCCCAAACGAGCAGAGATCTAGATTTCATCAGTCCGCCAGGACGACGCACCCACACTTCGTTAATCCACTTGATGCATCCTTCGTCATCCATCTTTTCTTGTACATAGACGATCACTACTTTCGAAAATTTCTTCTTCTTAGGAAATGTTTTTCTTTTGAAAATTAACATAGGCGGTAATTTTGTCCCATCAGCAAAGCACGTTAAGACTGCAGCGAAACGTTGCTTCTCGTTGTCTTAACCCAAACGGTTTTCTCGTCAGCTTTGTTAACGGTTTTGTTTCCAACCATATCGAAAAAAATCGGAGTCTCGGTTTATTGGGCGGTAATAAGCAAAATCCCTCATTTTCAGAGCTGAAAATTGGCCTCGTCTTATTAACCGGAAAATACGTTATATGGAACTTGATTCAACATGTTGGTAGGTTTCATACAGAACAATTATGGAAATTGATTCCACATGTTGGTATGGTTTCATATAGAACATACATGGAACTTGATTCAACATGTTGTTAGGGTTTCATACAAAAATACATGGAACTTGATTCAAGATGTTGGTGTGGTTTGATACACAACATACATGAAACTTGATTCAACATGTTGGTCGGGTTTCGTAGAGAAAATACATGGAACTTGATTCTACATGTTGGTTGGGTTTCATATAGAACATACATGGAATATGGTTCAACATATTGGAAGAATTTGATACAGAACACATAAACAAGTTGGTTCAATCTGTTGGTAGAATTTGGCAGAGAACATACAATTATTAGCTGTGACTTAAGGTACGGATGTGAACAGATTGATAAGTTGGATTTAACATGAACGATTGGTAAGGTAGATGTTAACAGTGACTTAAGGTACGGATGTGAACACATTGATAAGTAAGATGTTAACTGTTACTTGAGGTACAGATGTGAACACATCTACTGTACTAATTGGACATGAACTTTCACCTTATTTTGTTCCAGTTCTGGATGTATGTTTCAGCATACGTCTCTGTGACTTTATCAGATGCTGTTTTCTGTGAAGTTGTTGTTTTGAATTAAGCACAAAGCTACACAATGGGCTATCTGTGCTCTGCCCACCACGGGTATCGAAACCCGGATTTTAGCGTGTAAGTCCGCAGACATACCGCCGAGCCACTGGGGGACTTCTGTGAAATTAATAAATACTTTACACAAGTCATTATAGTAATTCATAACGTTGATGACTTCATTTTTACATTTGTAAGACTTTGCCTAAAATGAGAAAACACAAATCTAACTCCATCCAAACAGTTACACAAAATCAATATGGGTCCAGGTCTTTCAGAGAAACATAGATAAAGAAATAATTTGTTATCAAGTATGGTGTGTTTTAACTCGAAAAATGTCGTCCTATTTATTGTCTCTATTTTCCTCAAGATGTACTCACCAATGTCTCTAATGACGGCTGTGACTTGTAGGGAAAATAAAATATCAGTTGCAAAGAGACTTTCCAAAGACCGAGATTGGTTAAAACATGTCAATATATTTCTAGTAATCAACCATCCATTTTTGTCTTTTTGATGACTATGACGTGTAGCAAATGTTATAAACTTACACATCGCTATATATTTTAAAGAAATATAAACTTATAAATATACTCTTGTTCTGTATAATTCATCAAATGCGATGTCATGATTGTCTTTTACCAAACTAACCGTAGAATATTTCTGTTTTGTACTTTGTTATGTTATAACAAACTATACTGTTCGATCTAAGTTACGTTAAGACTAACCTTACAGTATTACAGTTTTGTACTTTGTTATAATAAACTATACTGCACGATCTACGTTACGTTAAGACTAGCCTTACAGTATTACCGTTTTGTACTTTGTTATAACAAACTGTACTGTTCGATCTACGTTACGTTAAGACTAACCTTACAGTATTACAGTTTTGTACTTTGTTATAACAAACTATACTGCACGATCTAAGTTACGTTAAGACTAGCCTTACAGTATTACCGTTTTGTAATTTGTTATAACAAACTATACTCTTCGATCTACTTTACGTTAAGACTAACCTTGCAGTATTACAGTTTTGTACTTTGTTATAACAAACTGTACTGTTCGATCTATGTTACGTTAAGACTAACCTTACAGTATTACAGTTTTGTACTTTGTTATAACAAACTATTCTGTTCGATCTACGTTACGTTAAAACTAGCCTTAGAGTATTACAGTTTTGTACTTTGTTATAACAAACTATACTGTTCGATCTACGTTATTTGCGTATTTTTCTTTCTTCCACGCAGAATAATTTATAACAACATCACCAACGCCGTTTAGAAAAAGGAAACAAATTTGATTTTTAATATTCCGGTTAGAATCAATACACAGGATGAGAGAAACCAATACATTAAATCATCCGCTTATAAGGGCTATACGTGATATTCGTTTTCGAGGAAAAGAAACAAGCATAACGAGAAATAACATCAATATCTTATGTGTGATAAATTTTTTAACAGGAGTGATGAACTGAGGGTTTACTTCCAAGTTACGATGTTCACTACAAATTATTGCATGTAACATCAATACACGGGGAAACAAAAACGATCGCTACAACCAATCAAACCCCGATAGCTCAGCAGTGAGCTTAGGGGTTTATATCGTTAAAATACGGGGCTCGATCCTTGCGACGGGCACAGCGCTTATAGCAGGGTGTTTAGTTTTACGCCAAGAACACACAGGCTTTATTATATTTATTTGTCGCCCAGTAGGTCAGTGTTATGATTCTGGGCTTACAGCTCTAAAATTTGAGGTTTGGTCCTCACAGTGAGGACAATGCATAGAGTCGATTGTTTACTTTTTTTACGCTAAAATAAAGAACCCTATATTCCAACTGGATAATATCTGTGTGTCAAAGTTATGTGGTGTCAATAAAGACCCACCCGAAAAATTTCGATACAATAAAGAAAAGAAAGTCTACTTAAGGTGTTTCTAATAAAATAACTGGAACTAAAATTTTGACCATGAACGACAACTTAGGCTGATGTAAGCTGCAAATCCACGTCTGAGGCTCATAGTGTTCAGGTGCAAAACAGGTGATGACGTTTTATCGCACAAGATCCTTTGTGGCTCTCAGCCCAACGGGTTTGTTTATTTGTTTCAGAATATTGACGTACAGGTGCGCAGATGATATGTGAGCATCCCCGTCTCTGACAGAACAGAGAAAAGACAACCAGTCACCATTTTGTCTCATGGATTAGTTATATTTTAGTGACACTTTTATAAAATATACACGATTTTAAAGTGAACTTGCTTCTATGACAACGGGAGGTGACCCAAGAATTATCTTATTAACAGTCTGGGGAACGATGACCACTTGGGCACGCTGGGACTTCAAGCGATTAAATCTCTGGGCGATTACTGTCACGAGACAAATACAATTTTTATCACACGCTGTGGGGGTAAACAATTTGTTTTGTTTTTATGCTATACCGTGTCGGAAAACAGACAAACAAATACCCCTCAACCTTTGCGATGTCTGGAAAAGTTTTTTTTTTAAATTTCGCGCAAAGCTACTCGAGGGCTATCTACGCTAGCCGTCCCTAATTTAGTAGTGTAAGACTAGAAGGAAGGCAGCTAGTTATCACCACCCACCGCCAACTACTGGGCTACTCTTTTACCAACGAATAGTGGGATTGACCGTAACATTATAATGCTCCCACGGCTAAAAGGATGAGTATGTTTAGTGCGACGGGGATTCGAACCTGCAACTTTTAGATTACTAGTCGAACGTCTTAACCCACCTGGCCAACCCTGGAAAATACAATAAAGTCTAGCCAACATAAACCACTGGAGAAGAAAGCTTGGCTTACGGGGTACACGCACAAACACCATTAAATCTATTCAACGACACCCTGACCATCATGAATGTACGTATCACGTGCTAGCTAGTAAGCTTAATAGTTATTCGTGTTTGAATTATTTCACCATCACCTTGATCGTTTTATACTATTTCACAGCTGCATTAAAGTCGATTTTCACCAAATTTTTACAATCGATGAAATAAGATACTGCTTGCTATTAAGATATACATCGAATAATAAAAAAATAAATAACACAGTATGTGCTTAATCTGAGATATGTTTTATTGATATAGAAATGTATATCAAGATATCTTTCCTCCACCATTTATAACGCCATGTTTGCACAATGTCTGCAGAATATCGTTGATGTATGTTCATTTACTCCGAATCAATATCATAAAATGAAAGAAAATATTATTACGTCAGTGACTTGAAAATTGTGTGAAAACCAAAATCACACGCAAACTACATTAAATAAATTGTAAGTAACACAATCACATAACAGTCATTTTATATGAGTTAGGCCTAAATGTGATGCCAAGTAAATTAGTTATAAATAGCTAGCGTAATCATTGACAGACGTTTTATGTTTTAAGCCTAAACGCTTTGTATACGAAAATATTAATACGAAGGTAAAACAATCACTTGTGAGACACTTGACGAGTTAAGCTTAAATATGTGGTCGAGGAAAATATTTATGAAGATAAAGTATAATCGTCTAACATATATTTGAAGTGTTAAGCCTAAATGCTATGCTGACGAAAATATTCATAAGGAGGTTATACAGCTACGTAGCACACATGTGATGAGTAGTTAAGCCTTATAAACAGTCACTTTTATATGGAAACAACAACATATACAGTAACTGTTGAGTGGGTCAGCTAATATAAAAATAACTACAACTTGTTGAGCTGTGTATTAAAATTATCATGTGTTTCGAGGAGGCTCTCTGTGGAAACTTGGAATCGTTTGAAGAAATTAACTCTAATCTCAGACTGACACAGAAAAAAATTTGGTTGAAGTGCTTTTGAAATGTACTTTCCTTCATATGAAAAACCACATTGTTATAACCTAAAAGGGTGTTGTTATTGGAAGTGTTATAAGAAGACCTTTTGAATGAATACATAGTTTTTGTTGTGTGGACAGTGTGTCGTACCCATGGCAACACATGCGTGGTATCAACTACACAACATTGATACTGTCACACAAACCTTCTTATAACAATAACGTATGTTAATTAAAACTTGTTATGCGTGGAGTTAAATATATCATTTTGGTACGTTTTACTGTCAGCAGAGAACAATTCAAATAAAAGAACATATATATTTCCTTCACCTTAACCAAAGTATTAAAATATATATTATTTTCTCAAAATATCATAAAATAACAATTTTAGATAATCAAAAAAATCACACAGAAATACAAACATAACGTTTATAAATACATTTCAAAAAGAACCGTCTTTCTAAGAACACTGCACATTATTTTTATTTTCACTTTTCTTTTTTTCATCTTTCGAAGTTCTACTCAAATAAGTGGTTGAGTCTAACAACTCAAAATGTATATTTATTCTTTATGTTCATTGGCCTTAAGATTTTGGCCAGCAGTGTATTTATGGAGATTAAATATAAATGTTAGTGTGTTTATACACTACACGTGTCCATTTATAACGTATGTTCGTCTCTAAGCAAAGGCAGTTCTCAAGTTTTGACAATTAAACTTGATGTTGATGGTTAAATAAGAAACGTTTTTAGTATTTAATAGGGAAAATGTGAACATTATGAAATTAGTCTAAATACTAGCTGGTCAAAAGTTTAAGACCACACTGAAACGAATCGTTAATCGGTAAACACGAAACGAAATTTAGTCATTTGTGTTCAAGCATTAGAACTGTCAACATCTCCCACTGACATCTCCTGTGTTACATTGGGAAAAACATGACAAAGACTAAAAACTTGACAGAGTTTGAACGTGGCAGAATTGTCGAGCTGCAAAAGCAACGTCTCTCTCAACGTGCCATCGCTGGTGAGATTGGGCGTAGTAAAACTGCTGTTGCAAATTTCTTAAAAGACCCTGAGAGATACGGAACGAGAATTTCAAGTGGTCGGCCCAAGAAAATTTCGCCGGCGTTGAGCAGGAGGATTCGACGGGTTGTCCGGCAAAACACCAGCCGATCGTCAAACCAGATTAAAACCTTTACGGACGCAGAATGCAGCTCCGGAACAATAAGACGGCATTTACGAGAGAAAGTCTTTAAAAACCGTAAACGTCTTCAACGTCCACGTTTTCTTCCACATCACGAAACAGCTTGGTTAAACTTTGCTGAGAAGCACCAAAGATGAGACGTAGAAAAGTGGACGAAGGTTTTGTCCTCCGATGAGAAAAAATTTAACCTGGATGGTCCAGCCGGCTTCCAACGTTACTGGCACGATAAGGATATCCCACCGGAGACATTTTCTGCACGACAGAGTGGAGGAGGTTCCATCATGATCTGGGGTGCTTTCTCCTTCCATGGAACAATGAAACTTCAGGTTATACAGGGGTGTCAAACAGCAATTGGTTACATTGACATGTTGGAGAGAGCATCCTTATTGACTGAAGGCCCTCGCTTGTGTGGAAATGACTGGATCTTTCGGCAGGATAACGGTGCAATCCACAACGCCCGCAGGACAAAGGACTTTTTCATGGTGAAAAACGTGATTATTTTGGACCATCCAGCGTGTTTGCCCGAACTGAACCCCAATGAAAATGTTTCGGGGTGGATGGCAAGGGAAGTCTTTAGAAATGGACGTCAATTCCAAACTGTGCGTGATTTTCGTGATATATGTACTATTATCTGTATTAACAAAACCTGTGTAATATTTTAAATATTAACAAGTCCTGTGTACTATTCTCTGTATTAACAAGTCCTGTGTATATTAACAAGACCTGTGTCATATTTTATGCATTAATAAGACCTGTGTACTATTCTTTGTATTAACAAAACCGGTGTACTATTTTATGTATTTACAAAACCTGTGTTTTATTCTCTGTATTAATAACATCTGTGTACTATTCTCTGTATTAACAAGACCTGTGTAATATTTTATCTATTAACAAGTCCTGTGTACTATTTTATGTATTAATAAGACTTGTGTACTATTCTCTGTATTAATAAGACCTGCGTACTGCAGAGAATAGTATTAACTAAGTCCAGTTTGTTCTCCTATCAACCCTGTGAGAATGACAACTTCTAACAGCACATTTGAACTATCCAAAGTTCATGGTAAATACTTATGAATGATGTCGAGTGAAGTTCAGATTGTTCTCCTATCAACCCTGTGAGAATGACAACTTTTAACAGTCCACTTGAACTATCCAAAGTCCATGGTAAATAGTTATGAATGATGTCGAGTGAAGTCCAGTTTGTTCTCCTATCAACCCTGTGAGAATGACAACTTCTAACAGCCCATTTGAACTATCCAAAGTCCCTGGTAAATAGTTATGAATGATGTACAGTGAAGTCCAGTTTGTTCTCCTATCAACCCTGTGAGAATGACAACTTCTAACAGCCCATTTGAACTATCCGAAGTCCCTGGTAAATAGTTATGATGATGTAGAGTGAAGTCCAGTTTGTTCTACTATCAACCCTGTGAGAATGACAACTTTTAACAGCCCATTTGAACTATCCAAAGTCCATGGTAGATACCTATGAATGATAAAGAATAAAGTCCAGTTTGTCCTGTGAGAATAACACCTGAAAGCCCATTGGAACAATCTAAAGGTACAGAAGTCCATGGCAGATACCAGTGAACGTTAAAAAATGAAGACTCGTTTGTTCTCGTGGAGATACTGGTATTTTTCACTTGCATGTGCGACTAAATGTTTTTATTTCATCAACGTGTAAACGAATTTCCATCCAGTTCGTACTAAAATATAATATTATTTGTGTTAGCATGTTAGTTTATTTGCATGCGGTATATTTATCTTAACTCTTCGGATATTTTTCTTACCCGTTAAACTTTTCAAAGAATCTCTGTACCGTTGCTTTATCAACAGCAGATCGATAACAAATTTAAAGAACTTTTATAGACATTTAAACAGACACGTGTTTCGTCCACTCTCACGACGACTTGTCATACACTAGTTATTGTTCATATAGCTTTCGGCTATATGATTTAACTTTTGTAGACTTATATACGAGTCCACTGACTTGTGTTTAGCCCCAACAGACCTATGTGTTGTCATGTGACAAACTATTCAACTTGATTCGGTGTGTCAATGTGCCTGGTTATGGAATAGCCTGATTTTCACAACTGCAGTGACGCATTCGATTGTTTTACCGAAGAGTTGAACATTGTAAGAATTCGTTCCTTTAAAGTGATAACATTTCTCTCGTATAAAATAGGGTACGTTTCTACTAACAAACAGCATTCTCTAAAACACATCTATAACACGACAGAAAGTTCGTTTTTAACTTTCGCCTGAAGCTATACCAGGGTTATTTGCAATATGAAGAACTAGATAAAAGAATGACAATAAACACCACCAACCGCCAACAATTGGGCTACTCTCTACCAACGAATAGTGCGATCGATTACCAACTTTTAACACTTTCACAGTAACGAAAGGAAGTCGAACACGTAAGCTACCGGCTGTGAGTCCATCGCGCTAACCATTAGGCTATAAAAAGCCCGAAAACGTTTGCATTAGTGAAAACCCAATATGAAATATGGAAACTTCTGTATGACTGAGTACAAACACTTTTTTAAACTCATCATAATCGTAGTACCAGCGAGAGTAGGTTATTGTTAGAGTATTTCATATTACGGTAATAGGACGATAAACCGTTAAAAACCAATACATTCACATCTTTAGTTTCTCATTTAATAACTGGAAACTTTTCCTAAAGTTTCAAATCAGTATTCGGTTTTATATAAAACACGGTGATTCGTTGCCATGACTACTTTATGACAGTGTGATGGAAGTAGCTACTTTATCTCCATGACGACCATCATGGAAAAGTTATTGTTATTAAGCCTAAGATTAGAAATTATTTAATAGCACTGTGCTTGTGTTTGCATCCTTCAGTGAGCTAAGCCACATATTCAAGTGAAGATTCTCTCTCTCTCCATGTATATATAATGTTTGAGGACCTGTAATATTTGTAAAGGTTCTGGAAGACTCTCACGTGTATTATATTCGTGTTCTCTCGGTCGAAGCACATTTATTTTAGATTAAGACATAATACGTAAGTTGCTTCCCGTATCACTTGCAGTAAGACCAAGATAAGATGTGCTAAGGTGTATTTTTTAAATGATCATGTAAATCGGACTTAACATTTCCAGGGATTTTCATAACCAATACAGAATTGCATCTCAACACAGCAGTTTTCACTAGCAACGACAGAATGAGTTATTAACAGAAAGGTTAGTTTCTTCGAGATATTGTTGAGCATCTTGCTATCTATCAGTAAGAATGAGTTATTAACACAAAGGTTAGTTTCTTCGAGACATTGTTGAGCATCCTGCTATCTATCAGCATGAATGAGTTATTAACAGAAAGGTTAGTTTCTTCGAGATATTGTTGAGCATCTTGTTATCTATCAGTAAGAATGAGTTATTAACAGAAAGGTTAGTTTCTTCGAGATATTGTTGAGCATCCTGCAATCTATCAGCATGAATGAGTTATTAACAGAAAGGTTAGTTTCTTCGAGATACTGTTAAACATCCTGCTATCTATCAGTAAGAATGAGTTATTAACAGAAAGGTTAGTTTCTTCGAGATATTGTTGAGCATCTTGCTATCTATCAGTAAGAATGAGTTATAAACAGAAAGGTTAGTTTCTTCGAGATATTGTTGAGCATCCTGCAATCTATCAGCATGAATGAGTTATTAACAGAAAGGTTAGTTTCTTCGAGATATTGTTGAGCATCCTGCAATCTATCAGCATGAATGAGTTATTAACAGAAAGATTAGTTTCTTTGAGATACTGTTAAACATCCTGCTATCTATCAGCATGAATGAGTTATTAACAGAAAGGTTAGTTTCTTCGAGATATTGTTGAGCATCTTGTTATCTATCAGTAAGAATGAGTTATTAACAGAAAGGTTAGTTTCTTCGAGATATTGTTGAGCATCCTGCAATCTATCAGCATGAATGAGTTATTAACAGAAAGGTTAGTTTCTTCGAGATACTGTTAAACATCCTGCTATCTATCAGTAAGAATGAGTTATTAACAGAAAGGTTAGTTTCTTCGAGATATTGTTGAGCATCTTGCTATCTATCAGTAAGAATGAGTTATAAACAGAAAGGTTAGTTTCTTCGAGATATTGTTGAGCATCCTGCAATCTATCAGCATGAATGAGTTATTAACAGAAAGGTTAGTTTCTTCGAGATATTGTTAAACATCCTGCTATCTGTCAGTAAAAATGAGTTATTAATAGAAAGGTTAGTTTCTTCGAGATATTGTTAAACATCCTGCTATCCATCAGTAAGAAGAAGTTATTAACAGAAAGGTTAGTTTCTTCGAGATATTGTTGAGCATCCTGCTATCTATCAGTAAGAATGAGTTATTAACAGAAAGGTTAGTTTCTTCGAGATATTGTTGAGCATCCTGCTATCTATCAGTAAGAAGGAGTTATTAACAGAAAGGTTAGTTTCTTCGAGATATTGTTGAACATGCTGCTATCTATCAGTAAGAAGGAGTTATTAAGAGAAAGGGTAAGTTTTTCGATATATTGTTGGACATCCTGCTATCTATCAGTAAGAAGAAGTTATTAACACAAAGGTTAGTTTCTTCGAGATATTGTTCAACATCCTGCTATCTGTCAGTAAAAATGAGTTATTAATAGAAAGGTTAGTTTCTTCGAGATATTGTTAAACATCCTGCTATCTATCAGTAAGAAGGAGTTATTAACAGAAAGGGTTAGTTTTTTCGAGATATTGTTGAACATATTGTTATCTACTAGCCATTTGGCGGCAACAAACCGTTTGTCCTGCTGCATTACTCTTTCTTACGCTTGTACTCAAATTCATGAGGTGACAAACAATAATAAAAACCTGAGTTTTATGTCACTTGATGCTTCCATTCGTTCTCTCTCATTGGTTTGTACTCAGGTTTGATATTTAACCAAAGTTTAAACATATGGGTGAAATATCAGTTTTCGTAAGAACGATTATTTTATCTGAATGTACAAATGAAAAATAAACCCCGTTTTCCTCATGAAAGTAGAACATTATTTTATAGATAATAGAATGAACGAAAAGTGATTTTTAAAGCCACGTTCCAACATTACGTCTTAGCAATAGAAGCTAATGAACTAACTCATTTGGTCGTAGTGAAGGAAAACAAGTCTATCACGAGAAATGATAGGTGCCTTTATTATTACATATTGTAGAAGTTGTAATTCTAAAACAGTCTCTGGAGATCACGAAATGATGTCTGTGCGTTTCTAAAATGGTTATATCGCAATCTTACCTTACTTCTAGCTATCTGGTTTTCATACTGTACTCCTAGCTATCTAGTTTTAACCATTAGTCTAAGTTATCTGATTTTTATACATTAGTTCTAAATATTTTACTTGTATTAATACCGACCAGTTAAGATAACACAGTAACACAGTAAAGATAACAACGTAGTAAAGATAACATAGTAAAAATAACACAGGAAAGATAACAACACTGTAAAGATAAATAGTACAGATAACACAGTAAAGATTTCACAGTGAAAATACATTGTAAAGATAACACAGTAAAAATAACATAGTAAAGGTACATAGCAACGATAATACAGTAAAGATAACACAGTGAAGAAACATGGTAAAAATAGATAGTAAAGATAAGACAGTAAAGGATAGCACAATAAAGTTAACAGAGTAAAGATACATAGTAAAGATAACACAGTGGAGATAACAACAAAGTAAAGATAACAACTCAGTTAAGATACATAAATCTTTTCCCAACTTTTCATTGCTATTTTTATTGTTATTGTGACACATAACGATAATTCCTCAAGTGATGTACATGTTGTGACACGCAACGATAACTCCTAAATTGTACATGTTATTGTGACACATAACGATAATTCCTTAAGTGTTGAACATGTTATTGTGACACATAAAGATAATTCCGCAAGTGATGTACATGTTGTGACACGCAACGATAACTCCTTAATTGTACATGTTATTGTGACACATAACGATAATTCCTTAAGTGTTGTACATGTTGTTGTGACACATTTCGGTTTATGTCAAATTCTTATTAGTTCGTATTTTCTTATGACACAAAACCTGAATGTTGGTTTTACTAACACATATTTTATACAACTTTAATTCAAGATTGCTCCACCTATGTTTTCTTCTAGTTTTGATGTCACCTAGTGGTCACTTTTGATTAATAAGCAACTGTGAAAAGGTAAATGAACAAAATTACTGCCTTTCTGTCATTTATGGACAAAAACAACATTGTTATTACTGGTAGCCATATATAACCTCTGTCCTTCTTTACATTGTTATTACTGGTAGCTATATATAACTTCTGTCCTTCTTTATATTGTTATTACTGGTAGCTATATATAACTTCTGTCCTTCTTTATATTGTTATTACTGGTAGCTATATATAACTTCTGTCCTTCTTTACATTGTTATTACTAAAAGCTTTAAATAACCTCCGTCCTCCTTTATATTGTTATTACTAGTAGCTTTATATAACCTCTGTCCTTCTTTACATTATTACTAGGAGCTTTAAATAACCTTCGTTCTTCTTTACATTGTTATTACTAGAATCTTTAAATAACCTCCATCCTTCTTCAGATTTTTTTTACTAGAAGTTATATATAACCTCTGTTCTTCTTTACATTGTTATTATGAGAAGCTTTAAATAGCCTTCGTCCTTCTTCGACTTTCATTACCTACAGCAGTGTCCAGCCTTCGGCTGCAGAATGTTTTTGTCCCCACCGCAGTGAACAGTGGCGACCCGGTGTGGCTAAACTGCACATTCAACTTAGAGTCCGATGAGCTATATTCTCTAAAGTGGTACAAAAAAAATGTGGAATTTTACCGGTATTTACCAAGTGACGACCCACCTGCTCAAAACTATCATCTGTCTGGTGTATACGTGGACGTAAGTAATTAAAGTAACTAATCACTAGTATTAGAAGAATAATAAAGTACACATCACATCATTCATATCAAAACGGTTCTAATGTTTCAACCAGTTTAGCAGCTGTAGCCACGAGGGATTTTTCTTTGTCAGTTATATACGATTTTATAACTACACAACAGTTAGCGAATTTCTACGTTTCATAACTATATAAACAAATGTGTATTGCGTTGTGTTTGTATGTCTTAATAAGAATTTGGTAACCCTGACACACCGACTTATCTCTACATTTCATCATACACAAGTCACAATGTACCAGTACAATAATAAATATAATACATTCTAAAAAAAAATCAAAATAAACAACCTGATAAAAAATCTTTACAAGTAAAACATTACAATTATTTGATCGTTGCGTATCGAAATAATTAATTATTATATGGTGTAACATAAAACTAGTGAATATTGTTTCAGATGACTATTGTGTGTTGAAATGGATGATTTGTGTATATTGTTTCAAAGGAGTAGCGTGTGTTGAAACTGATGACTTGTTTATATTGTTTCAGATGAGTTGTGTGTGTTGAAACTGATGACTAGTGTATATTGTTTCAGATGAGTAGTGTGTGTTGAAACAGATCACTTGTGTATATTGTTTCAAATGACTAGTGCGTGTTGAAACTGATGACTTGTGTATAATATTTCAGATGACCAGTGAATGTTGAAACTGATGACAAGTGTATATTGTTTCAGATGAGTAGTGTGTGTTGAAACTGATGACTAGTGTATATTGTTTGAGATGAGTTGTGTGTGTTGAAATAGATAACTAGTGTATCTTGTTTCCGATGACTAGTGTGTGTTGAAACACATGACTTGTGTATACTACTTCCGATAAGTAGTGTGTCTTGAAACAGATGACTAGTGTATATTGTTTCAGATAACTAATGCGTGTTGAAAAAGATGACTGCTGTATATTGTTTCAGATGAGTTGTGTGTGTAGAAACAGATCACTTGTGTTTACTGATTTAAATGAGTAGTGAATGTTGAAACTGATGACTTGGGAATAATGTTTCAGATGACTAGTGCGAGTTGAAACTGACTTGTGTATATTGTTTCCGATGAGTTGTGTGTGTTGAAACTGATGACTAGTGTATATTGTTTCAAATGACTAGTGTGTTGAAAAAGATGACTGTTGCATATTGTTTCAGATGAGTAGTGCGTGTTGAAACAGATGACTTCTGTGTATTATTTCAGATGAGTTGGGTGTGTTGAAACTGATGACAAGTGTATCGTGTTTCAGATGAGTACTGTGTGTTGAGACAGATGACTTGTGTATATTGTTTCAGATGAGATGTGTGTGTTAAAACAGATGACTAGTGTGTTTTGTTTTAGATGAATTGTGTGAGTTGAAACAGAAGACTTGTGTATATTGTATCAGATGAGCTGTGTGTGTTGAAATTGATTACTAGTGTATACTGTTTCAGATGAGTTGTGTGTGTTGAAACAGATGACTTGTGAATATTGTTTCAGATGAGTTGTGTGTGTCGAGACAGATGACGTGAGAACATTGTTTCGGATGACTAGTGCGTGTTGAAACAGATGACTGGTGTATATTGTTTCAGATGAGTTGTGTGTGTCGAGACAGATGACGTGAGAACATTGTTTCGAATGACTAGTGCGTGTTGAAACAGATGACTGTTGTATATTGTTTCAGATGACTAGTACGTGTTGAAACAGATGACTAGTGTATATTGTTTCAAATGAGTAGTGCGTGTAAAAACTGATGACTTGTGTATATTGTTTCAAATGAGTTGTGTGTGTTGAATCTGATGACTAGTGTATAGTGTTTCAGATGAATAGTGCGTGTTGAAACTAATGAGTAGTGTCTAGTGTTTCACATGAGTACTGTGTGTTGAGACAGATGATTTGTGTATATTGTTTCAGATGACTAGTGCGTGTTGAAACTGACTTGTGTATATTGTTTCAGATGAGTTGTGTGCGTTGAAACAGATGACTAGTGTATATTGTTTCAGATCAGTAGTGTGTGTTGAAACCGATGACTAGTATATATTGTTTCAGATGAGCAGTGCGTGTTGAAACAGATGACTAGTGTGTATTGTTGGAGATGAGTTGTGTGTGTTAAAACTGATGACTAGTGTATATTGTTTCGGATGACTAGTGTGTGTTGAAAGAGGTGACTGTTCTTTATATTGTTTTAGATGACTAGTACGTGTTGAAACAGATGACTTGTATGGGTTGTTTCAGATAAGTTTTGTGTGTTGAAACTGATGACTAATGTATATTGTTTCAGATGAGGTGTGTATGTCGAAACTGATGACTGATGTATATTGTTTCAGATGAGTTGTGTGTGTTGAAACTGATGACTAGTGTATAGTGTTTCAGGTGACTAGTGCGTGTTGAAACTGATGACTAGTGTACATTGTTTCGGATGAAAAGTGCATGTTGAAACTCATGACTAATGTATATTGTTTCAGATGAGTTGTGCGTGTTTGAACAGATGACTACAGCGTGTTGAAACAGATGACTAGTGTATATTGTATCAGATGAGTAGTGCGTGTTGAAACAGATGACTAGTGTATATTGTTTCAAATGAGTACTGCGTGTTGAAACAGATGACTTGTGTATAATGTTTCAGATGACTAGTGTGTGTTGAAAAAGATGACTAGTGTACATTGTTTCAGATGAGTAGTGCGTGTTGAAACAAATGACCAGTGTATATTGTTTCAGATGAGTACCGTGTGTTGAGACAGATGACTTGTATTTATTATTTCATAAGAATAGTGTGTGTTGAAAGTGATAACTTGTGTATATTGTTTCCGATGAGTAGGGTGTGTTGAAACAGATAACTTGTGTATATTTTTTCAGATGACTAGTGTATATTGTTTCAGATAACTAGTGCGTGTTGAAACTGATGACTGGTGTATATTGTTTCAGATGAGTTATGTGTGTCGAAACAGATGACCAGTGTTTATTGTCTCGGATGACTAGTGTGTGTTGATACAGATGACTGTTGTATATTGTTTGAGATGACTAGTACGTGTTGAGACAGATGACTAGTGCATATTGTTTCAGATGACTAAAGCGTGTTCAAACAGATGACTAGTGTATATTGTTTCAGAAGAGTACTGTGTATTGAGACAGATGACTTGTATTTATTATTTCAGAACACTAGTGTGTGTTAAAAATGGTGACTTGTGTATATTGTTGGAGATGACTGGTGTGTGTTCAAACAGATGACTGGTGTGTGTTGAAACAGATGACTGGTGTATATTGTTTCAAATGAGTTGTGTGTGTCGAAACAGATGACCAGTGTACATTGTATCGGATGATTAGTGTGTGTTGAAACAAACGACTATGGTATATTGTTTTAGATGACCAGTACGTGTTGAAACAGATGACTAATGTGTATTGTTTCAGACGAGTTGTGCGTGTTGAAACACATGACTTTTATGTATTGTTTCAGATGAGTTGTGTGTTGAAACTGATGATTAGTGTATATTTTTTCAGATGAGTTGTGTGTTGAAACATAACTAGTGTATATTGATTCAGATGACTAATGTGTGTTGAAACTGATGTACATTGTTTCAGATGACTTGTGTGTGTTGAAAGAGATGACTAGTGTATTTTGTTTCAGATGAGTAATGCGTGGTAAAACAGAAGACTAGTGTATATTGTTTCAGATGACAAGTGCGTGTTGAAACTGATGGCTAGTGAATATTGTTTCAGATGAGTTGTGTGTGTTCAAACAAACGACAAGTGTGTGTTGAAACTGATGACTAATGTATATTGTTTCGATGAATTGTGTTTGTTGAAACTGATGACTTGTGTACATTGTTTCAGATGACTAGTGCGTGTTGAAACTGATGACTTGTGTATATTGTTTGAGATGAGTTGTGTGTGTTGAAACTGATGACTAGTGTATATTGTTTCGGATGACTAGTGTGTTGAAACAGATGATTGTTCTTTATTGTTTGAGATGAGTAGTGCGTGTTCAAACAGATGACTTGTGTGTATTATTTCAGATGAGTTGTGTGTGTTGAATCTGATGACTAGTGTATAGTGTTTCAGATGAATAGTGCGTGTTGAAACTAATGAGTAGTGTTTAGTGTTTCATATGAGTAGTGTGTGTCGAAACAGATGACCAGTGTACATTGTATCGGATGACTAGTGTGTGTTCAAAACAAATGACTAGTGTACATTGTTTCAGATGACAATTGCGTGTTGAAACTGATGGCTAGTGAATATTGTTTCAGATGAGTTGTGTGTGTTCAAACAGACGACTAGTGTGTGTTGAAACTGATGACTAATGTATATTGTTTCGATGAATTGTGTTTGTTGAAACTGATGACTTGTGTACATTGTTTCAAATGACTAGTGCGTGTTGAAACTGATAACTTTTGTATATTTTTTCAGATGAGTTGTGTGTTGAAACATGACTAGTGTATATTGTTTCAGATGACTAATGTGTGTTGAAACTGATGTACATTGTTTCAGATGAGTTGTGTGTGTTGAAAGAGATGACTAGTGTATTTTGTTTCAGATGAGTAGTGCGTGATGAAACAGATGATTAGTGTACATTGTTTCAGATGAGTAGTGCGTGATGAAAGAGAAGACTAGTGTATATTGTTTCAGATGACAATTGCGTGTTGAAACTGATGGCTAGTGAATATTGTTTGAGATGAGTTGTGTGTGTTCAAACAGACGACTAGTGTGTGTTGAAACTGATGACTAATGTATATTGTTTCGATGAATTGTGTTTGTTGAAACTGATGACTTGTGTACATTGTTTCAGATGACTAGTGCGTGTTGAAACTGATGACTTGTGTATATTGTTTGAGATGAGTTGTGTGTGTTGAAACTGATGACTAATGTATATTGTTTCGAATGACTAGTGTGTTGAAACAGATGATTGTTGTATATTGTTTAAGATGAGTAGTGCGTGTTGAAACAGATGACTTGTGTGTATTATTTCAGATGAATTGTGTGTGTTGAATCTGATGACTAGTGTATAGTGTTTCAGGTGAGTAGTGTGTGTTGAAACAGATGACTGTTGCATATTGTTTAAGATGAGTAGTGCGTGTTGAAACAGATGACTTTTGTATATTGTTTCAGATGACTATTGTATATTGTTTCAGATGACAATTGTGTGTTGAAACAGAGAGCATGTGTATATTGTTTCAGATGAGTAGTGTGTGTTGAAAAAAGTTGACTTGTGTATAATATTTGAGATGACTAGTTTGTGTGGAAAAAGATGACTAGTGTACATTGTTTCGGATAACAAGTGAATGTTGAAACTGATGACTTATGTATATTGTTTCAGATGAGTTGTGTGTGTTGAAACTGATGACTAGTGTATATTGTTTTAGATGAGTACTGAGTGTTAAAACAGATGACTAGTGTACATTTATTCAGATGAATACTGTGTTGAAACAGATGACTAGTGTATATTGTATCAGATGAGTAGTGCGTGTTGAAACAGATGACTTGTATGTGTTGAAACAGATGACTAGTGTATATTGTTTCAAATGAGTACTGCGTGTTGAAACAGATGACTTGTGTATAATGTTTCAGATGACTAGTGTGTGTTGAAAAAGATGACTAGTGTACATTGTTTCAGATGACTAGTGGGTGTTGAAACTGATGAGTAGTGTATATTGTTTCAGATGAGCACTGTGTGTTAAGACAGATGACAGTGTATATTGTTTGAGATGAGTTGTGTGGGTTATAACTGATGACTTGTATACATTGTTTCAGATGAGTAGTGCGTGTTGAAACAAATGACCAGTGTATATTGTTTCAGATGAGTACCGTGTGTTGAGACAGATGACTTGTATTTATTATTTCATAAGAATAGTGTGTGTTGAAAGTGATAACTTGTGTATATTGTTTCCGATGAGTAGGGTGTGTTGAAACAGATAACTTGTGTATATTTTTTCAGATGACTAGTGTATATTGTTTCAGATAACTAGTGCGTGTTGAAACTGATGACTGGTGTATATTGTTTCAGATGAGTTATGTGTGTCGAAACAGATGACCAGTGTTTATTGTCTCGGATGACTAGTGTGTGTTGATACAGATGACTGTTGTATATTGTTTGAGATGACTAGTACGTGTTGAGACAGATGACTAGTGCATATTGTTTCAGATGACTAAAGCGTGTTCAAACAGATGACTAGTGTATATTGTTTCAGAAGAGTACTGTGTATTGAGACAGATGACTTGTATTTATTATTTCAGAACACTAGTGTGTGTTAAAAATGGTGACTTGTGTATATTGTTGGAGATGACTGGTGTGTGTTCAAACAGATGACTGGTGTGTGTTGAAACAGATGACTGGTGTATATTGTTTCAAATGAGTTGTGTGTGTCGAAACAGATGACCAGTGTACATTGTATCGGATGATTAGTGTGTGTTGAAACAGACGACTATGGTATATTGTTTTAGATGACCAGTACGTGTTGAAACAGATGACTAATGTATATTGTTTCAGACGAGTTGTGCGTGTTGAAACACATGACTTTTATGTATTGTTTCAGATGAGTTGTGTGTTGAAACTGATGATTAGTGTATATTTTTTCAGATGAGTTGTGTGTTGAAACATAACTAGTGTATATTGATTCAGATGACTAATGTGTGTTGAAACTGATGTACATTGTTTCAGATGACTTGTGTGTGTTGAAAGAGATGACTAGTGTATTTTGTTTCAGATGAGTAATGCGTGGTAAAACAGAAGACTAGTGTATATTGTTTCAGATGACAAGTGCGTGTTGAAACTGATGGCTAGTGAATATTGTTTCAGATGAGTTGTGTGTGTTCAAACAAACGACAAGTGTGTGTTGAAACTGATGACTAATGTATATTGTTTCGATGAATTGTGTTTGTTGAAACTGATGACTTGTGTACATTGTTTCAGATGACTAGTGCGTGTTGAAACTGATGACTTGTGTATATTGTTTGAGATGAGTTGTGTGTGTTGAAACTGATGACTAGTGTATATTGTTTCGGATGACTAGTGTGTTGAAACAGATGATTGTTCTTTATTGTTTGAGATGAGTAGTGCGTGTTCAAACAGATGACTTGTGTGTATTATTTCAGATGAGTTGTGTGTGTTGAATCTGATGACTAGTGTATAGTGTTTCAGATGAATAGTGCGTGTTGAAACTAATGAGTAGTGTTTAGTGTTTCATATGAGTAGTGTGTGTCGAAACAGATGACCAGTGTACATTGTATCGGATGACTAGTGTGTGTTCAAAACAAATGACTAGTGTACATTGTTTCAGATGACAATTGCGTGTTGAAACTGATGGCTAGTGAATATTGTTTCAGATGAGTTGTGTGTGTTCAAACAGACGACTAGTGTGTGTTGAAACTGATGACTAATGTATATTGTTTCGATGAATTGTGTTTGTTGAAACTGATGACTTGTGTACATTGTTTCAAATGACTAGTGCGTGTTGAAACTGATAACTTTTGTATATTTTTTCAGATGAGTTGTGTGTTGAAACATGACTAGTGTATATTGTTTCAGATGACTAATGTGTGTTGAAACTGATGTACATTGTTTCAGATGAGTTGTGTGTGTTGAAAGAGATGACTAGTGTATTTTGTTTCAGATGAGTAGTGCGTGATGAAACAGATGATTAGTGTACATTGTTTCAGATGAGTAGTGCGTGATGAAAGAGAAGACTAGTGTATATTGTTTCAGATGACAATTGCGTGTTGAAACTGATGGCTAGTGAATATTGTTTCAGATGAGTTGTGTGTGTTCAAACAGACGACTAGTGTGTGTTGAAACTGATGACTAATGTATATTGTTTCGATGAATTGTGTTTGTTGAAACTGATGACTTGTGTACATTGTTTCAGATGACTTGTGCGTGTTGAAACTGATGACTTGTGTATATTGTTTGAGATGAGTTGTGTGTGTTGAAACTGATGACTAATGTATATTGTTTCGGATGACTAGTGTGTTGAAACAGATGATTGTTGTATATTGTTTAAGATGAGTAGTGCGTGTTGAAACAGATGACTTGTGTGTATTATTTCAGATGAATTGTGTGTGTTGAATCTGATGACTAGTGTATAGTGTTTCAGGTGAGTAGTGTGTGTTGATACAGATGACTGTTGTATATTGTTTCAGAAGAGTTGTGCGCGTAGAAACTGATGACTAGTGTACATTGTTTCAGATCACTAGTGTGTGTTGAAACAGATGACTAGTGCATATTGTTTCAGATGACTAGGGCGTGTTGAAACAGATGACTAGTGTATATTGTTTCAGAAGAGTACTCTGTATTCAGACAGATGACTTGTATTTATTATTTCAGAAGACTATTGTGTGTTGAAAGTGTTGACTTGTGTATATTGTTGTAGATGACTGGTGTGTGTTGAAACTGATGACTAATGTATATTGTTTCGATGAATTGTGTTTGTTGAAACTGATGACTTGTGTACATTGTTTCAAATGACTAGTGCGTGTTGAAACTGATAACTTTTGTATATTTTTTCAGATGAGTTGTGTGTTGAAACATGACTAGTGTATATTGTTTCAGATGACTAATGTGTGTTGAAACTGATGTACATTGTTTCAGATGAGTTGTGTGTGTTGAAAGAGATGACTAGTGTATTTTGTTTCAGATGAGTAGTGCGTGATGAAACAGATGATTAGTGTACATTGTTTCAGATGAGTAGTGCGTGATGAAAGAGAAGACTAGTGTATATTGTTTCAGATGACAATTGCGTGTTGAAACTGATGGCTAGTGAATATTGTTTCAGATGAGTTGTGTGTGTTCAAACAGACGACTAGTGTGTGTTGAAACTGATGACTAATGTATATTGTTTCGATGAATTGTGTTTGTTGAAACTGATGACTTGTGTACATTGTTTCAGATGACTTGTGCGTGTTGAAACTGATGACTTGTGTATATTGTTTGAGATGAGTTGTGTGTGTTGAAACTGATGACTAATGTATATTGTTTCGGATGACTAGTGTGTTGAAACAGATGATTGTTGTATATTGTTTAAGATGAGTAGTGCGTGTTGAAACAGATGACTTGTGTGTATTATTTCAGATGAATTGTGTGTGTTGAATCTGATGACTAGTGTATAGTGTTTCAGGTGAGTAGTGTGTGTTGATACAGATGACTGTTGTATATTGTTTCAGAAGAGTTGTGCGCGTAGAAACTGATGACTAGTGTACATTGTTTCAGATCACTAGTGTGTGTTGAAACAGATGACTAGTGCATATTGTTTCAGATGACTAGGGCGTGTTGAAACAGATGACTAGTGTATATTGTTTCAGAAGAGTACTCTGTATTCAGACAGATGACTTGTATTTATTATTTCAGAAGACTATTGTGTGTTGAAAGTGTTGACTTGTGTATATTGTTGTAGATGACTGGTGTGTGTTGAAACAGATGACTGGTGTATATTGTTTCAGATGAGTTGTGTGTGTCGAAATAGATGACCAGTGTACATTGTATCGGATGAGTAGTGTGTGTTGAAACAGATGACTATGGTATATTGTTTCAGATGAGTTGTACGTGTTGAAACACATGACTTTCGTGTATTGTTTCAGATGAGTTGTGTGTGTTGAAACTGATGACTAGTGTATATTATGTAAGATGAGTTGTGTGTGTTGAAAGAGATGACTAGTGTATTTTGTTTCAGATGAGTAGTGCGTGATGAAACAGATGATTAGTGTACATTGTTTCAGATGAGTAGTGCGTGATGAAAGAGAAGACTAGTGTATATTGTTTCAGATGACAATTGCGTGTTGAAACTGATGGCTAGTGAATATTGTTTCATATGAGTTGTGTGTGTTCAAACAGACGACTAGTGTGTGTTGAAACTGATGACAAATGTATATTGTTTCGATGAATTGTGTTTGTTGAAACTGATGACTTGTGTATATTATTTGAGATGAGTTGTGTGTGTTGAAACTGATGACTAGTGTATATTGTTTCGGATGACTAGTGTGTTAAAACAGATGATTGTTGTATATTGTTTGAGATGAGTAGTGCGTGTTGAAACAGATGACTTGTGTGTATTATTTCAGATGAGTTGTGTGTGTTGAATCTGATGACTAGTGTATAGTGTTTCAGATGAATAGTGCGTGTTCAAACTAATGAGTAGTGTATAGTGTTTCAGATGAGTAGTAAATGTTGATACAGATGATTAATGTATATTGTTTCAGATGAGTTGTGCGCGTAGAAACTGATGACTTGTGTATATTGTTTCAGATGAGTTGTGTGTGTTGAAACTGATGACTAGTGTGTTGAAAAAGATGACTGTTGCATATTGTTTAGATGAGCAGTGCGTGTTGAAACAGATGACTTGAGTGTATTATTTCAAATGAGTTTTGTGTGTTGAAACTGATGACTAGTGTATTTTGTTTCAGATGAGTTGTGTGTGTTGAAAGAGATGACTAGTGTATTTTGTTTCAGATGAGTAGTGCGTGATGAAACAGATGATTAGTGTACATTGTTTCAGATGAGTAGTGCGTGATGAAAGAGAAGACTAGTGTATATTGTTTCAGATGACAATTGCGTGTTGAAACTGATGGCTAGTGAATATTGTTTCAGATGAGTTGTGTGTGTTCAAACAGACGACTAGTGTGTGTTGAAACTGATGACAAATGTATATTGTTTCGATGAATTGTGTTTGTTGAAACTGATGACTTGTGTATATTATTTGAGATGAGTTGTGTGTGTTGAAACTGATGACTAGTGTGTTAAAACAGATGATTGTTGTATATTGTTTGAGATGAGTAGTGCGTGTTGAAACAGATGACTTGTGTGTATTATTTCAGATGAGTTGTGTGTGTTGAATCTGATGACTAGTGTATAGTGTTTCAGATGAATAGTGCGTGTTCAAACTAATGAGTAGTGTATAGTGTTTCAGATGAGTAGTAAATGTTGATACAGATGACTGTTGTATATTGTTTCAGATGACTAGTACGTGTTGAAACAGATGACTAATGTATATTGTTTCAGATGAGTTGTGCGCGTAGAAACTGATGACTTGTGTATATTGTTTCAGATGAGTTGTGTGTGTTGAAACTGATGACTAGTGTGTTGAAAAAGATGACTGTTGCATATTGTTTTAGATGAGCAGTGCGTGTTGAAACAGATGACTTGAGTGTATTATTTCAAATGAGTTTTGTGTGTTGAAACTGATGACTAGTGTATTTTGTTTCAGATGAGTTGTGTGTGTTGAAAGAGATGACTAGTGTATTTTGTTTCAGATGAGTAGTGCGTGATGAAACAGATGATTAGTGTACATTGTTTCAGATGAGTAGTGCGTGATGAAAGAGACGACTAGTGTATATTGTTTCAGATGACAATTGCGTGTTGAAACTGATGGCTAGTGAATATTGTTTCAGATGAGTTGTGTGTGTTCAAACAGACGACTAGTGTGTGTTGAAACTGATGACAAATGTATATTGTTTCGATGAATTGTGTTTGTTGAAACTGATGACTTGTGTATATTATTTGAGATGAGTTGTGTGTGTTGAAACTGATGACTAGTGTGTTAAAACAGATGATTGTTGTATATTGTTTGAGATGAGTAGTGCGTGTTGAAACAGATGACTTGTGTGTATTATTTCAGATGAGTTGTGTGTGTTGAATCTGATGACTAGTGTATAGTGTTTCAGATGAATAGTGCGTGTTGAAACTAATGAGTAGTGTTTAGTGTTTCATATGAGTAGTGTGTGTCGAAACAGATGACCAGTGTACATTGTATCGGATGACTAGTGTGTGTTCAAAACAAATGACTAGTGTACATTGTTTCAGATGACAATTGCGTGTTGAAACTGATGGCTAGTGAATATTGTTTCAGATGAGTTGTGTGTGTTCAAACAGACGACTAGTGTGTGTTGAAACTGATGACTAATGTATATTGTTTCGATGAATTGTGTTTGTTGAAACTGATGACTTGTGTACATTGTTTCAAATGACTAGTGCGTGTTGAAACTGATAACTTTTGTATATTTTTTCAGATGAGTTGTGTGTTGAAACATGACTAGTGTATATTGTTTCAGATGACTAATGTGTGTTGAAACTGATGTACATTGTTTCAGATGAGTTGTGTGTGTTGAAAGAGATGACTAGTGTATTTTGTTTCAGATGAGTAGTGCGTGATGAAACAGATGATTAGTGTACATTGTTTCAGATGAGTAGTGCGTGATGAAAGAGAAGACTAGTGTATATTGTTTCAGATGACAATTGCGTGTTGAAACTGATGGCTAGTGAATATTGTTTCAGATGAGTTGTGTGTGTTCAAACAGACGACTAGTGTGTGTTGAAACTGATGACTAATGTATATTGTTTCGATGAATTGTGTTTGTTGAAACTGATGACTTGTGTACATTGTTTCAGATGACTTGTGCGTGTTGAAACTGATGACTTGTGTATATTGTTTGAGATGAGTTGTGTGTGTTGAAACTGATGACTAATGTATATTGTTTCGGATGACTAGTGTGTTGAAACAGATGATTGTTGTATATTGTTTAAGATGAGTAGTGCGTGTTGAAACAGATGACTTGTGTGTATTATTTCAGATGAATTGTGTGTGTTGAATCTGATGACTAGTGTATAGTGTTTCAGGTGAGTAGTGTGTGTTGATACAGATGACTGTTGTATATTGTTTCAGAAGAGTTGTGCGCGTAGAAACTGATGACTAGTGTACATTGTTTCAGATCACTAGTGTGTGTTGAAACAGATGACTAGTGCATATTGTTTCAGATGACTAGGGCGTGTTGAAACAGATGACTAGTGTATATTGTTTCAGAAGAGTACTCTGTATTCAGACAGATGACTTGTATTTATTATTTCAGAAGACTATTGTGTGTTGAAAGTGTTGACTTGTGTATATTGTTGTAGATGACTGGTGTGTGTTGAAACAGATGACTGGTGTATATTGTTTCAGATGAGTTGTGTGTGTCGAAATAGATGACCAGTGTACATTGTATCGGATGAGTAGTGTGTGTTGAAACAGATGACTATGGTATATTGTTTCAGATGAGTTGTACGTGTTGAAACACATGACTTTCGTGTATTGTTTCAGATGAGTTGTGTGTGTTGAAACTGATGACTAGTGTATATTATGTAAGATGAGTTGTGTGTGTTGAAAGAGATGACTAGTGTATTTTGTTTCAGATGAGTAGTGCGTGATGAAACAGATGATTAGTGTACATTGTTTCAGATGAGTAGTGCGTGATGAAAGAGAAGACTAGTGTATATTGTTTCAGATGACAATTGCGTGTTGAAACTGATGGCTAGTGAATATTGTTTCATATGAGTTGTGTGTGTTCAAACAGACGACTAGTGTGTGTTGAAACTGATGACAAATGTATATTGTTTCGATGAATTGTGTTTGTTGAAACTGATGACTTGTGTATATTATTTGAGATGAGTTGTGTGTGTTGAAACTGATGACTAGTGTATATTGTTTCGGATGACTAGTGTGTTAAAACAGATGATTGTTGTATATTGTTTGAGATGAGTAGTGCGTGTTGAAACAGATGACTTGTGTGTATTATTTCAGATGAGTTGTGTGTGTTGAATCTGATGACTAGTGTATAGTGTTTCAGATGAATAGTGCGTGTTCAAACTAATGAGTAGTGTATAGTGTTTCAGATGAGTAGTAAATGTTGATACAGATGATTAATGTATATTGTTTCAGATGAGTTGTGCGCGTAGAAACTGATGACTTGTGTATATTGTTTCAGATGAGTTGTGTGTGTTGAAACTGATGACTAGTGTGTTGAAAAAGATGACTGTTGCATATTGTTTTAGATGAGCAGTGCGTGTTGAAACAGATGACTTGAGTGTATTATTTCAAATGAGTTTTGTGTGTTGAAACTGATGACTAGTGTATTTTGTTTCAGATGAGTTGTGTGTGTTGAAAGAGATGACTAGTGTATTTTGTTTCAGATGAGTAGTGCGTGATGAAACAGATGATTAGTGTACATTGTTTCAGATGAGTAGTGCGTGATGAAAGAGAAGACTAGTGTATATTGTTTCAGATGACAATTGCGTGTTGAAACTGATGGCTAGTGAATATTGTTTCAGATGAGTTGTGTGTGTTCAAACAGACGACTAGTGTGTGTTGAAACTGATGACAAATGTATATTGTTTCGATGAATTGTGTTTGTTGAAACTGATGACTTGTGTATATTATTTGAGATGAGTTGTGTGTGTTGAAACTGATGACTAGTGTGTTAAAACAGATGATTGTTGTATATTGTTTGAGATGAGTAGTGCGTGTTGAAACAGATGACTTGTGTGTATTATTTCAGATGAGTTGTGTGTGTTGAATCTGATGACTAGTGTATAGTGTTTCAGATGAATAGTGCGTGTTCAAACTAATGAGTAGTGTATAGTGTTTCAGATGAGTAGTAAATGTTGATACAGATGACTGTTGTATATTGTTTCAGATGACTAGTACGTGTTGAAACAGATGACTAATGTATATTGTTTCAGATGAGTTGTGCGCGTAGAAACTGATGACTTGTGTATATTGTTTCAGATGAGTTGTGTGTGTTGAAACTGATGACTAGTGTGTTGAAAAAGATGACTGTTGCATATTGTTTTAGATGAGCAGTGCGTGTTGAAACAGATGACTTGAGTGTATTATTTCAAATGAGTTTTGTGTGTTGAAACTGATGACTAGTGTATTTTGTTTCAGATGAGTTGTGTGTGTTGAAAGAGATGACTAGTGTATTTTGTTTCAGATGAGTAGTGCGTGATGAAACAGATGATTAGTGTACATTGTTTCAGATGAGTAGTGCGTGATGAAAGAGACGACTAGTGTATATTGTTTCAGATGACAATTGCGTGTTGAAACTGATGGCTAGTGAATATTGTTTCAGATGAGTTGTGTGTGTTCAAACAGACGACTAGTGTGTGTTGAAACTGATGACAAATGTATATTGTTTCGATGAATTGTGTTTGTTGAAACTGATGACTTGTGTATATTATTTGAGATGAGTTGTGTGTGTTGAAACTGATGACTAGTGTGTTAAAACAGATGATTGTTGTATATTGTTTGAGATGAGTAGTGCGTGTTGAAACAGATGACTTGTGTGTATTATTTCAGATGAGTTGTGTGTGTTGAATCTGATGACTAGTGTATAGTGTTTCAGATGAATAGTGCGTGTTCAAACTAATGAGTAGTGTATAGTGTTTCAGATGAGTAGTAAATGTTGATACAGATGACTGTTGTATATTGTTTCAGATGACTAGTACGTGTTGAAACAGATGACTAATGTATATTGTTTCAGATGAGTTGTGCACGTAGAAACTGATGACTTGTGTATATTGTTTCAGATGAGTTGTGTGTGTTGAAACTGATGACTAGTGTGTTGAAAAAGATGACTGTTGCATATTGTTTTAGATGAGCAGTGCGTGTTGAAACAGATGACTTGAGTGTATTATTTCAAATGAGTTTTGTGTGTTGAAACTGATGGCTTGTGAATATTGTTTCAGATGAGTTGTGTGTGTTCAAACAGACGACTAGTGTGTGTTGAAACTGATGACAAATGTATATTGTTTCGATGAATTGTGTTTGTTGAAACTGATGACTTGTGTATATTATTTGAGATGAGTTGTGTGTGTTGAAACTGATGACTAGTGTGTTAAAACAGATGATTGTTGTATATTGTTTGAGATGAGTAGTGCGTGTTGAAACAGATGACTTGTGTGTATTATTTCAGATGAGTTGTGTGTGTTGAATCTGATGACTAGTGTAAAGTGTTTCAGATGAATAGTGCGTGTTCAAACTAATGAGTAGTGTATAGTGTTTCAGATGAGTAGTAAATGTTGATACAGATGACTGTTGTATATTGTTTCAGATGACTAGTACGTGTTGAAACAGATGACTAATGTATATTGTTTCAGATGAGTTGTGCGCGTAGAAACTGATGACTTGTGTATATTGTTTCAGATGAGTTGTGTGTGTTGAAACTGATGACTAGTGTGTTGAAAAAGATGACTGTTGCATATTGTTTTAGATGAGCAGTGCGTGTTGAAACAGATGACTTGAGTGTATTATTTCAAATGAGTTTTGTGTGTTGAAACTGATGACTAGTGTATTTTGTTTCAGATGAGTTGTGTGTGTTGAAAGAGATGACTAGTGTATTTTGTTTCAGATGAGTAGTGCGTGATGAAACAGATGATTAGTGTACATTGTTTCAGATGAGTAGTGCGTGATGAAAGAGAAGACTAGTGTATATTGTTTCAGATGACAATTGCGTGTTGAAACTGATGGCTTGTGAATATTGTTTCAGATGAGTTGTGTGTGTTCAAACAGACGACTAGTGTGTGTTGAAACTGATGACAAATGTATATTGTTTCGATGAATTGTGTGTGTTGAAACTGATGACTAGTGTATATTGTTTCGGATGACTAGTGTGTTAAAACAGATGATTGTTGTATATTGTTTGAGATGAGTAGTGCGTGTTGAAACAGATGACTTGTGTGTATTATTTCAGATGAATTGTGTGTGTTGAATCTGATGACTAGTGTATAGTGTTTCAGATGAATAGTGCGTGTTCAAACTAATGAGTAGTGTATAGTGTTTCAGATGAGTAGTAAATGTTGATACAGATGACTGTTGTATATTGTTTCAGATGAGTTGTGCGCGTAGAAACTGATGACTTGTGTATATTGTTTCAGATGAGTTGTGTGTGTTGAAACTGATGACTAGTGTGTTGAAAAAGATGACTGTTGCATATTGTTTTAGATGAGCAGTGCGTGTTGAAACAGATGACTTGAGTGTATTATTTCAAATGAGTTTTGTGTGTTGAAACCGATGACTAGTGTATTTTGTTTCAGATGAATTGTGTGTGTTGAAACTGATGACTAGTGTACATTGTTTCAGATGACTAGTGTGTGTTGAAACAGATGACTAGTGCATATTGTTTCAGATTACTAGGGCGTGTTGAAACAGATGATTAGTGTATATTGTTTCAGAAGAGTACTCTGTATTCAGACAGATGACTTGTATTTATTATTTCAGAAGACTATTGTGTGTTGAAAGTGGTGACTTGTGTATATTGTTGCAGATGACTGGTGTGTGTTGAAACAGATAACTGGTGCATATTGTTTCAGATGAGTTGTGTGTGTCGAAACAGATGACCAGTGTACATTGTATCGGATGACTAGTGTGTGTTGAAACAGATGACTATGGTATATTGTTTCAGATGAGTTGTACGTCTTGAAACACATGACTTTTGTGTATTGTTTCAGGTGAGTTGTGTGTATTGAAACTGATGATTAGTTTATATTATCTAAGATGAGTTGTGTGTGTTGAAAACAAATGACTAGTGTACATTGTTTCAGATGACTAGTGCGTGTTGAAACTGATGACTTTTGTATATTTTTTCAGATGAGTTGTGTGTTGAAACATGACTAGTGTATATTGTTTCAGATGACTAATGTGTGTTGAAACTGATGTACATTGTTTGAGATGAATTGTGTGTGGTGAAAGAGATGACTAGTGTATTTTGTTTCAGATGAGTAGTGCGTGATGAAAGAGAAGACTAGTGTATATTGTTTCAGATGACAATTGCGTGTTGAAACTGATGGCTAGTGAATATTGTTTCAGATGAGTTGTGTGTGTTCAAACAAACGACTAGTGTGTGTTGAAACTGATGACTAATGTATATTGTTTCAGATGAGTTGTGTGTGTTGAAAATGATGATTAGTGTATTTTGTTTTAGATGAGTAGTGCGTGATGAAACAGATGACTAAGGTACACTGTTTCAGATGAGTAGTGCGTGATGAAACAGAAGACTAGTGTATATTGTTTCAAATGAGTAGTGCGTGTAAAAACTGATGACTTGTGTATATTGTTTCAAATGAGTTGTGTGTGTTGAATCTGATGACTAGTGTATAGTGTTTCAGATGAATAGTGCGTGTTGAAACTAATGAGTAGTGTCTAGTGTTTCAGATGAGTACTGTGTGTTGAGACAGATGATTTGTGTATATTGTTTCAGATGACTAGTGCGTGTTGAAACTGAATTGTGTATATTGTTTCAGATGAGTTGTGTGCGTTGAAACAGATGACTAGTGTATATTGTTTCAGATCAGTAGTGTGTGTTGAAAGAGATGACTTGTGTATATTGTTGCAAATGAGTAGTGCGTGTAAAAACTGATGACTTGTGTATATTGTTTCAAATGAGTAGTGCGTGTTGAAATCGATGACTAGTGAAAATTGTTTCAGCAGTGTTGTGTGTCTTGAGACAGATGACGAGTGAATATTGTTTCAGATGAGTTGTGTGTGTTCAAACAGATGATTAGTGTACATTGTTTCAGATGAGTAGTGCGTGATGAAAGAGAAGACTAGTGTATATTGTTTCAGATGACAATTGCGTGTTGAAACTGATGGCTAGTGAATATTGTTTCAGATGAGTTGTGTGTGTTCAAACAGACGACTAGTGTGTGTTGAAACTGATGACTAGTGTATATTCTTTCAGATGTGTTCTGTGTGTTGAAACAGATGACTAGTGTATTTTGTTTCAGATGAATTGTGTGTGTTGAAACTGATGACTTGTGTACATTATTTCAAATGAATTATGTGTGTTGAAATTGATGACTAGTGAAAATTGTTTCAGCAGTGTTGTGTGTCTTGAGACAGATGACGAGTGAATATTGTTTCAGATGAGTTGTGTGTGTTCAAACAGATGATTAGTGTACATTGTTTCAGATGAGTAGTGCGTGATGAAAGAGAAGACTAGTGTATATTGTTTCAGATGACAATTGCGTGTTGAAACTGATGGCTAGTGAATATTGTTTCAGATGAGTTGTGTGTGTTCAAACAGACGACTAGTGTGTGTTGAAACTGATGACTAGTGTATATTCTTTCAGATGTGTTCTGTGTGTTGAAACAGATGACTAGTGTATTTTGTTTCAGATGAATTGTGTGTGTTGAAACTGATGACTTGTGTACATTATTTCAAATGAATTATGTGTGTTGAAACTGAGGACTTGTGTACATTATTTCAAATGAATTATGTGTGTTGAAACTGATGACTTGTGTACATTGTTTCAGATGACTAGTGTGTTGAAAAAGATGACTGTTGCATATTGTTCAAGATGAGTAGTGCGTGTTGAAACAGATGATTGTTGTATATTGTTTGAGATGAGTAGTGCGTGTTCAAACAAATGACTTGTGTGTATTATTTCAGATGAGTTGTGTGTGTTGAATCTGATGACTAGTGTATAGTGTTTCAGATGAATAGTGCGTGTTGAAACTAATGAGTAGTGTTTAGTGTTTCATATGAGTAGTGTGTGTCGAAACGGATGACCAGTGTACATTGTATCGGATGACTAGTGTGTGTTCAAAACAAATGACTAGTGTACATTGTTTCAGATGACAATTGCGTGTTGAAACTGATGACTAGTGAATATTGTTTCAGATGAGTTGTGTGTGTTCAAACAGACGACTAGTGTGTGTTGAAACTGATGACTAATGTATATTGTTTCGATGAATTGTGTTTGTTGAAACTGATGACTTGTGTACATTGTTTCAAATGACTAGTGCGTGTTGAAACTGATAACTTTTGTATATTTTTTCAGATGAGTTGTGTGTTGAAACATGACTAGTGTATATTGTTTCAGATGACTAATGTGTGTTGAAACTGATGTACATTGTTTCAGATGAGTTGTGTGTGTTGAAAGAGATGACTAGTGTATTTTGTTTCAGATGAGTAGTGCGTGATGAAACAGATGATTAGTGTACATTGTTTCAGATGAGTAGTGCGTGATGAAAGAGAAGACTAGTGTATATTGTTTCAGATGACAATTGCGTGTTGAAACTGATGGCTAGTGAATATTGTTTCAGATGAGTTGTGTGTATTGAAACTGATGACTAGTGTATCGTGTTTGAGATGAGTACTGTGTGTTGAGACAGATGACTTGTGTATATTGTTTCAAATGAGTTGTGTGTATTCTTTCAGACAACTAGTTTGTGTTGAAATAGATGACTGTCGTATATTGTTTCAGATGACTTGTGTATATTGTTTCAGATGACAATTGTGTGTTGAAACAGATGACTTGTGTATATTGTTTCAAATGAATAGTTCGTGTTGAAACTGATGACTAGTGTATATTGTTTTACATGAGTAATGAGTGTTGATACAGATGACTAGTGTACATTGTTTCAGATGAATTGTGTGTGTTAAAACTGATGACTAGTGTATATTGTTTCCGATGAGTTGTGTGTGTTGAAACTGATGACTAGTGTATATTGTTTCGGATGACTAGTGTGTTGAAAAAGATGACTGTTGCATATTGTTCAAGATGAGTAGTGCGTGTTGAAACAGTTTAATTGTGTGTATTAATTCAGATGAGTTGTGTGTGTTGAAACTGATGACTAGTGTATCGTGTTTGAGATGAGTACTGTGTGTTGAGACAGATGACTTGTGTATATTGTTTCAAATGAGTTGTGTGTATTCTTTCAGACAACTAGTTTGTGTTGAAACAGATGACTGGTGTATATTGTTTCAGATGAGTTGTGTGTGTTGAAACAGATGACTGTCGTATATTGTTTCAGATGACTAGTGTATATTGTTTCAGATGACAATTGTGTGTTGAAACAGATGACTTGTGTATATTGTTTTAGATGAATAGTGTGTGTTGAAACAGATCACTTGTGTATATTGTTTCAAATGAATAGTTCGTGTTGAAACTGATGACTAGTGTATATTGTTTTACATGAGTAATGAGTGTTGATACAGATGACTAGTGTACATTGTTTCAGATGAATTGTGTGTGTTAAAACTGATGACTAGTGTATATTGTTTCAGATCAGTAGTGTGTGTTGAAACAGATGACTTGTGTATGTTGTTTCAGTTGAGTAGTGTGTGTTGAAACAGATGACCAGTGTACATTGTATCGGATGACTAGTGTGTATTGAAACAGATGAATATGGTATATTGTTTGAGATGACTAGTACATGTTGAAACAGTTTACTAATGTATATTGTTTCAGATGAGTTGTGTGTGTTGAAACTGATGACTAGTGTGTTGAAAAAGAAGACTGTTGCATATTGTTTTAGATGAGCAGTGCGTGTTGAAACAGATGACTTGAGTGTATTATTTCAGATGAGTTGTGTGTGTTGAATCTGATGACTAGTGTATAGTGTTTCAGATGAATAGTGCGTGTTCAAACTAATGAGTAGTGTATAGTGTTTCAGATGAGTAGTAAATGTTGATACAGATGACTTTTGTATATTTTTTAAGATGAGTTGAGTGTGTTGAAACAGATGACTAGTGTATATTGTTTCAGATGACTAATGTGTGTTGAAATTGATGACTTGTGTACATTGTTTCAGATGAGTTGTGTGTGTTCAAACAGATGATTAGTGCACATTGTTTCAGATGATAAGTGCATGTTGAAACTGATGGCTAGTGTATAAGGTTTCAGATGAGTTGTGTGTGTTGAAACAGATGACTAGTGTATATTGTTTCAGAAGAGTATTGTGTATTGAGACAGATGAGTTGTATTTCTTATTTCAGAAGACTAGTGTGTGTTGAAAGTGATGAATTGTGTATATTTTTGCAGATGACTGGTGTGTGTTGAAACAGATGACTTGTGTATATTTTTAAGATGACTAGTGTATATTCTTTCAGATAACTAGTGCGTGTTGAAACAGATGACTGGTGTATATTGTTTCAGATAAGTAGTGCGTGTTGAAACAGATGACTGGTGTATATTGTTTTAGATGAGTTGTGTGTTTCGAAACAGATGACCAGTGTACATTGTATCGGATGACTAGTGTGTGTTGAAACAGATGAATATGGTATATTATTTGAAATGACTAGTACATGTTGAAACAGATTACTAATGTATATTGTTTCAGATGAGTTGTGCGTGTTGAAACACATGACTTTTGTGTATTGTTTCAGATGAGTTGTGTGTGTTGAAACTGATGACTAGTGTATATTATGTAAGATGAGTTGTGTGTGTTGAAACAGATGACTAGTGTATATTGTTTCAGATGACAAATGTGTGTTGAAATTGATGACTTGTGTACATTGTTTCAGATGAGTTGTGTGTGTTCAAACAGATTATTAGTGCACATTGTTTCAGATGAGTAGTGCGTGATGAAACAGATGACTAGTGTACATTGTTTCAGATGACAAGTGCGTGTTGAAACTGATGGCTAGTGTATAAGGTTTCAGATGAGTTGTGTGTGTTGAAACAGATGACTAGTGTGTGTTGAAACTGATGGCTAGTGTATAAGGTTTCAGATGAGTTGTGTGTGTTGAAACTGATAACTAATGTATATTGTTTCGATGAATTGTGTGTGTTGAAACTGATGACTTGTGTACATTGTTTTAAATGAAACATATGTGTTGAAACTGATGATTTGTGTACATTGTTTGAGATGTCTAGTGCGTGTTGAAACTGATGACTTGTGTATATTGTTTGAGATCAGTTGTGTGTGTTGAAACTGATGACTGGTGTATATTGTTTCGGATCACTAGTGTTGAAACAGATAACTGTTGTATATTGTTTCAGATGAGTAGTGCGTGTTGAAACAGATGACTTGTGTGTATTATTTCAAATGAGTTGTGTGTGTTGAAACTGATGACTAGTGTATAGTGTTTCAGATGACTAGTGTGTGTTGAAACTGATGATTAGTGTGTGTTGTTTCAGATGAGTAGTGTGTGTTGAAACAGATGACTAGTGTATATTGTTTCAGATGACTATTGTCTGTTGAGACAGATGACTAGTATATATTGAAATAAGTGACTAGTGTTTATTTTGTTTGAGGCGATTTGTGTGTTTTGTTATATAAGAGTAGTGTTACATCGGTAACTGTGAAGTAGTAATGCAACTGTTCTTTGGTGTTAAGTTCTGCACAGTTCTTTAAGTAGTCAAAATGAACAGATAAATTCAGTTCAGGAGAAGAAATTATGTTTTGTTAAAAAAGGAAAAAATTCTCGTCTACCGTTCTACATACGTCACCATAGATATAGACATGCTAGTTCGACCCATCACCTTTAGTGTTATAACTCACACTCAGTCACATTTATATAGTTCGTTTTTTATTTATTACCCAGGTATATATATTGTGTAAAATAATTCATTTCAAGACAAACGATTGAAAGGAAAACCAACTTTTCTGTGACAGTGCTTTGCACGCAATATCCGTTGACGCAAATGAAACAGAGAAAAGAGACATTTAAACATTTCTCCAAATAAAATTAAAATTCCAAGCGTGTTGTACAGAATAATAATTAGTATATAATATGTTAGAGGTCAAATTCAACGTAATAAACTTGGAGCCTTACCGAATATTAATATATATATGTATAGATTTCACTTTAGTAGGAATACAACATAACAATCCAGGAGTTTACTGAAACAAAATAGTATCTAACTGATACTATCTTACTGATTTCATTACTTTATCCCGTTCTAATGAGTCATGTTTTATTTATCCTTAGGTATTTAGTTACACTCCTACTGTATGGTTGAGTCATTACTTTATCTTGTTCTAATGAGACATGTTTTATTTATCCTTAGGTATTTAGTTACACTCCTATTATCTGGTTGAGTCATTACTTTATCCTGTTCTAATGAGTCATGTTTTATTTATCCTTAGGTATTTAGTTACACTCCTACTGTCTGGTTGAGTCATTACTTTATCCTGTTCTAATGAGTCATGTTTTATTTATCCTTAGGTATTTAGTTACACTACTACTGTATGGTTGAGTCATTACTTTATCTTATCCTGATGAGTCGTGTTTTATTTATCCTTAGGTATTTAGTTACACTCCTACTGTCTGGTTGAGTCATTACTTTATCCTGTTCTAATGAGTCAAGTTTTATTTATCCTTAGGTATTTAGTTACACTCCTATTATCTGGTTGAGTCATTACTTTATCCTGTTCTAATGAGTCATGTTTTATTTATCCTTAGGTATTTAGTTACACTCCTACTGTCTGGTTGAGTCATTACTTTATCTTATTCTAATGAGTCATGTTTTATTTATCCTTAGGTATTTAGTTACACTCGTACTGTCTGGTTGAGTCATTACTTTATCCTGTTCTAATGAGTCATGTTTTATTTATCCTTAGGTATTTAGTTACACTACTACTGTATGGTTGAGTCATTACTTTATCTTGTTCTAATGAGACACGTTTTATTTATCCTTAGGTATTTAGTTACACTACTACTGTCTGGTTAAGTCATATGTATATCCTCTCCAGCTGAAACATATTCTTATGATTGGCAGTTTATTTACATTTCTAATTTTGTTATAACGCTATATCAGGGTCACACATCTTTGTTATAACGATACATCATGGTCACATATCTTTGTTATAACGCTATATCAGGATCACACATCTTTGTTATATCGCTATATCAGGGTCACATATCTTTGTTATAACGCTATATCAGGGTCACACTACTGTGAAATTGCTATAATTTCTATGTTGTTCAGTTCAGTCACATTCCTCTTGTGACCTGATGAATCATTTTTTGCTAGACCAGTTTGTTTGCTTCAGAATTTTCGTGAAAAGTTAGACAAAAGACTGTTACCATCCCTAGTTTTGATGGAAGAGAACATTCACCACCGATACACAATCAGAACACACTATCACTGTGCCAATGTTTCTCCTTGTTGTATAATAACAGGTGGACGTAGTAATGTTTATAATAATACTGTTTTTGTAGTTAGACCAGGGACACTGATTCTGTACGTAACTGATAAAGTGTAGCTTTGTGCTATTTTGATATAGTGAAATTTAGATAAATAATAAATGTTTCATTTTACTCCTGAGCAAACTGCGGCTGTTCGTACAAACTAATCTGATTTCTATGTAAAACTCATCACAATAACCTTTATGTACAACCACTAACAATCCACATATCATCCCCAGGAGACAGAGAGCTTGCATTCGGTGGATTGCCTTATTCACAGATGTAATAATTTAGCACGTCTTTCGTTACAAAGTGATAACGGTATTTCTATTGTAACACACTCGGTCTAGAACTGAAACCTGGTGTTATAAAGTGACAACGACATTCCTTCTGTCACAACACACTCGGTCTAGAACTGAAACCTGGTGTTATAAAGTGATAACGACATTCCTTCTGTCATAACACACTTGGTCTAAAACTGAAATCTGGTGTTGTAAAGTGATAACGACAATCCTTCTGTCATAACACACTCGGTCTAGAACTGAAACCTGGTGTTATAAAGTGATAACGACATTCCTTCTGTCACAACACAGTCGGTCTAGAACTTAAACCTGGTGTTATAAAGTGATAACGACATTCCTTCTGTCATAACACATTGAGTGATAATATACACTAAGTCTTCAAGTTGCAACACTAAATACAGTGACCAACATATGTCTATTTTCTTATTAACCTGTGTTGCTGACTATGAACACAGTGGACAATGAAGTAACATGTTACCTTATCTTCTATACTTTTTAACAGTGAATACACGTATGAGACACAACCGAGAGAGAATTGTACAATACTGAACACAGTAAGTACGGTTTCCGACATTTGTCTCAACATAACAACTTGGAGCAGCACTTGAGAAATCGCGTGGTGTTTCATTGTGAAGTTTCAAGAGTTACTCTTTAAATTTAAACATAGTTTTAAATTGTTTTAGTGACTTGAATGAATTATCAAACTTTCATTTTGAGTTGGTTAAAAATTACAAACAAAGAACTGTGTTTTGACTTTGAACACAGCTGTTATTATTCGGTTACTTTGATTTGTTGTTTCTACACAGCTGTTATTATTCGGTTACTTTGATTTGTTGTTTCTACACAGATGTTATTATTCGGTTATTATTATTTGTTGTCTCTACACAGATGTTATTATTAGGCGACTTGCGTATCTTAGGTTGCCAGTAAATAAAAATATAAACAACATGTCAATAGAGTTACGTTACCAAAGTGTGGTCCACCGATGGGTCAGCGGTAAGTTTACGGACTTACAATGCTATAATCTGGGGCTCGATTCCCCGCAGTGGACACAAAAGATAGCTCAATACGTTTTGTTTTTTTCTAAACCAAAAAAACACAAGGTGTAAACCAATATCTTTGAAGTAGACAGGCAAAGTCCTTGTGTCAGTTGGATATTACTGCAAAATCAAGTACAACTAACCCTGATTCCTAGAGGTTGTGACCAAGGTGTTTAGCGTAACACTGACTGAATAAAACATTGTAATTATTTTACAGATATTGTGATGTTACTTTAGAAAAAAGCAATCCAAATATCCTAACAAAACAGGTTCGTTACTCACTAGCTGCCCAAGTCCACGTTGGGACACGTTTACCTCTATAAAACTGACCTCAACACCGAAGGTACTTACCGGTGTGAAATCTCAGCAGAAGCGCCTTCTTTCCAAACAGAGCGAGCGGAGAGAGAACTGAGAGTGTATGGTAAGTTCACTTCTTACAGTAACGAAGTCTTATCTTTATTTGTCGAGATAAAATTTATAATGTATACTATTTCCGTTATTTACGTCTTTTTTTTTTCTGAACTGGTCAGAAATAAGCTATTTATTTGTCTCTTTTTCTGAAGAAATAATTTATCTACAGGGTGGCCCGTAAATGGGCTTACAACGGCCATATTTCTCTGAAAAAAAGAAACAAATGTGTGACACATGCGTAATTGAAAATAACATAAAAACATATGAATGAGTAGGGTCTTACGGGCCACCCTGTAGACTGGTCACTCTAGGCTTGCACGAAATCTCTCAACTCGTCAGTCTTCGTATTTGTAATTGTAATAATTATCTTAACCACTAAACGTATCATCCTATTAATTTAACATTTTTCATTATTAGTTGTTTTTTAAACAAGAACAATGTTTGTAACAAGTATAACGTTTGTACAGTTAGTTGTTAATTTATTAACAAAAGCGTGACCTTTAGTGAAAAAAGATTATATAACGATACAATACATTATTTGATTGGCTTGTGATATAGAGACACAATACATTCTTTGACTGATTAGTTATTTAGAGACACAATATATTATTTAATTGGCTTGTGATACAGAGACACAATATATTATTTGATTGGCTACTGACACAGAGACACAATACATTATTTGATTGACTACTGACATAGAGACCCAATACATTATTTGATTGACTTTTGATATGGAGACTCAATATATTATTTGATTGGCTACTGACATAGAGACACAATACATTATTTGATTGGCTAGTGACATAGAGACTCAATATATTATTTGATTGGCTACTTTTACTGCAACAGACTAGAATCGTATTAATTACCAGTTCATTAGTACTGCTTGAAAACAGCAACAAGCAGACACAATACACCTCATATAGTAGTAAAACAGTTTCTTTTGTTTCGACGTATGTTTCAGGTTATTAGTGGCCAGTTAAGGACCACTCATCGCAAACAAAGAGAATAACAATATTTGTTTTTTTTTTATCTATAACGTTTGGAAACAAGTGGGTTTTCCAGCCGTTTTGTTCTTGTTCTGACGTAAGACACCTAAACTTTATTCAACAGATGATTCGCTATCATAATATATAATACTTACACCTGAAGTTTATTGTATAACTGATTCGATATCATAGCATATAATAGTTACCCAGTGTTACTGGAGGAAGACTAGTCCAAAAGGCAGCTTCTAAACTGCTAATTAACTTTCTTTAAGACATGAAGAAAGAACAAAGCACGCGGTTGTTAGTATAATGACGTAGCGTTATTGTGAACTATAGATTAAATGAAGAGATAAAAGTTAAAGAACAGAGACCGAACGATGGATGATTAGTGTATTAGCTGCACTTCGGTTACAATTTTTGGAGATATGATTGAGTTCTGTAAGTTTACTTGCCCTGCCAATATTTTACTCCGTTCCTATTGTATGTCTTTCTTAAGTTTATGTGTTCTCAAACCAAGGTGAGGTTCCTGACTTACTCTGTGATTAATTACTTCACGAATGTTCAAGTAATTTACAATTACTGTTGACACTGACCTACGGAGTAAAAGAAAAACGTAGACAGTGAAATCTTATAGTCGGATTTCGATCGTTGACATTAAAAACGATAAAGATTTGGGTTTGCTAAAAAGCAACAACTCTGTTTTATTTTATGTTTAAAATATCTAACGTTTGGTTAAAAATATAATGTTTACTCCTACTTATTCCATTATGGTTTTAAAGATATAATGAAAGCAAATTTTGTTACAAAGGGTTTGACGGTAATTGGTTATTTGATTTGTTGAATTAGTTATTCTAGAATAAAGCCTCATTCAGCTATCTGCTTGGGTCCTTGCGAAGAATTGAACCCCAGATTTTAGGGTCGTAAGTCCGTAGACTTATCGCTGACCCAGCAGGGGACTTGGTTGTTTTATGCACCATCACTGGTTGAATGATACTTTTATGTACAATACATGGACTACACGACCACGTTAAAAAATTTCGAGGATTTAGGATTTAATTTTGAAATATTGGACAAAGAGAACAGTCAGTGAGCAGCTCCAGCCACGACAACTGAACAGGCTAAACGTTTTCAGCAGCGTCGTGTCTCTAACCTAGGACCTTTCGATCACATGCCAGACACGCTAACTACTAAGACATCATAAACCAAGATTTAATCCGTCTTTACACAAGAACAGTGTTCCACCTTGTTTAATCTGAAGACAATGCTGTTCGATACCTTCCACGTCTATGAAGGACGACATGGTTAATTGTAGACCATCTCCCCTTGTCACTTTTCACGAGACGTCAGGAATCAGTCACAAGACCACATGCAAGCAAAGAAACAACACTGAAGGCTCCTTTTTCACAAGTTCTGCGGGCTTTGGTTCTGAATTTAAGAATCGTGCTATACAAAAATCGTTTCTTGCTAAGGGTTTTCCTATAGTCATACACGTTCAGTGGTTGCATTGTACTACCTAACGGCCATGAATCTGCTATGAATCAAAAGTAGGAGCGAACAACATGAACCGTGACGTCACTTATTACTCGAATTGGAAGTACTCCCCTCTCCAGAACAAACAAACAAAGTATGTACGGTACGTGACTTGAGCGAGCCTATAAAATATACATCCATGAGAACAAAGTTATAATAATTACAACAATGCGTACGAGAAATAGGGTTTCTCTCTCTCATCATCTTGGCCCAAGTTATACGAAAGATATATATACGATATACGCTTCCAGTCATGCGAAGTACACATCAGATATTTAATGACTATTACAACGGAATTCTAATGGGACTTTCTACGTGTGTTCATGTATAACAATTGTCAAATAACACACAGCTCCATAAGGGTGAAAAGGCGGTGATCCAGATAAAACTAACCTACACTGGTTAATAAATTTCGTTCACGGACATATATTTGGAGTAGAATACAAACTTGGGTGCATACGTTCTGTTCCAGATGGCAAGCTGCACGTTTAACTATGGTTCAGCCACTGTTTGAAATCGTGACTTCATCTGGTTCATATGTTCTTCTTACAGTAATTTATTATTAATTTCTATCTCTAAATCATCAAGGTTGTGGAGCTGTAATAAATCATTACATTCGGTTGCAATAAACATGTGTTCAGTTAGCCATTAAAATACAATTCTAGTTTGAATGACTTTGCATACGGGAACTATTAATATGACGATCTGTTAAGATTTCTCACTATTTGTCACAATTTCATTATTGAATATTCCTTATTATCTTGTATTAACTACTGACTCTTGTATTATTTTATATTCACTACTGACTTGTATTATTTTATATTTACTACTGACTCTTGGATTATTTAATATTTACTACTGACTCTGGTATTATTTTATATTTACTACTGACTCTTGGATTATTTAATATTTACTACTGACTCTGGTATTATTTTATATTTACTACTGACTCTTGTATTATTTTATATTAACTACTGATTATTGTGTATAGGTATTATTTTATATTAATTACTGACTCGAGTTTTGGTATTATTTTATGATAATACTATTGATACTAGATAAAACTACTGACTCGTGTCTAATGGTGTTTAATTCTGTTGAACAATATAAATGAAATATTTGTATGGTTCAAATATGATTTTTTTATGTTACAATCAATTCTATTTGATTTAAAATTTGTCTTCGTTACGGTGATAAACATGGTGATAAATCATGTCCCACCTCACACATTACGTTAACTACATACTACTTTAAACTATTATATTCATAAACATTATGCATACATAATAATATATTTATTACTCTGTATGATTATTCACATAAATGGCCAACAAAATCTAAATCATTCTGATAATAAACGATCATTTTATATGACGCACGTGATCTCACTACCGCATTTTGTAAACTTCGATGCACGTGATCTCACTACCGCATTTTGTAAACTTCGATGCACGTGATCTCACTACCGCATTTTATAAACTTCGATGCACGTGGTCTCACTACCGCATTTTGTGAACTTAGATGCACGGGATCTCACTTCCACTGATTTATATATTTTTACACCAGTTTTGTTTCTCTTGGGTATTTATCTCTTAAAACTTGTTTTATGGCATTAGCAACTAAGACCAAAAGACTAGACATTTTGTAATGGAGGGAATCCTAACAATACAGCCCAACCAATCAACAAATACCAACTGACATAATACGCAACTGTACATGTGGAGACATGATGATGTGTAAAACTGTACATGTCACCATCAGCGACATGGTGACTACTGTAACTGTATGTAATGTATGCAACAGAAACTCTCCACATGATGATGTGTAAAACTGTACATGTCACCATCAGCGACATGGTGACTACTGTAACTGTATGTAATGTATACAACAGAAACTCTCCACATGATGATGTGTAAAACTGTACATGTTATCATCAGTGACATGATGACAACTGTAACTGTATGTAATGTATACAACAGAAACTCTCCACATGATGATGTGTAAAACTGTACATGTCGCTATCAGTGGCATGGTGGCTAACTGTACTTAACAAACCATTAAAATACCACATGGATAAAGAAACCGTTTCTGCTATTGCTTCAAGTCAGTCTTATGACAGGTCCGCCCACGGGTAGCGACTACTATCGTGTATATATAACTATTTAAAGGTAAACGTGTACGTTTGTATTGTGACTCACAGCTGGTTAACAATCACGACACAGGGACACAGAAACACACCTGTGTTAAAATAAACTTAACAGAACGAAGTGTTTGTCACCAAAATGTGTTAAAGTTGATTACCAATAAGAGTGGTGTTTAACTGTTCACAACCAATTGTTTTACACTGTGGTTTATATAATAATTAGTACAGGAATGTCTTTGTAGATGGCGTGAATGAAATTCAATGTTTACATGGCAGGCACGACATGTGTGCTCTAGCTATTACTGATTTATTGTTCCAACTATATTGATATCACGCTGTATTTACCTTATGTATACAAGGTTCCTCTCCTTTCGGACACAACGCTGTCAATAAGACCACACTTTGTTGTTGTCCGATGCATGAATCGCAGTCGGCCATGTAAACTGTCTCTCACAATGGAGTTCTTCAGATCGTAATTTAAAAGATAACTTCAAGCAAAAGTTTCGAACAATGAATTTGCAATCACGATGATGATTGAAGAAACCTGGCGAATTACATAAAGTCAACACCGCTTGGTTGAAGATACCTGTCGAATTACATATAGTCAACACCGCCTGATTGAAAACACCTGTCAAATTACACACAGTCAACAAAGCCTGATTGAAGACATCTGTCGAATTACATGCAGTTAACACCGCCTTACTGAAAATACCTGTCGAATTACATGCAGTCAACACCGCCTGATTGAAAATTCCTGTCGAATTACATAAGTCAACACCGCCCGATTGAAGATACCTGTCGAATTACATACAGTCAACACCGCCCGATTGAAGATACCTGTCGAATTGCATACAGTCAATACCGCCTGATTGAAGATAACTGTCGAATTACATACAATCAACATCGCCTAATTGAAGAAACCTGTCAAATTACATAGAATAATAATGCAAACAACCGTCCAATCTGCAAACCACGGACGTATTTAATTAAACTACACTGTTTCAGGTAAGACAACACAAAAACTAAATAAATAACATTCAAACAACAAATCCTTATTCTGAACCCATGTTTAAAAGCTGTGATATCTTGGAAAATGAACTGCTTGAAGATAAATCACAAACAGTGTGTCTTCAGATTTCTTGTTTCGTTTTACTGGCTGTTGTTTCATTGGTTTTACCTCTGTAACCTTTTCAAAGTTCATATTAAATTAACAACTTTAACAATCCTGAACCAGAAGGTTCGGTACGTGAAAGTCTCGATGGGACGCGTGCTATAAGAGTACCTCAAAACTGTGGTACATGATTTATTTAATAAAATATGCAAAAGAAGTACCTCAAAACTGTAGTACAGAATTTATTTAATAAGGTATGCTAGAGAAGTCTCTCAAAACTGTATTACAGGATATATTTAATAAGGTATGCTGGAGAAGTACCTCAAAACTGTGGTACAGGATTGATGTAATAAGGTATGCTATAGAAGTACCCCAAAACTGTAGTAGAGAATTTATTTAATAAGGTATGCTGGAGAAGTACCTCAAAACTGTGGTACGGGATTAATGTAATAAGGTATGCTATAGAAGTACCCCAAAACTGTTGTACAGGATTTATTTAATAAGATATGCAAGAGAAGTACCTCAAAACTGTAGTACAGGATTTATTTAATAAAGTATGCTGGAGAAGTACCTCAAAACTGTAGTACAGGATTTATTTAATAAGGTATGATAGAGAAGTACCTCAAAACTGTAGTGCAGGATTTATTTAATAGGGTATGCTAGAGAAGTACCTCAAAACTGTAGTACAGGATTTATTTAATAAGGTATGCTATAGAAGTACCTCAAAACTGTAGTACAGAATTTATTTAATAAGGTATGATAGAGAAGTACCTCAAAACTGTAGTACAGGATTTATTTAATAGGGTATGGTAGAGAAGTACCTCAAAACTGTAGTACAGGATTTATTTAATAAGGTATGCTAGAGAAGTACCTCAAAACTGTAGTACAGGATTTATTTAATAGGATATGTTGGAGAAGTCTTTGAATACTGCAGAACAGAATTTTGGTTTGGTTTGTTTTGAGTTTTGCACAAAGTTACATCAGGGCTTTCTGCGCTAGCCATCCATAATTTAGCAGTACAAGACTATAGGAAAAGCAGCAAGTCATCATCACCCACCGCCAACTCTTGGGCTACACTTTTACTAACAAACAGTGGGATTGACAGTGATTTATAACGCCCTTACGGCTGAAAGAGCAAGCACGTTTGATTTAAGGGGGATTTGAACCCACGATTCTCGAATTACAAGTCGAGTGCCGTAACCACCTGGCCATGCCGGGCCAGAACCGGATTTATTCAATAATCTAGTTATGGAAGGAAGTATCTGATAAAACATTGGGCGTGATCCCAATCTGTTGTTGGCTATTATCCTAACTAGAACTGATAAGACATTGTGTATGATGCCAGTCTGTTATAGGTATTAACAGAACTGATGAGACACTGTGTATGATGCCAGTCTGTTATAGGTATTAACAGAACTGATGAGACACTGTGCATGATGCCAGTTTGTTATAGGTATTAACAGAACTGATGAGACATTGTGTATGATGCCAGTTTGTTGCAGGCTATTATCCTAACTAAAACTGATAAGACATTGTGTATGATGCCAGTCTGTTATAGGTATTATCAGAACTGATGAGACATTGTGTATGATGCCAGTCTGTTATAGGTATTAACAGAACTGATAAGACATTGTGTATGATGCCAGTCTGTTATAGGTATTAATTGAACTGATAAAACATTGGGTATGATGCCAGTTTGTTGTAGGCTATTATCCTAACTAAAACTGATAAGACATTGTGTATGATGCCAGTCTGTTATAGGTATTAACAGAACTGATAAGACATTGTGTATGATGCCAGTCTGTTATAGGTATTAATTGAACTGATAAAACATTGGGTATGATGCCAGTTTGTTGTAGGCTATTATCCTAACTAGAACTGATGAGACATTGTGTGTGATGTCAGTCTGTTATAGGTATTAACAGAACTGATAAGACATTGGGTATAATGCCAGTTTGTTGTAGGTATTAACAGAACTGATAACACATTGAGTATGATGCCAGTCTGTTGAAGGTATATATCATGATAAGACATCATGTGTGATGCCAGCCTGTGGTAGGTGTTATCACAACGAGTTATTGTGAAACATCGGGATTTATTTTCGGTTTTCAATTTTTTACCACTTCGAAACACGATATCATTAGGTCATATCCACAGCACTTTTCTGGAAAGTATAGATGCAATCAATGTACTGTCGGATAGAACGACATTTTGATACACAAATCCTGACAAAATACACAGAAAATATTTTAGATGAATATTAGAAATTCTCCAATACGTTGTTTATATACACTATCAAAAAGTGTTGTATCTCAAACAGAGACAGATGGTGTTGTATATATTGTGTTGTATTACTGGACTGTGTTACATTATTAGTGTTTGTGTCGTCACATTGAATCGGGCACCAGACATCAGGCGAGGGCTGTTCTTTGTCACTGATTACAAAGAAACTTGTTCATCCTTCATGAATAACGTATTAGTTTAGGCTTAATAGTAATCCTATCGAAGCTGCTAAGGTCTTCAACTTTGTTGTTGTCAGTTGGTGGAACGACTGAATGCTGTACAGTAAAGTCACGTCTGAACTAAAGCGGGCATCTAGTCGTTATGTAAGTGAAAGAAATGTAACAAGAACTACTTCACAAAAATAAGCACGTGTTTTTAGACTAAGAACTCAGTTTAAGCCACGTGTCACGTGTATAAATAAGATCTTCAACACGAGCTACAAATACAAAACCATTACATTAAATTAATGACCAAAAAACGACAAAAATATAACAATACGTAACCAAGATGATTGTTAAAATACTATCTATTATTATTTTCTTATGATATTGTATATAAACTTTATAAAGTAGTTGTTTGTACCAGTAAAGGTTTTAATAAAAACCTTGTTAAAGTCGAGTAAAGACAAATTACTTTTATAACTGTTTAATTACACATTCAGAACAGTTTGTTCTTAACAACAGATTATATAGCTGTCCCCGAAACAGTTAACAAAACTAATAGAGCCATGGAATGCTAAAAGAGTGACCTAAGAAACGCACGAAATCTCATTATGAGCACGTACAATCTCAGAACATATCCATTTTCACAAATGTTAACTTCAGTCAGCTCATGTATGTGTCTATTGTGAATTTAAGAATAATAACTAATGTTTAAAATGAACTGCGTGTGTGAAGGGAAATCGTGTATAGCGTATAACGTGAAGCGATTGATTAAACTGAAATCTTTCCGAGAAAGTATGGCCTTGTTAACACGTTAAAATGTGCATATCGCAATGAATTTTAACTGTTTTGAAACATATCTGATTCAGTATACTTATTAGCAATATTAATGTTTTTCAACAGCTTTAACAATAGTATTAAGCAGAAATAATTCTTATATAATTTAAGTTATGAGACGTTTTGTTTTCAGTTTTGCCGACAGAGGGACCTACAATTTCTGGATCAAACACAAAATTTGAAGAAGGAAATGACGTCAATCTCACTTGTACTTCCGCTCCTTCTAAACCACCTGCAAAGTTAACATGGTTTATAAACGAGAAGGAGGTAAAGTGAAATAAGTGTTAGCAGATCGTAATTATAATTAGAAAGATATGCATAGTTAATCGAAGTCACCATTTTAGAGGAATTCAATATCTTGAAATAGAGAGTGAAAGTCTCGTTTTACTTTTTCGATGAGATACATACATAATTTTATTGTATATGTACATTCAGAAGGTATTATATTAGATGACCAGTAACATCAAACAACTATTTCTCATATGATACAATTCAACAGACATTACAGGTTCACTACGTATTTCATAAATTACTAGCATGATCTGTCTTTTATCAAGCTCAGATGGGCTTTTACTTACCTGTGTTTTTCCGACATTCAAACTGAAATGATACGGATCAATAAATAATGACTTCTATAACGCTGCCAAACACCCTGAAGCAAGGAATTAAGTTAACACAAAATCGTCACGACATATTCAGCGTTCCAATATTTGATTTATTTCTTTGTTGTTGTTTTTTTAATTGATAGCAAAGCTATATGAGGACTGTCTGCGATAACCGTTCCTAATTTAACAGTAATCACCCCCCACCGACAACTCTTGGGCTACTCTTTTACATATGAATAGTGGGATTGACAATCACGTTATAAGACCCTCAGGTGTGACAGAGATTCGAAACCAAGGCCCACAGATTACGAGTCGAGTGCACGAAAACCATGACGGGCCACGCTGCAACACGCCCCAAACGGAACAAATAAAATTCAATCTAAGATTTAGAACTCAGAATTTATCATGAATATTAATACTAAACAATTTTAACACCAGAGAGAAAGACGTTTTACTGGGATCTTCACTCTGATATCTACATCTTTAGTATGCTCTAAGACACAAGAACCTGGGGTCGCCACCTCTCTTTGCTCCATTATTATTGGCATATCTTTAAAAAGAATAACCTTTTACCTTAAGTTGAATGAGGAGTTATTTGTATCCGTTTATCGTCATTATTACAATACCTAGTGTATTAGGGAACTGTGAAATACAGGCACGTCTGTAGCCGTGAAAAACTTCATGGAGAAAAGCTTGACAATAAACATAATCCTCATGGATAATTTTACATAAGTGGTTCTACTGGTTCTATACTTCTTTCCTTTCCTGTTCTTTGGACAGCAGAGCCAGTCAGGCGGAGTGTGGCGCCATCCTCTGGTGAAATATACGAATGGCCTCGTGGTATCTCGTTTAGGATTACACTTAACTCTCAAACCATCTCACCTTCTTCTCGGAGAACTGAAACTTCGCTGCTTGGCGACTATTTCACAAGCTTATTCTATAACAAATGAAGAAGTTATAATTGGAAGCGGAGTTAGACCATCCGGATATTACGCTGGTAAGTTACTGCAAATTGGTTTTCATGATTCACTGGAACCTTAACACACGTCACTGAAAACACCACACCGTCTTCAGGGTTTCAATGAGACACACTAATCTGGTGAACCTTAACACACGTCACTGAAAACACCACACCGTCTTCAGTGTTTCAATGCAACACACTGATCTGGTGAACCTTAACACACGTCACTGAAAACACCACACCGTCTTCAGGGTTTCAATGAGACACACTGATCTGGTGAACCTTAACACGCGTCACTGAAAACACCACACCGTCTTCAGGGTTTCAATGAGACACACTGATCTAGTGAACCTTAACACACGTCACTGAAAACACCACACCGTTTTCAGGATTTCAATGTAATATACTGACCTGGTGAATACATTCCGTGCGGCGCTAACCTTGTGTCGAAGATTCAATTGACACCAAAACAGAGATGTCTAAACCTACTCGTCTAATCTAGTTAGAGATGCGAGAACACTGACGTCTAAACCTAGCTCTGTAATCTATATTCGTGATACCAGAACTCTAACATCTAAACCTATTTCTGTCATTATGTTATTGATTCCAGAATACTGACCTCTAAACGTATCTCTGCAATACATGTTAGTGGTAGTAGAACATTGAGAACACAGCATCGCTGTAATCAGTGTTTGCAGAAGACTAATGCGATAGCTTGTCATTTTTTACCTTTGATTTAAAACAAAATTTTCTTGAGAGTACTAAACACAATTCACTCTTTATTGGTTTACAGTCTCCTGTCGTCTGAACAATGGGTGACTCTTTTTAAATTATAATAGCATTTACTACACTACAACAATGAAAACCGATCGAACATTATGGAAGTCGAAATCACCATGGATTAAAAATAAGTGGAAACTTCCAATAGTTCAAACTTTGCCAAGAGAATAGCTTATAGATACAATACATGTTTACAGCTAAGAGAATAGCTTATAGATACGATACATGTTTACAGCTAACAGAATAGCTTATAGATACATGTTTACAGTCAACAGAATAGCTTATAGATACAATACATGTTTACAGCCAACAGAATAGCTTATAGCTACAATACATGTTTACAGTCAACAGAATAGCTTATAGATATAATACATGTTTACAGCTAAGAGAACAGCTTATAGCTATAATATATGTTTACAACCAACAGAATAGCTTATTGCTACAACACATGTTTACAGCCAACAGAATAGCTTATAGATACAATACATGTTTACAGCCAACAGAATAGCTTATTGCTACAACACGTTTACAGTGTATGTTGGTAAATCAGTCACAGCCCGAGGAGTAAACTAACTGTTATGGAATATTTTTAAAAGGTGATATGGAAATATAACTGCGCTTCGATTCTCGTGATGAGCCCACCAAGACTTAATCTTAAAGAAACTTACAAAATACAAATTATCACAAGTTCAAAATGCAAGTTTTTACCCAGCAAACTATTATACGTATTAGAAGGGATGTTTCTACCACTGAATTATTACAGTAATTAAATTAACTATTTTTACTCACTAAACAATTATACGTATTAGAAGGGATGTTTTTACCACTGAACTATTATTCGGATTAGAAGGGATGTTTTAGTTAGTAAATTATCATATGTATTAGAAGAGATGTTTTCAACTCGTCAACTTACAACAAAAATTAGAAGGCACGTTTTTCAAAGAACGGATGGTTTTTTCACACACTAAAATGATACTGGTATTATAAAGATACATTTTCCTTTGTTATTATACGTAATTTAATAGAAACGGATTCTATTTTGTTTCACAACAAAAATAAAACAAATATTCTGCTTGTTGTTTGATTTATAATAGCTACTATGAAGAGCGAAGTTTGACAACAGTTTAAAGCTAACAATTGTAACCTTTTATTTAACGAAATTCCATTTTACTTCATTTGCTACACACAAAGTTTATCTAACGGCTACAACTTCTTTCAATTCTTTAAGTGATAAATATCTTGGTTATCATCTCTAGCTTAATACAAACCGTCTTATCTTTAGCTCCCAATGGACCAAACATTAATCTTAAACAGCACAGCCGATACCAGGTTGGAGATACGATGGAAGCTAACTGCACATCGGCCTTTTCAAACCAAATTGCCAAATTGTTATGGCAAATCAATGACGTCGAGGTATGAACAAACATTCGTCCAGCAGTGTGATAGTAATATGTATGTACGACAAAACATTCGTCCAGCAGTGTGATAGTGATATGTATGTAAGAACAAACATTCGTCCAGCAGTGTGATAGTGATATGTATGTAAGAACAAACATTCGTCCAGCAGTGTGATAGTGATATGTATGTAAGAACAAACATTCGTCCAGCAGTGTGAAAGTGATATGTATGTACTAGATTCGTTTTGGTTTAAATATATAATTCAATAATCAGAGAGATCCAGCTTAATACAAGTTACAGACAAAAGATGACTAAGGTACAGTATGAGGTAATGAGAATATATCAATACAAGATGACTAAAGTACAGTTTGAGGTAATGAGAATATATCAATAAAAGATGACTAAGGTATAGTATGAGGTAATGAGAATGTATCAATACAAAAGGATTAAGGTACAGTATGAGGTGAAGAGGATATATCAATAGAAGATGACTAAGGTACAGTGTGAGGTAATGAGAATGTATTAATAGAAGATGACTAAAGTACAGTATGAGGTCATGAGAATATATCAATAGAAGATGACTAAGGTACAGTATGAGGTAATGAGAATGTATCAATACAAGATGACTAAGGTATAGTATGAGGTAATGAGAATGTATCAATACAAGATGACTAAGGTATAGTATGAGGTAATGAGAATGTATCAATACAAAAGGATTAAGGTACAGTATGAGGTGAAAAGGATATATCAATAGAAGATGACTAAGGTACAGTATGAGGTAATGAGAATGTATCAATACAAAAGGATTAAGGTACAGTATGAGGTATTGAGAATGTATCAATAGAAGATGACTAAGTTACAATATGATTTAATGAGAATATATCAATAGAAGATGACTAAGGTACAGTATGAGGTAATGAGAATGTATCAATACAAGATGACTAAAGTACAGTATGAGGTCATGAGAATATATCAATAGAAGATGACTAAGGTACAGTATGAGGTAATGAGAATGTATCAATAAAAGATGACTAAGGTATAGTATGAGGTAATGAGAATGTATCAATAAAAGATGACTAAGGTATAGTATGAGGTAATGAGAATGTATCAATACAAGATGACTAAGGTATAGTATGAGGTAATGAGAATGTATCAATACAAAAGGATTAAGGTACAGTATGAGGTGAAAAGGATATATCAATAGAAGATGACTAAGGTACAGTATGAGGTAATGAGAATGTATCAATACAAAAGGATTAAGGTACAGTATGAGGTATTGAGAATGTATCAATAGAAGATGACTAAGTTACAATATGATTTAATGAGAATATATCAATAGAAGATGACTAAGGTACAGTATGAGGTAATGAGAATGTATCAATACAAGATGACTAAGGTACAGTATGAGGCTATGAGAATGTATCAATACAAGATGACTAAGGTACAGTATGAGGTAATGAGAATGTATCAATAGAAGATGACTAAGTTACAATATGATTTAATGAGAATGTATTAAACACAGAGAAGATTTATGTATTTGTTATTATTTCAAAAATCCCCACCAGGTTCGTTGGTAATGAGGTCTACTTCTTAATAACCGAAATAGCTTGTTAAATGTAGTGACTTTTCTGTTCATTTAGAAATAAACTCGTTTGATAGAAATAGAAAAAGAGATCCTCAAATGTGTTGCTCTCGTTTGTTCATTTTAGAACTCTGGTGTTGAAATAGATATTTGGTTTGATTATTGTATGCTTAATAAAACAATTGTATTGATTTGTTTTTCACAAACTCTAACAATGTTTGTTGATGAAGGTAGAACTTTGTTTATAAGAATAGTTTTCAACAACGTTTTATCTCTCAACAGGCTGATCCACTATATTTAATCCAATATCCGGCACGTCGTGAGTCTAATCTGTTCTCAACTGCTCTGGGTCTCCAATTTAATGTGCGCGCTAATCAGTTCCAAAAAGGTGAAATGAGGCTGAAATGCACAAGTATGTTGTTTAAGGTGATATATGAAAGAAGTGAGGAAACTGTGATAGGAGGGAAACAGCAGAGTTCTGGTCTTCATGTGTCTGAAAGTAGCAGTTCAGGTGGGTTTTATATACACTTCTGGTCCGCATGTCTATGAAAGTAGGAGTTCAGGTGGGTTTTATATACACTTTTGGTCTTCATGTCTATGAAAGTAGCAGTTCAGGTGGGTTTTATATACACTTCTGGTCTTCATGTCTGTGAAAGTAGCAGTTCAGGTAGGTTTTATATACACTTTTGGTCTTCATGTCTGTGAAAGTAGCAGTTTAGATGGGTTTTATATACACTTCTGGTCTTCATGTCTGTGAAAGTAGCAGTTCAGGTAGGTTTTATATACATTTCCGGTCTTCATGTCTATGAAAGTAGCAGTTCAGGTGGGTTTTATATACACTTCTGGTCTTCATATCTCTGAAAGTACTAGTTCAGGTGCATATTTAGGTTTTAAACCGAAATATAAGTTTGTTTGTTTTCAAAAAGAAGCTTGAGGCACTTGTATTTATTGTGTTTACGTTTAGAGAAAGATACATGAAAAAGTAATTTTCCTTCCTACACTTTAGAGCACGGGTAGTATAGAATGTTACCATCTGGTATCAAAGCTTCTGATAAGAACAAAAGTGTAGATTATAGTGAATGAAGATAAAATTCTTGGAAAGACGTGGATGGTTACAAGAAAGATAAAGACGTTTTGCTAATTTTTAACAACTGTAGATTAGGGTTAAGCACGTACGTTTCGTGTCGAAATGTATTTTGATCCTTGAACTAAATTCTTGTTAAAATCAACAGAGTTTTAAAAAAATAAGTGATTTAGTTCATGTATTTATGGTGTGGTTACTAAGACTCTATGTTGTTGTTCCTCATGTTGGGCTAGTAATCAGAGATTAGCAGCAACATACTCCTAGAGTACTGACCATAACTCTTATAACACATTCAAGACGGAAAATATCTTGACATCACAAAGATTCCACCACGGTTCGTTAGGTTCTTAATCCAGAACTGTGTCACAAGACACCATCCACTGTGCTACAGTTTGATTAAATTTATTTGATGAAAATTATTACTAAACATAACAGTTTCTTGACGTTAATAAAAACTAATACTAAACACAACAATTTCTTGACGTAAGCAAGAAACTCAAACGAAAAAGAAACTTTAGTTCAAACTTCAGTGACCTGATAAAAGTGGTTTTTAAAAGAAAACTTTGTTCGGCCGTCAAGTAAAAAGGTCAAACTCTTGAATAGCTTCAGGCACAGCGTAGTTGAGAAACAGCTGTCTCTGTGCAAATCAAAATTATTATTAAAACTAATATGATTAAAACAACACACGTGCGTACACAGTAGAGTTAGTTCTGTCTCCAATGTTAACCTTCGTCATCTCAGTAAAACAACATAAATATTCCTTACAGGAATGTAAGACACAAAGAATAACTTCAATACAGGGGTGCCCGGAAACATCGCTACAGTAATCACCACAGAACATCTGTTTCTTTGAAGCACAAAGTTACACAACAAACTATTGGTCCTCTGGAATCAAAACTCAGTTTCTTGTGTTGGAATTTTCGAGAAAAGAAGCAAATAATAGCACATAAAACTTCCGTGTTTTAAGCACAAAGACACACAAGGAGCTTTGTGTTTGTTTGTTTCTGAATTTCGCGCAAAGCTACACGAGGGTTATCTGCACTAGCCGTCCCTATTTTAGGGGTGTAAGACCATAAGAAAGGTGGCTAATCGTAGCTACTCATCACCAATTCTTGAGATACTCTTTTGCAAACGAGTTGGATTGACCGTCACCTTATAACGCTCACACGGCTGAAAGGGCAAGCGTATTCGGTGTCACGAAGATTCAAACCTGCTGCCCTCAGATTACGAGTCGAGCGCCCTAACCACTTGGACACGCCGAGCCCACAAGGAGCAAATAATAGTACATGAAATTTCCAATAGTTTTAAGCATAAAGACGCACAACAGGCTATATGTGCTCTACTCAATGTGGATATCAAAATCCAGATTTTAGTGTTACACGATTTTTGACTCGCCGGTGAGACAGAGGAGAGGAGAGGGGGTCTTTAAGCAACTGGATTCGAAATTTCATAAAAAGATAGTTATGTTATTAATAGTAAAACGTATTTCAAGGGAAGTCGTAACTAAAATATACTGTTATTAAAATAATAATGTTTTAACTTATTGCACAAGACGATAATGTTTTGTAAACCTCGAGAAATTCAAATGGGAGTTAAATATATTCTTCCACATTGCACAAGTGTACAATGGTGTCTCAAGGAAATTATATACATGGGCTCATATTGTTATATAACTCATAACAATACGAGTTGACTTCGAAATTCGGCTATATAATCTTGGTAAACAGTGTATTAATTATTGTTATATAACTCATAACAATACGAGTTGACTTCGAAATTCGGCTATGTAATCTTGGTAAACAGTGTATTAATTATTGTTATATAACTCATGACAATATGAGTTGACTTCGAAATTCGGCTATATAATCTTGGTAAACAGTGTATTAATTATTATTTTATTTTCAGTTCACGGAAGTGTCACGAAAGCCACCCAGTCGCTCAATTGTGTGATTGGATTGATTTTCTTTCTTCACAAGTGGATGTAGATTTGAGTGTCCGGTGCAGCTTTGAGAGTTTCTCGGAACTCACTCAACATCCAGAAATAAGAACATCCCTGGTTGGTAGAGGTCAAGAGTCAATACACCTTTCAGCAACCTGGCGACAGACTCCAATTCAAGCTCAATTCCAGTTTCAAATTATAACGAAACACAAAACATTGTTTATTTCTTCTTATGTCTTAGCTTTGTTATAAACATATATTCGGTGAACAAGCGAAAGAAACGATTAGTCGATGTCCTCAAACTGACAGAACATCGTAAGAGTAGGTTAAAGTTCAGAAAACAAAGGTCAGAAATGTTGGGTGTGATATTTCTCCAGACCAGATATAATCAATTCTCCACGAAGATAAAGGTACTCGCTTATCAGATTTAGATTCATCTATTGTGTAAGTTGTGCCTTGTATCACAAAGTTATGTTTACAATTAAAGATCAGTATGACAGAATTATAATGAGTGTTTTATATCTGACAAGAAAGACAAACTAAAATGAACACCACCTGTACTAGAGTCCTAAAAGTGTCATCCTGGTAGAAGTGTTCGGCTAATACGTTGTGAAACGGAATATACAGTGATAAGCTACATTAGTGTAATTGAAACCACACGATTTTCCCCAAATATAACACATGCAACCCCTATATGAATATAATATATACTATCACAGTATTTATACCTTCAATTCTATTCTACAAAACAATGTACACTTATTCAAAGTATTTCTCGCACAACAAACAATCGGTATTACAAATACAAAGATGAAAGTAGTCTCTCCCTTTTGTTTCTGATAAAAGTATAGTGGTACATACCACTTGTGGTATTCTAGTGTCTGTCCCTGGTAAACTTTGAGTAGTACATACCACTTGTGGTACTCCAATAAACTTCCAGTGCAACGTATTAATTTTTAGATATTTTACAAGTAACATCTATCTCAAGTCTTCTGGTTTTATCCACTTGTCGAATCCAAGTCTTCTAGTTTTATTCACTTATCGATTCTAAGTCTTCTAGTTTGTTCACTTATCGATTCCAAGTCTTTTAGTTATATTCACCTATCGATTCCAAGTCTTTTAGTTATATTCACCTATCGATTCCAAGTCTTTTAGTTATATTCACTTATCGATTCCAAGTCTTTTAGTTATATTCACCTATCGATTCTAAGTCTTCTAGTTTGTTCACCTATCGATTCCAAGTCTTCTAGTTTTATTCACCTATCGATTCCAAGTCTTCTAGTTTATTTCACTTATATCCTCTTAGCGATAATTTAAGACCTTTTGTGTAGTATTGAATCACAAGTTTACGAATTCGTTTAAAGTTACAAACACAGGGTATTAAATAAAATGTTTAACATTAATCATGACACACCTTTTAGAAAAACTTCGCTTAACGTCAGTCGTTGTAATAAAAGTGCGTTTGGGTTACAAAACAAGATATGAACCTACAGTATAGGAGATAATTAATAAAATATTTTCTAATTAAAATGTCATGGAATTGCTTCTTCTCCATTACATGAAACAAATGCACCATAATAACGTCACCCAATGATAATCTACCATCTAAACAATTAAACAGTGCTACGAAACCTAATACTTCTAGACGTACAGAACAGAAGTACCCGATAACAAATGGGTAGAAAGTCAATATTTGATTGGTGAAAAATATACCATACGAAACAACGAGGAGAAATGTAATATTTCATTCAGATATGTTTGGATTGATACAAGAAACTAGTACTGTGGTTCGTAGAATACAGAAAACTAGTAATGTTGATAACAGAGGTGTTAGGTGGTGGTGGCAGGTTTGGTGTTTTATGGCACAAAACATCTAGGCTATCTGCGCCAGACATCCAGTAAAAAGGTAAAAGCATTAAAATTCGTTAAAAGAAACCAAAGTAAAACAAAATAAAGTTTACTTTTTGAATGAAAACTTAAACAGTAGGAAATCCATATTTTATATCTAGTATACAGCAGTAAGAGAGAAATTACAGTAATACTAGTTTTAAAGGATATTCTGTAACATAAGTTGAATGGTCATAACTTCCCAGAATAACTAATAGGTAAGTTCAAATATCAGTGTTAGTCACCTGTAGTTGTCCTGGTTTCAAATTATTTGATGTTACGACCATTTTCTAATTTCATATCGAACTAGTACTTCAAGAAGGAATAAGAAAAAATGTCTAATTTCTGAATAAAAACTTAAATAATGTAAAATAGCCTTTGAAAACTAAAAACATTTGTGTGGTGGACAGTGTCACCATCACCAATAACACTTTCCAATGTTACATACAAACCTTGGAACAGAACATGTTTAAAATAGTGTCATCGTTGAAAGTCGTAACGATGACAAGACAGTAAAATGTGTTACACAAACTACAAACTGATGCAACAGTTAGAGATAAAACTATGAGTTAAAAACAGTAACCAATGCGTAGTTTAGTTAGAACAAATTCATCTTTCAGATCCTTATGTAAACAAGACGGCCAAAGTAAAAAATAGGGTTTTATTTAGAAAAGCTTGTGTTCACGTTGCTCATTCCAAGTCGACCGCCAGCTGTCCCAGAATTAAGCCTTGAATGCAGGACTATAGTCCATGTATGGAAACAGGCACAGCAGTGATAGTGCCGGAGTAGATAGGCTTGGCTGTGGTGTCAGTGAGCTCGTTCCCGCGAATACCAACGTGGCCTGGTATCCAGGAAAACTAGATAGAAGTAGATAGTAAAGAGAAATGAACCAGTCCATTTTGAACATCAGCCAGAATAGGGTAAGAACTAATTTGAAGCGATTCCAGGGCTAACAGAGAGCTAAGTGAATCGGTATAAATAGTACGTTTCGTGTACTGCATAGCTTCTATGTGACTCAGGGCAAGAGAAATGGTATACAATTCGGCAGTGTAAACAGAAACTGTAATGGGGATTCTGTGCGCAAGAACCGAATCACAGCAAACAATGGCAAAGCACACAGAGTACTCTGACTTCTATTCATCTGTATAAATGGAAAGTAAAGGGCAGTTCGAAAGATGTTTGGCAAATAGAAGACAATACTTCCAATAAGAAGTATCTGTCTTCAGATGACTCAATGAAAGGTCACATTTAGGGATAATAATTGAAGCTTCTGATGATGAACAGGGCCCAACATTTTCAAGGCCACAGACCACAGACCCATAGTCTTGTTTTGATTGAATAAGAACATGATAAATTTGTAGTATGGAACATCAATCCATCCCGGAAGAGGTGGAAGAGAAGATACGGAAGATGTTCAGTGCCCTTGTACACTTGACCCATAGCTGCTTGATGTGTGGTATAAAGGTCAGGTTATGGTCAAATATAAGTCCCAAGAACTTTGCCTTGGGAAGCACATCTTCACCAATATGGAGTTTAGGATCAGAGTGAATACCCCGTTAACAGCAAAAGTGCATGAGAACAGTTTTGAAGAAAGGTTGAAACCGTTTGCTGTGGTCCACGTCAATAAATGGTTGAAAACAGTCTGTAGCTGCCACTTAATAGACGGCTGACACGATATGTGGACAAAGAGACCGTTTGTAGGGGATGGTTGTCCACTGATGCCATTATTCTTTATAATGAAAACACTGAAGATGCTGCTCTGAAAAACTCCAAGTTCCTGTAGGAAAGAAAATACAGAAACAAGATGTTGTCGTTTAAGAAAGGTTTCCCTGATTGATATTTCAAGTCGAATAAAATGGTACATGGTGGAGTGCTGTCTTCGAAACCCACACTAAAAGGGTGAGAGGAGGCTGTTTGATTTGAGAAACCAAACAAGACGAGCATTAACCATCCTCTTTAAGGTCTTACAGAGACACTCGAACTAATTTGACGGTAGTTCAAAGGAATCTTGATGTTCTTCTCAGGTTTAGGAAAAGAGAGTACAATAACATGGTGCCAAGCATTGGGAAAAACATTCTCATGCCAGATCTGGTAAAAAACAATCAGAAGAACAGCAAGAGAGGCAGGAGAGAGATAGCACACCATTTTATGATGAATATCATCAGGCAGAATGATGTACTGCCAAACAAATGAAGAGCAAGTTTACGTTCCACCAGTGTAAGGGAGTTATTATAGTCATAGAGATCGTTCTGCCCATGTATTGAGGGCTATGAAGATGGGGAAGAAGCAGAAGTGCTAGATGCATGAGAAAAGCTTTTGCCGAGATCAACGCTCTGAGTATCAGCAACTTCGTGGCCATTAGAAAACAAAATTAAAAGGGGACAGAAGTATACTGGCCGTTAACCTTTCAAATTTTGTCTCATATGACTTTATAACTAATGGTAGAAGTTGGTAGAGGTGTATTTAATCCAAGATTCCTTCTGGCTTCGATGTTTGAACTGTCCAGCGTGTGCACGGGTCTGCTAAAATACAATGCAGTTTAAAAGTGTGGGATACTTCCGAAAGGTATCCCAAGCTCGTTTTTAATAATTTGTTGTCATATTGCAGGCAGGATTCCACCGAGGACGAGAATACTGTGGAAAACATGCCGAAGTCTTAGAAATATACTGAGTAGCTGCCTAGACAATACAGTCAGTCTGCCACTGACAAATGCTGCTAAACAGTCATCTACCGATGGGTTACACTTGGTGGCATGATCAAGATCCGAGAGAGTGGTGAAAGAAGGTCAGTTAGCCTAGTCAATAAGTATGAGAACCAGCATTGAAGAGAGATAGATTGCGGTCCAAGATCATATGCTCTATAGCACGACCTCTCCCAAAGGGGATTATATTCATTAAAATCCTCCAATAGTAAAAATGAGAATGGTAATTATTCAATGAAAGCATCAAGGTCTGACTGAGTATAGATCTCTTCAAGAGGCAGGAAGATATAATAAATAGTGATGGTACGACCAAAGGAAACATGGATGACTGCAGCCTTCAAGGATGTATATCAAGTGGCAAGGACAGGTAGGGAAACTGCTGATCACCCAGCAATGCCACCCCTCCATGCATTCGTCCATCACATGACCTGTCATTTGTATACAAGAAAAACTGCTGAAGAGTGACTGTATCAACATGTTTCAGAACGTTTCCTGTAAGGAGAGACACATGTGATGGTAAGAATCAATGAAATCCTTAAAGTCACCTAAATTTGATCGAAAACCTCGACAGTTCCACTGGATCAGAGTTGCCATTGTTATATATGTGGAGGAGAATGTAGCCGGGAGATCTATTCGCGACCACGTTTCTATTTATTTATTGGAAGAAGATTTATCATCTCCATGGATCCTGCCCTGGGTCGGATTTGTAGATCTCTGTCCGTGGACAAAGATTCCAATGACCAAAAGAGTGAACAAATGGTCGATTTACTTTTCGGGACTGCAGAAGAGGATGGGCTCGAGGAAACATTTGAACCTCAAGGAAGTAAAACTGGGCGGTCACTAGAAGGAGCAGCAGGGACAGAGATGGAAGTGGACAAAGATATATCAAGTTTTGTAATCATGGAGGACATAAGATTATGTAGGAAGCACGAAAAGACCTGTCTGCACCCTCACTGTGATAGTGGAATGGAGTGCAGCATCATTTGTCCAAGATAGAGTTGGGGACAGTAAAGAGATAATGTTGTTAACTGTCTTTAAGTGTTGCACCTCTTTCTTTTCTTCGTCTTTAGGGCAAGAAATAGATTAAGAAGGGTGTGAGCCACTACAGTTAACACAGTATGGTTCCAGGTTGGACTTGTAAGCAACGTTCCCTTCACCACCACAACGAGCACGTATCAAAGAATCACGACATGATGTTTTTGAGTGACCAAACCGCTGACACTGGAAACTCTGAGAGGGTTAGGAAGGTAAAGCTGTGACTTGCAGTTCAGATAACCTGCTTTGACTCTGGCAAAAGACAAGTCGGTGTAAACGTTAATATCAAAACATTGGTGGTGTCCATAATTCCGTCTTTAAGAGTGAAGACTGTATAATAGTAACGCCTTAGCTGGAAACACCAATGAGGATTTCCAACTTTGGAATATTTTTAAATCCCTCTCAACTACAGGGTTGTCGCTAGAAAAGCGGAAAATTTGTCAAACAGCTATTTATTTTTACAAAGTTTTTTAAAGGCATATGTTATATTACACTCATAGATGCTCAAAATGCATTTTATGATATTAAAATCATGCATTTTATTCATGATGTAAAGAAATCAAAATAGAAATGAGTAAGCACGCATTTTATTCATGATCTTATCTGACCCTCAAATTTTCCGCTTTTCTAGCGACCACCCTGTATAATTCCTTCGGAATAATTTAAAGTTGCATGAGGAGTACCCTCAATGGGTATATCCCCAGTGGCTTTTAATTTCAAGAGAAGTTTGGTATGCTGTAGTGAAGATGTTTCCACCAAAATGTCTCCAGACTGCAACTTCTTTATTGACATTAGGAAACCAGAAAGTCCCTCTAATCCCATATGAATTAAAAATGGAGACATCTGGACCCAAGGATTTCTCAGATAAGGAAGGGAGAATCAAAAATCGAGGTGTAGAATCTGGCTGTAATATTAATTGTGCAACAGAGTCATCCAAGCGTAGTCGTTTTCCAATGATCTATTTTTTTTTGTTAGAAAGAGGGGTATCCATAACAAAGAAGCTACATTTCAGTGCCCATTGACCCCACCCACCATGAAGATCTACGAGGAGACGCACTATAGTGCCAAACAAGAACACTGTAACAACGCCAGGGTATCGTAAGCACTATACCCAAACACCAGTATCAGATACAATGTCCACAACACCCGTTGAGAGCATCCAACGCTGGCACATGGTTGACCCTAGGGACCACCCTAAGGTCGACGGTTTACAGGAATTTAAGGCCAAAGTGGTGTATTGTGATTGAACCCCTCAACCACCAGGATCCTCTCCTCACCTTCATGGGTCACCACACATGGCAAACACGTGGGTGGATGTTTAGACCCCAGAGGTGGTAAACTAAGAGAACAGAACCTACTCTAAAAGGTCCCCTCACCACGTACAAAAATCCACACCAAGGGGGACGTGTTAAGATATACAAAAACTAGTATTCCTGATAATAGATGTGTTAGGATACACAGAGTTGGCTTGTTTTGAATTTTGCACAAAACTACTCGACGGCTGTCGGCATTATCCGTACCTTATTTAGCAGTGTAAGACCAGAGGGAAGGCAACTAATCATCACCACCCACCGCCAACTCTTGGGCTCCTTTATTACCAAAGAATAGTGGGACTGACCGTCACATAATTACGCCCTCACGACTGATCGGGCGAGCATGATTGGTGTGACGGGGATTTGAACCCGCGACAATCAAACTACGAGTCAAATGCCGTAACAACCTAGCCATGCCAGGGCCGGATACACAGAAACTAGTAATGTTGATAATAAAAGTGTTAGGATACAGAGAAACTAGTACTGTTGATAATAAAAGTGTTAGGATACAGAGAAACTAGTACTGTTGATAATAGATTGTTAGTACATACAGAAACTAGTGCTGTTGATTACAGATGTTTCATGATAAACAGAAACTATTAGTGGAGATAAAAGACTGGACAGAGACACAGTAAAGGTGAATTTCACTTTTATAACAATAGTCTACGTATGAGCTGGAAACGTACAAAATTGACATCTAACAGCTGAGAATCCAACTAAATAGTAAAACGATATCTGGTACAGAAATATGGAACATGAGGAACCATAGATTGGAATGTATAAATATGAAATATTTTTATCAAGAGAGGTCAGATCACACGTGTCACAACTAACAATAATGCTTTGATAGTTTACAGTAACATATTACATTGTATATAACCTCTTCTTTTTAAGTGTTACATGATGTAGTTTTATATTTTATCTCTAACTGCTCATTGTTGATTACTTCTACATGTCCATCACTTGCACGGCACGTTTTTAACTGTTTTCAATTCATTGTGTATAATGTCCTGAGGTAACACGGACTGTCCACTGTTAAACGGTCTGTGATAGGACTATTATATCAAGTATGATAATATGTAGCACTGGACTGCAGGATACAAACACAGAATCAAAACCCTCTATACTGAAACTGGTCAGATATATTCAAAATAAAATTGTTCATATCTGGAATAAGTGCTAGAACAGTATTATAAATAAAAGTATCATCCACGAACAGACCAGCAAGCTTTACGTTATGATTGAATCCACGAACAGACCTGCAAGCTTTACGTTATGATTGAATCCACGAACAGACCTGCATGCTTTACGTTATGACTGAATCCACGAACAGACCTGCATGCTTTACGTTATGACTGAATCCACGAACAGACCTGCATGCTTTACGTTATGACTGAATCCACGAACAGACCTGCATGCTTTACGTTATGATTGAATCCACGAACAGACTTGCATGCTTTACGTTATGACTGAATCCACGAACAGACCTGCATGCTTTACGTTATGATTGAATCCACGAACAGACCTGCATGCTTTACGTTGTGATCTAATCCACGAACAGACCTGCAAGCTTTACGTTGTGATCTAATCCAAGAACAGACCTGCAAGCTTTACGTTGTGATCTAATCCAAGAACAGACCTGCAAGCTTTACGTTGTGATCTAATCCAAGAACAGACCTGCAAGCTTTACGTTGTGATCTAATCCACGAACAGACCTGCATGCTTTACGTAATGATTTGTTTCCGTATTAACTGAACGTATTACGGAAAGATTAACTCGGTGTTGCTAAACGCATGTGAAATAGAATGCTTATATTCCATGGGTTTGGAACGAAAATCAATACAAGTTCGTGTTTTTTTCTTATTTCAAAGCCATATCGGACTATGTGCTGAGTTCACCGAGGGGGAATCGAATCCCTAATTTTAGCGTTGTAAATCCGTACTTACCAAAAGGACAACAAAATAATTAACGTTTACAGTAATCCGAGTAAAACAACTCACAATCATTTCTGTTTGAATGATGGACCACACTACCTTTGATTGTATTAACCCTAAATTTACGGATTCCATTAGCATTTCAAATATTATTTACTGAACAAATTGTTGGATATAGAAATCCTTGTGAAGAAAATATTAAACAAAAATGCCACCAACATCGTATTCAATTTCACTTAGCAACACTAACGTTCTATGTACTTTACAGAGAATGTTGTAACAAGTAATATAATACTATTCAATATGTGGATCCCACGACAAAGTACTGATATAAAATTCGTTGTGTAAGGTTAACTTTTAAAATATTTCTACAAGAAGGGCTAGCTTGACAAAGAATGGCTGTAACAGGTAATATAAAAAAAACTATGTTTGTCACACACGTATAAATCTGTTAAATTGTTCTATATACCTGATGAACATTTCAATAATAAATTCCAGTGATGTCAAAGTGACATCTATAAGTTAGATCTGTGTATAACACCTTGATTCAAGGTAAAATGTTGATACAGCCTAGTGTTGAAAATCTGTACTAAAAGATCACAACAAGATTAACATTTCTATCATTTATACACGGTATGTGTCATAACAGCCTCTACATACACGCTAGGTATCGTAACAACCTCTACATACACGCTCGGTATCGTAACAACCTGTACATACACGCTAGGTATCGTAACAACCTGTACATACACGCTAGGTATCGTAACAACCTCTACATACACGCTCGGTATCGTAACAACCTGTACATACACGCTAGGTATCGTAACAACCTGTACATACACGCTAGGTATCGTAACAACCTGTACATACACGCTAGGTATCGTAACAACCTGTACATACACGCTAGGTATCACAACAACCTGTACATACACGCTAGGTACAACAACAACCTGTACATACACACTAGGTATCACAACAACCTGTACATACACGCTAGGTATCACAACAACCTGTACATACACGCTAGGTACAACAACAACCTGTACATACACGCTAGGTATCATATCAACTTATATATGAAAACATTAAAAACAAAAATTCCGTGGCAAGTATTTAGTTTTACATGAAGATGAATATCCCAACTGGAGTGTTCAAGGATATTTATAACCCCTTCGACCTGCTCGTGATAGAATTCTGATGTATGAAAGACTGGATTACTTTTTCCAAGTTTTTGTTTCATAACAGATGAACATTGACTTACTGAGGGTAGTTTCAGAAAAAAATTAAAAGTCCGGCCGGTTAAAGATAAAACAATTCAGGCTGGGTGGGTGAAATAAAGAAGTCAACAAAATATCACTCCAATGTCCCATAATCAGGTCCACCTATTGGCTGGGATCTGTAAATCAAAATGGCCCAGAACTTGTTGTGAAGGGAACGGGAACCCAAGAAAACCCACGTTCAAAAGACAGGCGCCGAATAATTTACTTGTACTGTGCCTCGTGCTGTAATGTAAAAAACATCAAATAATGATTAGTAAACTGATACAATGTGTTCATTGTGATGTCTTGGAGGCCGGGTAATGGAGACATTATTTTGTGTGAGGCGCTTGTCATGGTATGTAACTTAGCGGTTAAGGAGTTACGTGTCTGTGTTTTCATATTCATAGCCTTAGGCGATCCTTGAGAAGAGCATGTTGCAAATTTCGTGTATTTGATATGGGTGTATTTAGGTAATCTAAATGATATTCCTATGGGTGATCTGTTGGAGTTGAAAGGGTCTGGCTGTGGTTTTTGGCATGTTATATGTGATTTGAGCGTCTTACTTAATAAGAGGACAAGTGTAGGGTTTGTAAATTTTAATGACAGTGTTAGATGTGCATCCTTTATAAGTTTTAAATGTTAGATTCTATTACTAACACATTTGTTGACACTTTTAAAATGTTCTGTCCAGGAGAGTCGTGTGTTAAAGGTTATTCCTAGAAATTTGGCATGTGAGCTTAACTTGACTGTATGTTTTCCTAATTCCAGATTTATTTTTTATGATATTTATTAAGGCTATGCTGAACGCTATGGCAGTGTTTTTTTCTGGATTTAATGCTATTCTGAATGCTATATCAGTAATTTTGTGTAGATTTAAGGCTATGCTGAACGCTATTAAAGTGATTTTGTGTAGATTTAAGGCTATGCTGAATGCTATTAAAGTGATTTTGTGTAGATTTAAGGCTATGCTGAATGCTATGGCAGTGTTTTTTTCTGGATTTAATGCTATTCTGAATGCTATATCAGTAATTTTGTGTAGATTTAAGGCTATGCTGAACGCTATGAAAGTGGTTTTGTGTAGATTTAAGGCTATGCTGAATGCTATTAAAGTGATTTTGTGTAGATTTAAGGCTATGCTGAACGCTATGTCAGTGGTTTTGTGTAGATTTAAGGCTATGCTGAATGCTATGGCAGTGTTTTTTTCTGGATTTAATGCTATTCTGAATGCTATATCAGTAATTTTGTGTAGATTTAAGGCTATGCTGAACGCTATGAAAGTGGTTTTGTGTAGATTTAAGGCTATGCTGAATGCTATTAAAGTGATTTTGTGTAGATTTAAGGCTATGCTGAACGCTATGTCAGTGGTTTTGTGTAGATTTAAGGCTATGCTGAATGCTATGGAAGGGGTTTTGTGTAGATTTAAGGCTATGCTGAATGCTATGGCAGTGGTTTTGTGTAGATTTAAGGCTATGCTGAATGCTATAGCAGTGGTTTTGTGTAAATTTAAGGCGATACTGAATGCTATGGAAGTGGTTTTGTGTAGATTTAAGGCTATGCTGAATGCTATGTCAGTGGTTTTGTGTAGATTTAAGGCTATGCTGAATGCTATGTCAGTGGTTTTGTGTAGATTTAAGGCTATGCTGAATGCTATGTCAGTGGTTTTGTGTGGATTTAACAAACGTTGCACCAGTTTATTATAGCATTAAGTGTTTTATTGTGTTGCTTGCAATTGTAGGATTTCGCGACACACTTCATACAGCTATGTCGTCAGCGTATTGTCAAAAATATGTACAAGTGAAGCCTGGGAAAGGTATGTTTGTTCACAAAAAGTATGTATAATAAATAAGATAGGACAGAGCCTTGTGGTACACCAGCAGTGATATTAAACGTCTTAGATAAGGTACTGTTTATCTTACTTACTGCAGTACGGTTGGTTGGGAAGTTTGAGGTCCATCTGATGATTTTCTGGTTAGAGTTTAAGGAATATAATTGGCATCCAATGGCTTTCTTAACATCAAGGAAAAAAGAGAGAGTTGTTTGGTTATTTTTGAAAGAGTATATCAATTCTGTAAGTCTGGTTAAGTGATCTGTAGTCTGTCATACTTTACGTGAGGAGTTTTAAATTTCTGAAATAAGGGATATTTTTTTCACAAAATAAAAGTAGTTTTCTTGAAAGTATTCTTTCCAGAAGTTCACAAACGCAGCTTAATAGGCTTAATACGTCCCTTATATTAAGAAGCTGTTGGAGAAGGTTAAAATATACTTTTTTAAAGAAAATATTCCTAACACCATCATCTCCAGGAGAGGAGGAGGTTTTGAGTGTTGATAGGTGGGTTCCCCCATTGTTATCAGTCTTCCCAACGTGTCGTGTTTTCAGTGGATTGTATAAATTAGGTCCACTTGACACGTGATTGTCTGTACCTAGTTTCAGTCAAATGTTGGTGAATTAATCAAATTGTAAAGTAGTTGGAATGTACATTCGCTTTGTCACAACAGTGGTTAAATTTTAGTACTTAATGTGTTAGAAGAGTTTGTTATTGTTCTTTTCTCCCATTAGTGACTTAATTTTTTCCAGAATTCTGTATTTCTGGCGTTAATGTCGAATGTTGAACAAAAGTATTCTTGTATGATAAACGAACAACTATGTCTGTGGCTTTTGAAACAGCGTCAGTGACGACACTATACATATTTATCAAGAAATAGTTTGTGATAATTTTAACTTCGTCCGGTAAGGAATGATAGCAACCTACATATGCACGGTGTGTATCACAACAACCAACATACAGACGGTGTGTATCACAACAACCAACATACAGACGGTGTATATCACAACAACCAACATACACACGGTGTATATCACAACAACCAACATACACACGGTGTATATCACAACAACCAACATATACACGGTAGGTATCATAGCAACCTATATATGTATGTAAAGGCTCATACGGCGAGTGACTTACTGTTATTTATGATGCAAGTCCTGTTGTAAAAACCAAAAACTGTTTCGTTATTAATACGACTTTGCATTATTTTGTCTTAACAACCCAAAACGATCCAGAAATACCAACAGTTACAAAAATATACAAGCAGCAATGTATAGGTTTACACATGAAGATACTTTAGAATAACAAAACCTGCAGAAAGAAGTGTTTAAACAGACCTAACACCAAGGAAGATTACAATTAAAAATTTATAAGTACGGCCTCAGATATTTAATATTTAAACATTCGCATAATATATGTTCTTGTTAACGCTAAAGCACAACATTTTCAACGTAAAGAAACAAACGTCAGAATGATTGTAATTACTACTGGTTACGGTCGTAGCTGACTTCAAGTTTTTTATTTTTTAAAAAAAAGCTCTTAAAATAAAGATTAATAAATAAAAATGTCTTATCTCTATTTTCAAATTACGCAATATAGAATTGTCACACTCACAATCATATACACAATCCGTTTGTAAAGTATGAAACTTCGTCCATGAGCTATGGAAATAAAATTGTCACACTCACAATCATACACACAATCTGTTTGTAAAATATGAAACTTCGTCCAAGAGCTGTGGGAATAAAATTGTCACACTCACAATCATACACACAATCTGTTTGTAAAGTATGAAACTTCGTCCAAGAGCTGTGGGAATAAAATTGTCACACTCACAATCATACACACAATCTGTTTGTAAAGTATGAAACTTCGTCCAAGAGCTGTGGGAATAAAATTGTCACATTCACAATCATACACACAATCTGTTTGTAAAGTATGAAACTTCGTCCAAGAGCTGTGGGAATAAAATTGTCACACTCACAATCATACACACAATCTGTTTGTAAAGTATGAAACTTCGTCCAAGAGCTGTGGGAATAAAATTGTCACACTCACAATCATATACACAATCTGTTTGTAAAGTATGAAACTTCGTCCAAGAGCTGTGGAAAGTTCATCTTCTCTCTTATACTTGAACTCTTCGTCCAAGGGACTTCTGGAGGAATTGCGTGACCTTGTACTGTGAATATATTAATAATGTGCTCACTAGTGGCACAGCTGTATGTCTGGGGACTTACAACGCTAGAAATCGGGTTTCGATACTGTGGTAGGTAGAGCAAAAATAGCCTTTTGTGTAACTTTTTGCTTAGCTGCAAACAATAAGATAAAAATCATCTTTTGGTTAAATGTTTCATCACACGAACTTCAATAGCAACATTATAAAAACCACAATCTTTATGAACTTAAGCAGGAATTATATACGTTCCCGTGATATAAATCATATATTTTGTTTTTACTAGCGCTTAGTTACACGGCATAAGATTACAAGTCATTAAACAGATAAAATGGCATGGTTAAAAGACTTGCATTATGTTTAATTTTCATATCACGATAGAAATTTGACGAAGATAGTCAGGCAAAAATGCGTTTTCAAATACATCATGCACAACTTGACTACTATCGTTGTTTTAAGCATCTAATAAAAATAATAATTTGATATCACATCAGTTTCACTATCTGTAAAGTCAGCGGGTAATGAAATCGATTTCTTGTGTACATGGAGTCATGAGTCAGTAACCAGATTTTACAAGCTAGTGATAAAGTCATTAATAGAGCGAGACCTTTACTGTACCTATGATACAAAGTGGCTAAAAATCAGTTTCTCGTTTCGTTTCTTCGTATGTTACTGTCGTTTCGTTTTACACACACGCTTCTTAGTAATACGAAAGAAACTGGCTTACCATAAACACTAACTAGCCCTAAGAAAACAGTTTCATCTTGGAAGTGAGTGTTCAAGAAAGTTACATAGAAATATTTAATACGAGTTAAAATTGTAACAAATACAAGATTAATGGCAGTATCTCTCGTATGACAAAGAACACTGTCGGTCAGTTCGTTCACATTCACTCAGAAAATATCGCGAGAACAAATGTTAAAATGTAATATTCAACAGAATCTGTTAAAAAGTTAGTTCGTTAAGCCCACATAATTTTGTTTTTTTAATAAAGGTTCTTCTGTTTAAATATACTTTATTTTACAATTTGAAACTTCTACAGTTCCTGAGATATTGAAAATTAAAGACAACAGAATACCCATTTAACTGAACACAGAAAACATTGTGGTAAAAATATTCTGACAATCTAACTTACTGAAGAGTGTTTATGTTTGCACAAAAGCTACTTATGCTAACCTTCGTTAATGTTGAAGTGATAGAGTAGACAGAAGAAAACTTCTCAAATATAATTGTGATACCTCGCTTTCGCTCTTATGACGCACCCAAAGCATCGAGTGCGACTTCATGTTCTGGCAATAACGGGTTGCCAACCAGGAATATATGGACTAGTGTTTAAAAAAAATGTCGCTAAGAGTAAGTAACGAAATTCAGCGAACTAACTAAATCAAACTAAAGTTAAGCATTTATAAGAAAATCATATTTCGAGTGTATTTTGTTGTTTTCACGATTTGATTTTGAAATGAATTCTGAAAGTTTATAATGTGAATTGTTTTCACATGTTCATTTTACATTTACATAATTATTAGTGTATCTTTCATCTAATGAATTCCATTTTATCTACTTTTACGTCAGGGTAGGTTTATTTGAATTAGAAGTGTGGTATCCAACAATCTTTTCCTAAAACGCTGCAGTAAAACGTTTGGTAAACAAGGGCACTCTTTTGCCACTTTGATCAATACTGTAAGATTTACTATCGAAAATCTGATTCTTTTGAAGTCCATCTCGAAAATAAATGTGTTTTATATTCCTTAAACCTGCAGGCTATACACCAGAAATGTAATTTTCCTAAGTGTTTCCAACGCTTAGTTGTACGAGCAAACGTAATTTGTTTAAGATAAAAACAGAAAAGTTTGAAGGACTGTCTTTCTTATCGCGATACTATTGGAAACCGCCGGCTTTGCCTCTGGGGTGGAACCACTTGATGGTTGGCTTGCACACAGAGTGACTTGAACTATATTTTACATACCAGTGCATCGACCAGGAAGACTGGTATAACTGGTCTGAAGAATCATGAACTATAAAAAAAACGTTCTACAATTGTTCAAGAAAAATGCTATAAGCATTATTTAATTTAGAAACCGCTGAAACCTTTGTTTCAAGCGCGTTCTTCGAATATTAAATGGCCTAAAACACCAAGTACTAAATACATTACAACGAAAACTGAAACTTATTTGACGATTGAAATAAATATTATGCACACAAGTTAAGGTGATTAATCCAAACGTATGAGTAGTTTGGTGTAGCTTGGTCCGTGACAGCTTAAAGGTCATCTAACAAAATATTGTTAACATAAAACTTGAACTCCAAATTCTGTTGTGTGTCATACGATAAAAGCCAAATTCAGTTGCAATATACCTTGAACGATGTTTACAATACAACAAGGCAAAAAACAGTATAAACAAGAAACGCAAAATATTGGACATCTTTAATAACTTGATTTAATATTTTGACCGAACAACATACTAACGTAAAATTATTGTCATCTTCAACAAACTATTCTTTAATAACTCGATTTAATATTTTGACCAAACCACATACTAACGTAAAATTATGGTCATCTTTAACAAACTATTCTTTAATAACTTGGTTTATTATTTTGACCAAACAACATACTAACGTAAAATCATGGTCATCTTTAACAAACTATTCTTTAATAACTTTACTGTCGATTCAGTTAAACCATATTTTTTATCTATTATCCCTGTGTAACATTTAGATACAGTACTGTGCAAAAGTGTTAGGACAACATAATTTCAGCGATGTCGAAAAAACCCACTTGTAGAAAAAATAAATATATAAAAATGGCTCGTTTTAACATAATATTTTTATGGGGCTAATTGTTTCATGCCGACACAGAATGTGTATTTCAACACTGTAGTAATGCTTCTCTGATGAGTGAGCTGTGGTGAAAAAACTCACCATTCTTCAGAATTCAAATGCAAATATCGTTATGGTTCTGCTAGAATGAACATTCTGACCAAATTTGGGTCTGAGTTAAATGTCATGGTACCCTCTGCAGTGTCTTAACTGTATAAAAAGAAGCTGACAAGAATCTAGCACATGGTTCTGGTATATACTAGAAGAAATTAATTTAATAGTACTCCACAAATAAACTTAGATAAAAACAGTGTTTAACACTATATAATAAGTCCTACTGTCTTGTCACAGCACACAAAACATTGAGAATTGTCAGTAGAGAAGAGAGTTCACATATAATAATTATATGATGCTTGTTGGACTTTCTGACAAATAGTTACACACTGTAAATGTTCCACAAACATTGTCAAATAAACCTTATATAATAAGACAGAGACATTGAAAGTAGTAAAGTAAGAGACAGAACATCTAAACTCAGTGATACTGATGTTAACTATCTTAGTTTATGTAACTTTAGTGACAATTAAGACTGATATCAAGCCTGAGATAAACAACCATGTACCAAATGACAGATGTTCACATCTACAGTGTCAAGAAGACTAATCCAGAACAGAATATCTGGTTGTGTAGCAGTTAAATAAAACCTTTACTTTGATCTTCAGATATTGTCAAGACTGAAATTTGTTGAAAAATATGAAGACTGGTTTGTTAATGATTGGAAAATGTTTTACGGATGAATGAGACATGGAGGAGACAATGTGATGATTTGGACATGTTTTTCTGCTGAGATAATAGGAAATATATACAAAATAGATGTAGTAATGAACCAGTACAAGTACCATCAGATACTGAACATCATGGTATACACAGTTGTTTGTGTAACAATGAACTAGTACAAGTACCATCAGACAATGAACATCATGGAGTACACAGTTGTTTGTGTAATAGTAAACCAGTACAAGTACCATCAGATACTGAACATAATGGTGTACACAACTGTTTGTGTAACAATGAACTAGTACAAGTACCATCAGACAATGAACATCATGGGGTACACAGTTGTTTGTGTAATAATGAACCAGTACAAGTATCATCAGATACTGAACATCATGGTGTACATTGTGTAGTAACGAACCAGTACAAGTACCATCAGACACTGGACATCATGGTATACACAGTTGTTTGTGTAATAATGAACTAGTACAAGTACCATCAGATACTGAACATCATGGGGTACACAACTGTTTGTGTAATAGTAAACCAGTACAAGTACCATCAGATACTGAACATCATGGTGTACATTGTGTAGTAATGAACCAGTACAAGTACCATCAGACACTGGACATCATGGTGTACATTGTGTAGTAATGAACCAGTATAAGTACCATCAGACACTGGACATCATGGTGTACATTGTGTAGTAATGAACCAGTATAAGTACAATCAGACACTGGACATCATGGGGTACATAGTTGATTGTGACCCAAACACTCATCAAACGTGTGTATAAATTACTTTGCTAAGAGAGAAGCTGCTGGAGTCATTTAAATGATAAAATGGTCCTCACGGAGACCTGATCTGGAATTGATAGATCAAAAACTTGATAAATCAAAGGTTCCTTCCAAAGAGACATTATGGGAGTGTATTAGAGACATCTGTAGTAAAATCCCAAAGCAAACTTTGATTAAATATGAAGTAACAATGCCTGAAATACTAATGGGAGTTATTAAAACAAGAGAGGAACACATGAAATATGGAGTGTTTGTTGAACTGCAGAGTTTCTGTTGTACTAAATATTAATAACACTTAGATGTTTCACCTGTGATTTATTTTCCATTGGTTTTTAAATGTAATATAATTTTTTTGACTTTGTTCTGAAGCATTTCATAGAACTGGACGTCCAGTAAGGAACGTACCAACATTGATAAAGAGAAACAATGGTCTCTCTATGATATGGTATTCGAATCCTATTGGACAGAGAACATGAGAGAGCCTCATTTTTCTGTTTTGAAGAAAATATAAACAGAACACGGTAGGAAACAATTTACAACATCCGAGGGAAACCTAACCTCTAGAGAAAGTATAAATATAACACGAAGCTTAACAAGGATTCTGCACGACCCTCTTACCTGTCAAGATGGAACATGCAACAAATAGTTAAGGTTTAAGTGGAAATCAGTGTTGATTAACGATCTCCCTTCAGCTACCATGGCAATCAGTTCAGATCATTGACACGTTATAAAGGCAATTCAGATGTTTATATAAAGTAGCAAAAACATCGACCATAGAAACTGGCGTTTTGTACAGAAACAATGTAACGTTTTAAACGGAAATGCTTTCCATTGAAAATATATTTCAAACTCTCATTTACTGAGGCATGTTTCATTGTTAACGTTTTCACTGCCATGAAAACATACGTCACCCTCCAGGGTACTGACATACACGGGCCTTCCTCTGGAACACAGCCACGGATATACTTCGAGACCCATATCGTAGACACGCACGTGTCGATATGCTTCTTCTAGACCCATATCGTAGACACGCACGTCTCGATATGCTTCTTCTAGACCCATATCGTAGACACGCACGTCTCGATATGCTTCTTCTAGAACACTATCATATATACTATATACACCATTTAGAAGAGTGTTATAGACACATATATTCCCGCTTTAAAACACTGCCATGCACACACATTTGTGTATCTTGTACAACACTGTCACGCGCACACACATCTGTGTATCTTGTACAACACTGCTACGCACACACACATCTGTGTATCTTGTACAACACTGCTACGCACACACATCTATGTATTTTGTACAACACTGCCACGCACACACATCTATGCATTTTGTATAACACTGCCATGGACACACAAATGTTTCCTCTGAAGTACTACCACGGACACACGTATACGTCCTTTATTAAGACATGGTTTTTTACTACTATGAAATTCCAAAGTTTATGAGTACTATGTTCCAAGATAAATAATGAAATATCAAACACTTGCAGTGTGTCTGACAATAAACGAGATAGCTTATTTGTAAACGGAGTAATGAAATTGAAGTTTAGAATATCCATTTCGTCTCTAAATACGTTTCATATGGTCCTAAGCTATGTATTAATGTGGAAGTTCACAGCATTATTTATTCATATTTATTAAGACTTATCGAATTACCTGGTTCTAGGATTTTACAATCAGCTTACTTTGAAGTGTAATAGCTTACCACAGTTGGCACGTAAAGTTACTACAGCACAGGAAGAAATAATTATTCGCAAAACAACTCTGACTTGTTTTGAACAACTGACCAGAAGGAATGAAGGCCAGTAGTAAAACCCTACAAAACACATTAATCATGTCATGGAATTGACCATAAATCCCATAATGCATCTGTAGATTTATTTATTGCAACTTTTCAACGGGTCTTTTTTGTGACCCCTTTTAACCTTCTTTACCAAAGATCCTTCTTGGTTATGTTCTGTACTGCTGCCTAGAGCACATGGAATCTTTTGCTACTGATCTTTGTGCATGTGGATTCTCTTCGGGACGAGACCTCGCATCTTGCTCACTGTGGCTGAGGTACAATTTTTTACAAGTCTCTTTCTAGATTGTTCTAATACCCTAAATTGATCCATACTAATTTATTTTCCAACGCTATTAAATTCACGGGATTTGCCCGTCTGACCCGAATACTGCTTTATGATATTATTGTACAAATATTTTCCACCTAAAAGGGTTGTTGTATACCATTCATGTGAGTGGTATATTTTCGGTGTCATCATTCTGTGAAAATGAGAAAATGTCAAAATGTAATTCTGATTTCATTCAACCACGACGTTACATTTGCTACATTTACATTTTATCAGCAACAACAGTTGCTGATCTGTGTATTTGAAGTAACTTAATGTGATGTACCCATCCGTGTGAAATAATATTGAGTTTTAAATATAGATTCTGGTATATTAATTACCCATAATGTTTCAAATAAGATACACAATACATGTTAGAACAAACAATCATCTTATATTAACATATCAGAACACGTGAACATTACGTGTCTTGTACAGATTGTGAGTGTTTACAACGGTGGAACGTGTCTCGTAAAGATTGTAGGTGTTTACAACGGTGGAATATATATTGTAAATATCAAGGGCGTAGATCCTGGGGGGATGGGGTATACATCCCCCTTCATTTTAGGTGTGGAATATGGTGCATATAATCATCCCCCTACAGATTGGGCTGTTGAATTGTATTATTACATCACAGGCCAACAAATTGTAGGTTTGTTATTGTGATTTTCATGTTCTTACCAAACGAATTACATAATTAAGCCTAGATGTAGGCTTTTTCAGTAGCTGAAATGTACATCTTTAATATAGGCGTGCTTCTAAGCTTTTCGATCAAAGCGATAGTTCGTAAGTATCAGGCAGTAGGCCTAAGTATACATGCAAGGCTTGCAAGCACTATCACAGAATCTACCTACGTCTTGAACGTAGTGTAAGATCAAGTAAAATTTTCATCACAACAGATTGAACATAGCATGAAATTAAAAATATTACTCCCAAGCGTAAACTCCTGTGATCTAGATCTGGCAAGCCATTTGTGGCTTGTAGCTACATCAATCTTACGTGTGTATTGTGCGGTTTTCTTACGCCATTTGTTCTTATGCATGTCTCGCCAGTTTTATTGTCGATGTCGCTGGCCATAGTGTACGTTTCGAATATTGTTGCTAGTTTTTATTTAATAGACGCGCTTATAGACATTATATCACAACGTGCTTACCTTTAACAGGAATATAATATACATGTGATTGTTTAAGTATTTTTCGAGAAACTTGCAATTACTTGTGTTGTAATTAGCACACATTATTGTCCCAGCGATGCCCAGGTGATCAGTCGCCTCGGTAGTCATTGTGAGGTTCGCACGTTCGACTTAAATATAATGTACAGTTCAGTCCTACTTTCATTCTGTTCTATCTTCGTTCGTCGTAATTAGAGTTTTTCAATAAAGACTGTATTTTAACATGTTGAGTCATCGGGAAACAGATACTAATTATGACAAGCAAGCATCTGAAACTTTCTGATATTAGACAGTTCTACAAGCCAGTTACTAATACTACAAGCGACAATGTAGATGTAAATAATCCAACAACCTCAAGCAAAAAATTGAAACTTGTCATACGGAGGAAGCATCGTGTTCATCAGAGGACGAGTCTGAAAATGCTTGTGCAACTACTGGATATCATGAACCACCAGACTGTTGTGAAACAAGTTTGTGCAGTAATGAAAAATCTGACACTCCACAAATCCAGACGCACAACTAATACTACGACAGAAAGCAAAATCTCAAAATATCATCTGCCAGGACAAGTGGTTTGATGAGTTCCCATGGCTGCACTTCGACAATCAGACTCAAAAAGTCATATGCTTTCATTGTACCAAGGTGGAAAATAGAGGCCTTTTCACAGGAAAATTGGACAGGCCAGTGGAGTATATCTTCATATCCACCGGGTTTTGCAGCTGGAAAAAGGCAAAACAGAAATTCAACGAACACCAGTCCTCCTCTCAGCACAGATTCGCCATGTCTCCAGATGGTTCACTTGATGTAACTCCAGTGACTGTCCAGCTACATGATGGACAAAAGAAACAGGAACAATACAAAAGTCTAGCCAAAACATTCAGGAGTTTACGTTTCTTACTGCATCAAGGTTTAGCATTATGTGGAAATATTGATACGGAGGGGAACTTCCTGCAGTTAATGAAGCTCCTGGAAGAGGAAGATCCTGAGTTGATGGTCTACTTGTCAAAGAAAACCAGATTCACATCACCCCAGGCTCAGAATGAAATAATGAATATGTTCAGCCATCAAATACTGAGGAACATAGCACACGAAGTAGAGCAAAGTAAAACCTTTGCATTAGTGGTTGATGGTACTCAAGATATTACAGGTGCCAAACAGGAAGGAATAAGTGTACGATACGTAGATGAGAACCTTGACGTTCATGACACATTTCTTGGTTTGTACAGTGTTTCCAATACAACTGATAAAACAATATCCTCGACTATTCTCGATGTGCTGACTAGACTCAATTTACCACTGTCAGGATTAAGAGCACAAACTTATGATGGAGCCGCTAACATATAGATCAGAACCTTGACGTTCATGACACATTTCTTGGTTTGTACAGTGGATGCTAGGCAAAAATAAAAGAGAAGCAACTGTCAGCTTTGTTTTTCACTGCGGAGCACACAAAGCTAATTTAATAATGCAACATGCAGTTGAAGCTTGTGAATGTGTTTGAAATTCTATCCAGTGGGTATATGAACTTGGTGTCTTGCTTCAGAGGTCAGGTAAATACAAGACAATCTTTGAACATATTGTATCGTCAGACACCCACAATGGTCTAGTTAAATACATCCGCCCACTGTGTCCAACACGCTGATTGTGCCCCCGATCTGCAATTACATGTGCTAATGATCACTACAGTGACATTGTTGATTCTTTGTCTGAATCAAAAATGAAAAATCAGATGTAGCAGTGAAAGCAGGAGGTTTTCTGGACAGATTTGACAAAGAAAAAACAGTTTTAGAATTGTTGATGACTCAGCATCCGTTAGCTGCATTAGAGGAACTAAACCGTGCATTCCAAGCAAAATCAGCAACAGTAACTGGCATGATTAAAGCATCTGCAATGACATTTGAGCAATTGCGGGTATTACAAACACAAGAAAATTACAACAAGATATTTGATGAAGCTGAGAAAAAGGTAACTTCCCAAGATCTGGTGCCTATTGAACTACCACGTATTCACAGACCCCCCAGAAGGGTCACAGGTGATGGCTCAGCACACCATTCTGCAACAGCTAGAGATTACTACAGAAGTCAATATTTTGAATTTGTGGACACAGTCATAGAACATCTGACCACTAGATTCAATGCAGACAACATTGACTTGAGGCAATATCTGGCACTTGAGAACATGATTACATCTGGCAAGGATTGACAACTCGGTTATAAACTTCTATCCAGAAATCTCTACACAACGGCTCGAGTTTCAGTTGCCCATGTTCAAAGGAACAACAAAAGCAGTATCTCTGAAAGGTGTGAAGGATGCTTACTGTAAAATTCATGACACAAGCCAGCAGATGTTTAGTGAAGTGTTTCTTCTCATGATAATTTTGCTTGCATGTCCAGTATCCAGCTGTGAATGTGAACACAGCTTTTCTGCATTAAGACGATTGAAGACGTAGTTAAGGTCAACTATATCTCAGTGTCGCCTCAATCATGTGTTTGTCACACAAAGATTTGGTCGACAAGATAAATATATAAGAGCTTATGAAAGAATTCATAAACAGATCATCAAAAAGGAGGTCTACGTTTGGAAACATGTAGACTAGAGGACTAAATGAATCTTAATTCAATGAAAAGTATGAATAATTATGTGCTACTTTGTATTGATGTGTAATTTTAAAGAGTTCGCAAAGACATTTTAATTATTTTTATCAAACAACATGAACTGTTTTTCAGTAGATATAAACTTATGAAGGGTAATTACTAATTTTATTAATATTTGAAAACGTAATTCATGCAATGAAAGTTATTAGTAACCTTGTGAAGTATAATGGCCATCTTTTACACCGTACAGTGAGCAGGAATAAATTCACGTGGCAGTTAATTTGTGACACATTTGTCTTTATTCTATTAACATTTTGAAAACTGTTCACAACACCTCATATATACAAACCTACATGGAAACCTTGGCAATAAGATTACTCTGTAACTGCGTGTTTACAGCTTTCAGGTTCAACATGGAAACCTTAGCAATAAGATTACTCTTTCACTGCGTGTTTAAAGATTTTTAGGTTCAACATGGAAACCTTGGCAAACAAGATTACTCTGTGACTGTATGTTTACAGCTTTCAGGTTCACGTAAACAGAGATTACCAACTTGCAAATTGAAGAGTCCACATAAGTGGTTGCAAAAATCACTCCACCCACTGGGTGTAAAAAATCTACGCCCCTGGTAAAGATCGTGAGTGTTCGCAACGGTGGAGTGTACGTTGCAAAGATCGTGAGTGTTCGCAACGGTGGAGTGTACGTTGCAAAGATAGTGAGTGTTCGCAACGGTGGAGTGTACGTTGCAAAGATCGTGAGTGTTCACAACGGTGGAATGTTTATTGTAAAGATTATTATATGCTCCGTAATCTTATGACACATATATGGTCAATTTAATAGAGAATGTTTACAAGCAAGATTTCACAAACGTTTCACAATAAGGAACATTGACAAAGAGAAAAAGTAACGTCCTGGCGTAGTAGACTTATGATTAATTCCACATTTCAAACTGACTGTTCTACATGACCAACCTTTTCATATAATTCAATACCAATGTGATTAGTAAGAGATTTAAAACAAATGGGCTAACCTGAGTAATTAAAAATAAAACTGTGTAATTACACAATTTTACCTGCAAAAAAATTTTGAGAAAAGACGAAACTCCGGTAATATAATACCTTATAGGATGTTACCAGTAAGAATACGTCAATACTGATGTTGGACTACACAAGTTAAAAACTTACAGACAAGGGAATACTAAACTTCTGATATTGAACAACGACTTTTAAAAAAATAGTTACACATTAGATTACGGTTAAAATCGTAAAACTCCATAATAACTCGTAATATACTCAAAGTTTGTTAATGAACGCTATGACAGAGTTGCACCACTGTATGTTTACCAGACACAAGTATTGTTTTTTGACAGTTATGAAGCACATGTGTCCACTATGAATACTGAAATCTGTTGTTGTTTTTTGCGGTGTGAGCACGAAGACTTACCGCTAAGCCACTGAGGGGTTGGTACAGTATCTCTTGATGTTAACTTGTAACCAGTTTCTCTGTGTTACCTCAATATTAATATCTAGATGTTAATTTGTTACCAGTGTATATGTGTTATCTCAGTGTGAATCTCGTCGGCGCCCGTACATCTCTATGTTACCTCAGTGTGAATCTCGTTGGTGCCCGTACATCTCTATGTTACCTTAGTGTGAATCTCATTGGTTCCGGTATATTTTTCAACACTTTTTTATTTAAGTACATATTTGACTCTACACTGGCCCAACAGTATTGCTACAACGAAACACCAGTATATCGCCGTAGAATTATGTAGCACGTGGTAAGAAAGGAGAACAGAAATAGACATTTTATTGATCTTTATTAATCTGTAGCGGAAACGACACAAAACCCTAATCTAATAACATTATTGATGTTATCATCAGAAAGCAGATGAAAAGAAAACAATCATTTGATCGTATTTAGAGTACACATTAATCAATAGGGAATTAGAAACAAAATATATCATACAGACTTGGATTAGAAAGACAGTCAAGTAACATAAAAACAATCACGTCACAAATTCAGTTCTCAAGAATAAAAACTCACATGACACGATTACAGTCACGTAAAATAAAAACTCACGACTCGATTACAGTCACGTAAAATAAAAACTCACGACTCGATTACAGTCACGTAAAATAAAAACTCACATGACTCGATTACAGTCACGTAAAATAAAAACTCACATGACTCGATTACAGTCACGTAAAATAAAAACTCACGACTCGATTACAGTCACGTAAAATAAAAACTCACATGACTCGATTACAGTCACGTAAAATAAAAACTCACATGACTCGATTACAGTCACGTAAAATAAAAACTCACATGACTCGATTACAGTCACGTAAAATAAAAACTCACGACTCGATTACAGTCACGTAAAATAAAAACTCATTGTCGGATTACAGTCGCGTAGAAACTCATCTTGTAAGATTACAGTCACATAGAAACTCATAATATTAGTCATGTAAAAACTCATCTTGGAAGACTAGAGTAATGTAAAAAACTTGTTTTGCAAGACTACAATAATGTGAAACTCGTCTTCTAAGATTAAAGTCATAAAAACTCATTGTGAAACAACAGTAATGTAAAAACTCATCTTACAAATTACAGTTATGTAACTTTTAAGACTACAGAAAGGTAAAAATATGTTAAATATTATATCCAATAATATATCACAATGACAATGTGATATAACACCCTGGTTCACCCTGGTTATAACAGAGATCAAATGATCACATGTTACATGAGATATCCAATAATATATCACGATGACAATGTTACAAGACAGCTCGAATGATCACGATATGTTAAATACAACATCCATTAATATATCCCAACGACAATGTTCACCCAGGTTATAACAGAGATCAAATGATCACATTCTACAAGTTATATCTAACAAAAAAAATCACGATGACAATTTCCACCAAATTTAAAACACAGGTCAAATGATCACGAAATATTAAATATTATATCCAATAACATATCACAATGACAATGTTCAGAATGGTAATAATATAGGCCAAGCAATCAAGACGTTAAATATTACATCCAAAAATACACCACAATAACAGTGTTAATCCTGGTTATGCAGAACATAAAACAGCAATGATAATAAAATATTATATACAACAGTATTTCACGGTGACAATATTTATCCTGGTTATACGGTAGGTAAAACAGTAATGATAATAAAACATTACATCCAACAGTATTTCACAGTAACAATATTTGTAATATCAAAACAGTTATCCGTTACTCTTACCAACACTACTTAAATACAGTACTTGTTACATTATAACACGTACTTATTGTACTCAATAACACAACAATAGGGCTCTACTATATCAAACACCTGTACTCTGTGCACTCAACTACTCAACAATAGTACCCTACGACATAAAAACATCTGTACTGTATGTACTTAACTACTGAACAATGGTGGACTACTACATTAAATAGATATACTTTATGTTCTCAACTACCAAACAATAGTACCCTAAAACATTAAATAGATATACTTTATGTTCTCAACTACTCAACAGTAGTGCCCTACTACATTGAACACCTGTACTGTATGTACTTAACTACTCAACAGTAGTGCCCTACTACATTGAACACCTGTACTGTATGTTAACTATTCAACAATAGTACCCCACTACATTAAAAAGATATACTTTATGTTCTCAACTACCCAACAACAGCACCCTACTACATTAAATATATATACTTTATGTTCTCAACTACTCAACAGTAGTGCCATACTATATTGAACACCTGTACTGTATGTACTTAACTACTCAACAGTAGTACCCTACTACATTAAACACCTGTACTGTATGTTCTCAACTACTCAACAATAGTACCCTACTACATTGAACACCTGTACTGTATGTTAACTATTCAACAATAGTACCCTACTACATTAAAAAGATATACTTTATGTTCTCAACTACCCAACAACAGCACCCTACTACATTAAATATATACTTTATGTTCTCAACTACTCAACAGTAGTGCCATACTATATTGAACACCTGTACTGTATGTACTTAACTACTCAACAGTAGTACCCTACTACATTAAACACCTGTACTGTATGTTCTCAACTACCCAACAATAGTACCCTACTACATTGAACACCTGTACTGTATGTTAACTATTCAACAATAGTACCCTACTACATTAAAAAGATATACTTTATGTTCTCAACTACCCAACAACAGCACCCTACTACATTAAATAGATATACTTTATGTTCTCAACTACCCAACAATAGTACCATACTACATTGGATTAGAAAGACAGTCAAGTAACATAAAAACAATCACGTCACAAATTCAGTTCTCAAGAATAAAAACTCACATGACACGATTACAGTCACGTAAAATAAAAACTCACGACTCGATTACAGTCACGTAAAATAAAAACTCACGACTCGATTACAGTCACGTAAAATAAAAACTCACATGACTCGATTACAGTCACGTAAAATAAAAACTCACATGACTCGATTACAGTCACGTAAAATAAAAACTCACGACTCGATTACAGTCACGTAAAATAAAAACTCACATGACTCGATTACAGTCACGTAAAATAAAAACTCACGACTCGATTACAGTCACGTAAAATAAAAACTCACGACTCGATTACAGTCACGTAAAATAAAAACTCATTGTCGGATTACAGTCGCGTAGAAACTCATCTGTAAGATTACAGTCACATAGAACTCATAATATTAGTCATGTAAAAACTCATCTTGGAAGACTAGAGTAATGTAAAAAACTTGTTTTGCAAGACTACAATAATGTGAAACTCGTCTTCTAAGATTAAAGTCATAAAAACTCATTGTGAAACAACAGTAATGTAAAAACTCATCTTACAAATTACAGTTATGTAACTTTTAAGACTACAGAAAGGTAAAAATATGTTAAATATTATATCCAATAATATATCACAATGACAATGTGATATAACACCCTGGTTCACCCTGGTTATAACAGAGATCAAATGATCACATGTTACATGAGATATCCAATAATATATCACGATGACAATGTTACAAGACAGCTCGAATGATCACGATATGTTAAATACAACATCCATTAATATATCCCAACGACAATGTTCACCCAGGTTATAACAGAGATCAAATGATCACATTCTACAAGTTATATCTAACAAAAAAAATCACGATGACAATTTCCACCAAATTTAAAACACAGGTCAAATGATCACGAAATATTAAATATTATATCCAATAACATATCACAATGACAATGTTCAGAATGGTAATAATATAGGCCAAGCAATCAAGACGTTAAATATTACATCCAAAAATACACCACAATAACAGTGTTAATCCTGGTTATGCAGAACATAAAACAGCAATGATAATAAAATATTATATACAACAGTATTTCACGGTGACAATATTTATCCTGGTTATACGGTAGGTAAAACAGTAATGATAATAAAACATTACATCCAACAGTATTTCACAGTAACAATATTTGTAATATCAAAACAGTTATCCGTTACTCTTACCAACACTACTTAAATACAGTACTTGTTACATTATAACACGTACTTATTGTACTCAATAACACAACAATAGGGCTCTACTATATCAAACACCTGTACTCTGTGCACTCAACTACTCAACAATAGTACCCTACGACATAAAAACATCTGTACTGTATGTACTTAACTACTGAACAATGGTGGACTACTACATTAAATAGATATACTTTATGTTCTCAACTACCAAACAATAGTACCCTAAAACATTAAATAGATATACTTTATGTTCTCAACTACTCAACAGTAGTGCCCTACTACATTGAACACCTGTACTGTATGTTCTCAACTACTCAACAATAGTACCCTACTACATTGAACACCTGTACTGTATGTTAACTATTCAACAATAGTACCCTACTACATTAAAAAGATATACTTTATGTTCTCAACCACCCAACAACAGCACCCTACTACATTAAATATATATACTTTATGTTCTCAACTACTCAACAGTAGTGCCATACTATATTGAACACCTGTACTGTATGTACTTAACTACTCAACAGTAGTACCCTACTACATTAAACACCTGTACTGTATGTTCTCAACTACCCAACAATAGTACCCTACTACATTGAACACCTGTACTGTATGTTAACTATTCAACAATAGTACCCTACTACATTAAAAAGATATACTTTATGTTCTCAACTACCCAACAACAGCACCCTACTACATTAAATAGATATACTTTATGTTCTCAACTACCCAACAATAGTACCATACTACATTGAACACCTGTACTGAACAATGGTGGACTACTACATTAAATAGATATACTTTATGTTCTCAACTACCCAACAATAGTACCATACTACATTGAACACCTGTACTGAACAATGGTGGACTACTACATTAAACACCTGTACTGTATGTTGTCAACTACTCGACAATAGTGCCCTGCTACATTAAACACCTGTACTGTATGTTGTCAACTACTCAACAATAGTGCCCTACTGCATTAAACATCTATACTTTATGTAGTCAATTATTCAACAATTGTTTCTTAATGGCCTGGCATGGCCGAGCGCGTTAAGGCGTGCACTTGTAATCCGAGGGTCGCGGGTTCGCGCCCGCGTCGCGCTAAATATGCTCGCCCTCCCAGCCGTGGAGGTGTATAATGTTACGGTCAATCCCACTATTCGTTTGTAAAAGAGTAGCCCAAGAGTTGGCGGTGGGTGGTGATGACTAGCTGCCTTCCCTCTAGTCTTACACTGCAAAATTAGGGACGGCTAGCACAGATAGCCCTCGAGTAGCTTTGTGCGAAATTCCAAAAACAAACCAAAAAAAAAACATGTTTCCTACTACATCAAACTATAATTTATGAATCTAAATAATAAATACCAGTCATTATTTGTATCTAAAAAACAATTCAGTTTTGTATAAAATTATTTTTTTATATATATAATCGTTTTGAAAGATTTTTAATCGAACTAACGTACAAAAAATGTTGTTTTTTGTTTTCAAAATCTTTGAAATTAAATTTAATAAGTATGTTAAAATCCTGCCTTGAAGACAAATCAAAAGGTTAAATATATCAGTATAAAAACATGGACAGTGAAGTATTGGTATTTTACCTTCATTAAGCCAGCATCAAAACGTTTTTCTTATATTTTGAACCTACGCAAACTACTCTCAAACGTAGACGTCAGATGAAAAAGAAATATGGGAAAACGTCTTTTCGCTAATGTTAATTAAATGAACATTTATCTCTGTAAAACAATTACTGGGCGGAGTGTGTTAAATAAGTTCTCTCTTTGGTGATTGAAATGTTTGTTATTTTCGATTTACCGATTTTTTTCAGCATTCTTTCGAATTGGTTTTATGTTGCTGCAGTTAGAATTTTCAATACGAAGAGCATATTGTGCGCACGCGAGCTAAATGACCAGGTCATAGACCTTTAAAAGTCGTATCAGACCCTAATGTTCCTACCGCCACCAGTGGCTCAGTGATAAATCTGAGAGTTACATCAGTTTTTTTGTTTGTGTTCGATCCATGCATTGGACACAACGGTTTAATAAAACTACTGTATAACTTTGTGCTTAAACAGACCGTCTAGAATTGTGAACTTCTGACCAACTAACGAAGACAGCCACCCAACAGTACCCGTCACTACAAGAACACATTAAATTTGATAAAAGCCTAATCTAGTATCACAGTGTACGTACAATTGTACATTGAATACGGATGAGGACATATAAATGTTGAATATGCTTGTGGTCTTGTGGGTGTACAAATATTCGGTATTATCGTCATATATATTTAGAAGAATTAGTTCAAAAAATGTAATAATCATGTAATTCAGCTGCGTATGAACAACAACAACAAAACGTTCTCAAATTACACGTAATTTCTATTACGTTTTGCTCGTGAATTATCTGTAATATTTCCAGACAAAGCAGTTTCTTTCCGTCAGGACCGCAAGTTCGCTTCAAACAGCTGTTTCGGACTTCAAAGACCACTCTGGACTCACTCACAACTAAACATTAAAAAATGTATTTAAAACAGAATTGTAGCTATGTATGAATAATAATTTCTTTGATATTTATTTCACGAATAAAAAATGTGCAAAAATGTTACACTTCTGTCTTAGATCTTGGCGTATGAGCTGCTAACATGTGGATTTATATTACTTTTTGCTTTCTTCCTCAGCCTATATTTCCCAATCAAACTTCAATATTTTATGTTTGTTCAGTGAGAGATATTTTAAATTTTAATGGTCTTTAGTGAAAAGTACAATAGTATTTTGTGGTTTGAAATTTGAAAGTCAACATCACTGAAGTGACAAGAAAACACGATATGAAAACTTACATAATTTTCGTTTAATAGGATAATAATCAAACGACATAATTTACTTTTATGTAAAGTCCAAAGAACACACACACAGAGTTACCCCTCATTTACATTAGACTTCAGAGAAGTGACAGTATTTGCTGCCAATAAAGTCTGCTTTTTTGTTGTGTTTTTTTACCAACAAACAGTATAATTCACCGTTACATTACAATGCCCCATGACTGAAAGGAACGAGCATGTTTGGTACGACGGGCCTATGTACTAAACCTGCAACTAAATTATTGTCAGTTACACACTGCCTAAAGCTGCAACTAAATTATTGTCAGTTATACACTGCCTAAAGCTGCAACTAAATTATTGTCAGTTATACACTGCCTAAAGCTGCAACTAAATTATTGTAAGTTATACACTGTCTCAGAGTGTAAATAAATTACTGTTAGTTATATAATGTTTGGTTTCTTTTTTATATTCGCGTAAAGCTATATGAGGGTTATCTGCGTTAGCCGTCCCTAATTTAGCAGTGTAAGACAAGAGGGAAAACAGCTATTCATCACCACCCATCGTCAATTCTTGGGATAGTGGGATTGAAAGTCACATTATAACGCCTCCACAACTAAATGGGGCGAGCATGTTTGGTGTGACGGGGATTCGAACTGATAATTAATTATACGTTTCTCAGTTAAGAGTTCGGGTGGAAAACTAAATAGTACAATTCAGTGAACAGCTGTCTTATCACTTGCGTTACGAGTTAACAACATGGAAAACCTAGTATCATATTGCAAAGCCTTCCAATGGCAAATATAGACTTATTACAGTAAAAATCGAGTATCAATACCCCTGGTGGGCACACACCATAGCAAGTGCATGCGATTAATTACAAACAACTTTATCATACAGAAATAAATACAAATATAAAATCACTTTATTTCAAACATACTATTTTAATAGTGACTTATTGTAATAATAACGAATGGTGTGCTATCTATAACATAACGCATGATATATTAATCTATATTAATACCAGTAATATTGTTAACTTTATTAGTAACGATAATCAATTTAATCTTTGTTTCCGGGTTATACAAAAAGAGATCCTGTCTTTCATCTTTCTTCAGGAAGTTTCTGGATTATTCGACAGTATTGTTCACTGGTAAGTTCAGGATACGTGGTTTACAATATTTTCATTAGACCGCAGTGCTGAATCTAAAAATTCTAGGTTACACCGACTAAACCTAACAAATAAATAATCTGTGGTAAAAAGAAAGCATTTATTGTCATTTTTATTACTTTTATGTTGTTTGAATATATTTATTTCTTATAAAATTCATGGAAAATTACGATAATTTTATTTTTTACAACACGCTGTCAATACAAATTGAGGTTGTTTCTAATCTGACATCATGCTGTCTACACAAACTGTTGTTTATAACGTGACGTCACTGTCAATTAACTTAGTTTTAAAGAAACATATGAAATATTATTTCTAAAAATTAGCTAAGCTACGATTAAATGTTCAAATATAGATACTTGTAAGATACTTAAACTTTAGCTAAGCCTATTTCTATTCTCCTTTTTCAAGCGTCTGTATTTATTTCACCCTAATTAATAACCCCAGCTCCTGCAAACTATAAACTATGTTTTACGTAATTTCAAAGCTCTGGAAAGAAATACAGACAAATTTCATTCCTCTTGGCTAGGATAGGAACAATACGTCAAACCTTATATTATTATACATGTCTAATATATAAACTATTGGATCTATACGGATGAATTATATATTGTTTTGTTTGTGCGATTTTCTTATCAAAATGTGGCTACTACAGCAATGAATTGTGAATTGTTTCATACAATATGCCACAAGCATTACTTATTAATACACTTTCTTATGAGTTGTTTTAAACATTGGCATGGCAGTTACGGCTTCACTGCTTTAGTGTTATATGTCAAACGAGCTCAGATGAAGTTTCAGAGCTTAAAGTGTGAATGCAGCTCAGAGGACGTGAGATATCTTTTTCTTTATTAAGCTACACTGTACATGTGCGTAAAAGAATGTATGGAACTCTAAAGAAATACATTACAATTCGCATCTCTCTATCTACTAACAGACCCAAACTCCACATATCTGTATTTATATTTTAGTTAAATTGTATTTCACATCAAACATTTTTAAGCAGAATACCAGACACGTGTTTTAATGAGAAGTTATAAGTATATCCAGCGGAAGCTTAAATTATATGTATTGTGTTATTTTTTACTCATCTCTATATTTATATAGACTGCGAAAACTATGTATATGTAATGTTGGTACACTGATGTTTAGATAACAAAACAAGCGTGAAGTAGTGAGCTTTACAGACATCACACAAAAGAGACTGCTTCTGATTTATAGGATAAAATACTTCAAATTATTAATTTAAGAAACCAGTGTTCCTATTTTTGCTGAATTACTTTATAATCCTACTACAAGTGAGACATCTTAGTATAAAATAAAAATATGATAACTGATATGATATACAGGGTGGTCGCTAGAAAAGCGGAAAATTTAAGGGTCAGATGAGATCATGAATAAAATGCGTGCTTACTCATTTCTATTTTGATTTCTTTACATCATGAATAAAATGCATGATTTTAATATCACGGACGACATTTTGAGCATCTATGAGTGTAATATAACATATGCCTTTAAAAAACTTTGTAAAACTTATTATTTGTAAAAATAAATAGCTGTTTGACAAATTTTCCGCTTTTCTAGCGACCACCCTGTATTAGAAGCTAATTATATTTACGGCTGAGCTCCAAAGGTTATCTGCTGACGTCTATAACCCTTAAAAAGTGTGAATAGTGTAGGTAGCAGCACCAGTTGATGATGGCCGCCGACTAAGGATAAACTATGAGTGGGTGGGGGGTGTAGTACCATCACACCCACTTATTATTTAAGCTAAAGAATTCACCGACACTCTTACAATGCACTCACAAGTGGAAGAAATGTTTTTGTGATATAACTCAGGTAATAACCCAGTTCACCAGCTGCCCAATAAAAGGGTTTACTGCAGCGTGAACTCGTCCCCAATAAGTGGGTCATTATATAATGTCTTCATTTGTTATAGAAAATAGAGCATTTAAAATACTGTGTTGTATAGCGATATGAAAACTACCATATGAATACATGCTATTGGAGTATCGGTTTTGACAGCTATCGAAAAATGATCTTACATCTGCGTCCTTCTGAGTCCAATGTTTCGTGTTTGTTTTTCACACGAACAAAACTTCACATACTTCTATATTGATTACCAATCAGTGGATTTAACCCTGTCAATAAATCATTTCGTTTTCTACTGTTCTGGATAAGTAGTTGATTCAACCCTCTTACCTAAGAACACAATAATCATTTCGTTTTCTACTGTTCAGGGTGGGTAGTTGATTCAACCCTCTCACCTAAGAACACAATAATCATTTCGTTTTCTACTGTTCAGGGTGGGTAGTTGATTCAACCCTCTCACCTAAGAACACAATAATCATTTCGTTTTCTACTGTTCAGGGTGGGTAGTTGATTCGACCCTCTCACCTAAGAACACAATAATCATTTCGTTTTCTACTGTTCAGGGTGGGTAGTTGATTCGACCCTCTCACCTAAGAACACAATAATCATTTCGTTTTCTACTGTTCAGGGTGGGTAGTTGATTCGACCCTCTCACCTAAGAACACAATAATCATTTCGTTTTCTACTGTTCAGGGTGGGTAGTTGATTCGACCCTCTCACCTAAGAACACAATAATCATTTCGTTTTCTACTGTTCAGGGTGGGTAGTTGATTCGACCCTCTCACCTAAGAACACAATAATCATTTCGTTTTCTACTGTTCAGGGTGGGTAGTTGATTCGACCCTCTCACCTAAGAACACAATAATCATTTCGTTTTCTACTGTTCAGGGTGGGTAGTTGATTCGACCCTCTCACCTAAGAACACAATAATCATTTCGTTTTCTACTGTTCAGGGTGGGTAGTTGAGGACACAGTTATTTCTTTTTTCTATGCCCACAATGTTTAATAGTGAAGTGAAAAGAATGTTAACTTCCAAACCTGACACTGTATTTATTATCAAAGGTGCTACGATAGTAGATGACAAAAAGGATATCAGAGATAAATAAAGAAACGTGATGTACCAAAACGTAAGAAGTAGAACATGATAAAATACGATACTGTTGATAAGAGAGGCAGTAAATAATACATAGATAAAGAAACCTGTGTAACTGAAACATTAAAATGAAAGACAAAGCATGTCTGGTCAAAAATATACATAGTTTATAGAATACATCACATTAAACAACGCGACTATTGAAGAGAAGAGATTGTTGAGGCTGCGAAACCAGATATAAAGTGTAGGCAGTGAAAGAACCAGTACCCAATAAAACGTGGACCTTAGAGATTTGTCACGTGGTTTCTCGCTACTAGTGGAGCATGAAATGTGCCATGTTTATCAGCTGCGAGTCTATTCGGTTCGCAGCTTTTCATACTCCTCATATACAGGGATCGGTGTCAGTGAACAGTTGATTAGTTTAAAAGTCATAATAGCACTAAATATTGCCACAACAGAACGAGCAACTACGTAGTAGGTTACATCAAAGAAGATATCGCTGTTGCAAACTGAATGTCCGTTTTAAAGATACGTTATAATTGGTGTACTAACGCTAGTTTAACATACATTTCGAGATGTTACGACGAGTTTGAGAATGAAGTTTACCTTTGTGTTGTGTACACGTTTCGAACTTCAATTTCTCACGAGAAAGAAAAACACACGCAATTATTGCTCCTTCAGGAACACAAAAACACATTAAAAGAGATCAAATAGAACCTAATATAAGGTTTCTTTAAATATCCAAGTCATCATATCCCACGTGACTTTCTAGCCTGTGTCGGAGAAAATCTGTGCATAATTAGCCGATTTTAAACAATGCAATTACAGAGACGAATGACAACAATTATATCTTAATCACTTCTCCTAATGATCGTAGAAAAATCATTAAAATAATCAATTACTGGGCGTAGTAAAATGATCCTTGATGAAGAAAGAAACAAAACGACTTATAACATTATACCAGTGGCCCATTCCCTGTCTCATCAAATTAAATCACAGAAACTGAAACCACGATAGACGAAATCTGGTCTTTTGAACCGTAATTTTTTTTAAATGTTCTCCAGCTATTGTAAACATCAGATTATACGGATAAAACACAAATTACAAACACAGATGTAAATTAAAACACACTACGTAAAGATTATCAAACATAAATGCATTGATTGATTGCTTGGAATTCAACCAAAAAAAACTACACAAAGGTCGATCTGTGCTCTGCTCACCATGGGTACCGAAACCCGGATTGTAGCGTTGGGAGACCGTAAACATTCCACTAAGCTACTGGAGTCGCATATATCTTAAAAAATAAAAATACTTGAAAAGAAAGTTGCGAACTTATAAACAAAACAACTAGAAGTAAAACAATCTGTGAAGACTGTAGAATTGTGGTACAATGAAAGAAAACGTTTAATATATAAAAGCACTGATAAAAGTAGCAGGCGTTTTGATGCATGCGCAGTGAGAAATTATGGCCAACGTAAAGTTAAAAAACAAAACATATAAATATATATAAAAAATCAGAGCAAACCTTTGAAAAATCCTCAAAATGTTACGGGGTACCATTAATTTGAAAAATCTCATTACGTGGAAAGATTAGTTTCATTTGATTTGTCAGAGTTTATCCTATCTTGTTACGACAGTCCTCCATCACTAAAAATCACGAAACATATCAGTGACAGTCAGACATACACCTGTTATTCTTTCATACAAAACAGCACTCGATCTCTAGCTTCATATCTTAAAACAAATATGTAACAGCAGGAATACACATAGATTTGAAGGATTTAGGTGATTCGTCTCTGGTACACAACATGTATTACTACGTAGAGAAGTAGATCTCTACTAGAAGTAAATATTATATTTTAACTCTCTTTAATGAAAGTGTTTTTCTAATTATTATTCACCTACTATAATAGTCACGAAAACTAGAAATGACCAGCGATTTCCAAATCTTTATGACCGTATCTTACCCAAACAATCGTTTGCCAGAAGAACGAACAAGACAACCGTTCAAATTCTAACTTATCATTAATTATATGTGTTGAGCAATATTACTACCACGTTAACTGATTAGAGCAATCTGCATATTTTGAGTAATTTTACTACCACGTTAACTGATTAGAGCAATCTGCATATTTTGAGTAATATTACTACCACGTTAACTGATTAGAGCAATCTGCATATTTTGAGTAATATTACTACCACGTTAACTGATTAGAGCAATCTGCATATTTTGAGTAATATTACTACCACGTTAACTGATTAGAGCAATCTGCATATTTTGAGTAATATTACTACCACGTTAACTGATTAGAGCAATCTGCATATTTTGAGTAATATTACTACCACGTTAACTGATTAGAGCAATCTGCATATTTTGAGTAATATTACTACCACGTTAACTGATTAGAGCAATCTGCATATTTTGAGTAATATTACTACCACGTTAACTGATTAGAGCAATCTGCATATTTTGAGTAATATTACTACCACGTTAACTGATTAGAGCAATCTGCATATTTTGAGTAATATTCTACCACGTTAACTTATTAGAATAATCTGCATATTTTAGTAATATTACTACCACGTTAACTTATTAGAATAATCTGTTATTTCAAAAATTAAAAATAAATTTGTTTCTGTATTTAATATAACTAAAAATTGCTAATGCTTGTAGTACCTTTAAATTTGGCCTTTCAAATTCAGCAGACACTGGTTTGTTACAAGTCACTTATAACTAACTGCTTTTTTTATGCTAACTTAAACATTTGACATTATTCATGTGACTAAAAGCAGTCAAAACATGATTTCTAATTGTATCCAAGTTGTTGTTTTTTTCTGAGTATACCAGAAAAGCCCGCCCGATGTTCCAGGTATTTCTTTAACACAGATAATCACTTCATCAGGTCATGTTGGACATATTAATGTTTTCGTCAATAACATGAATTGTCAATATTTACCAAACCAAAACCGATTACAGGCTTTCTGAAAACATATTATTTGTTAACCTGAATATAAAATACAAATTAGAAAATCTTATCAGGTGTTGAATGGAATATTGTTTTCACAATTATGTAACAACACAATACGTAACGTTGTTTCTATATGCGTTACTTTCTCCATATGTCAGAGTACTTTATTAGTACATTTACGTCAGAATACGGTGCTAATCGTCCATACGAAACGTACGTCGTTACTTTAAAACGGTGCTAATTCAATTATTCATTTTTCTTTTGAAAAAGCTTATATCACAAGATATAAGGAAGTAGAAGTAAACTTTGGTTAAATACTAATAAATAAGTCACTAATTTAATTATCTTCGTTTTAACACTGATAAGTAGGATCATGCCTACAGCTTTTGGGGTTCAAATCGGAGAAAAGCATACGCTCTCGGAGGGTGACTGAAAAAGCAAAGGAGAGAAAATATAGAATAAATAATAGATCGGATAGAGAGACAGAGAAATCATTGTAAGGTTATAGGGGTTAACATTTGACCTTTGTTTTTTTCTTCACTCATTTCCTTACCGTTGGAGCGCGAACACATGCATGTCAGTAAACAATTGAACAGTGGATGAAGAGAGATGATGTTTGTTTGATGTTTTTTTTTAATTCTGCGCAAAGCTACACGAGGGCTATCTGCGTTATCCGTCTCTAATTTAGCAGTGTAAGACTAGAGGGAACGTAGCTAGTCATCACCACCCACCACCAACTCTTTGGCTACTCTCTTACCAACGAATAGTGAGACTAACCGTCACATTACAACGCCCCCACGGCTGAAAGGGCGAGCATGTTTGGTGTGACGGGGATTCAAAACCGCGACCCTCAGATTACGAGTCGAATGCCTTACCTACTTGGCCATGCGAATCCCTCCGACTGTTACGTTTAAAGTTAAAAAATTTTATACTCATACTCGGCCTGAGTTCTAACCCACACCGTCCAATCAGAATTGTAAGTTTACTGAATTTGCGCACACTTTTGTTTACTTACAAAGTGGAAGAATATGTTACTGAAATGACAGCATTTATCGGAAATAAGATATTAGTTATAGTTTACACCATAAGAGGAAAAGGTTATATATTCAACTGTTAAAGAAAATAATACATTTCTTGTACAACCTAATAGACGTGAAAATCACACTAAAAACGTTTCTTTACAGTGTTTACACACGAACGGGTTTCAATTATACTTCAAAAAATTTCGTCAGCTGTGTTGTAGGATTTTGTACGAATTTTAACAGTTTTTTCATTTCCATATATCTTAACGTTTGATTCCCTGCTTTGTTACTACACACTGTATTATTATTATTTGAAACTTGTCCTGTTAAACACGTGTGCGATGCAAAGATTTATCCAATCTCATAAGGTATTCATGTGTGCGATGCAAAGGATTACCCAATCTCATATTCGTGTTAAAGTAAAAACTATTTGTACATATTAATAGTTTCTCTCCACTAGGCGATTTAAATCACAATTGGAAGAGACACATAGCATTCCGACTTAACAAGTTTTGAAGTAAAATACATTTTAACGTTAACGTAAAAATTGGAGAAAGAATATAATGAATGCATTATTCGGGTTATTTATAAGCAGGCTAATAACAAACGAAGTTATCCAACAGATAGATACACATACCAGTCCAACTCTTTGATGGCTCTGGGTTCGCATCCCCGTCGCGCAAAACATGCTCGCCCTTTCAGCCGTGGGGGCGTTATAAGTGACGGTCAATCCCACTCTTCGTGGGTAAAAGAGTAGCCCAAGAGTTGGCGGTGGGTGGTGATGACTAGCTGCTTTCCCTCTAGTCTTACACTGCTAAATTAGGGACGGCTAGCACAGATAGCCCTCGAGTAGCTTTGTGAGAAATTCAAAAAACCAAACAACTCTTTGAAGAAATTAAGGTCTTGGATTTCTGTTCATTGCGGCCTCAAAATTGCCAAAGTCTCAAGAAGATTTTTATTGTTAAATTACCCAGTTGAATTTATATATCTTCAAATGATAAATGAAAAAATACTTCTTTAACAATGGCTGGTAGAATTTTTTTAAAAATAAAGTCAAAGATTCAACAAAAAGCCAAAATTCCCACAATTCCTAGCAAAATGCGGGTTTTTAAACACGTTGTTTGCTAATGTACCGTTGTTCTCATATACTCGAGTTTAATTACCAAATTTGAATGTTTTAACAGGAGTCGATCAACTAATAGGCATATTCTATTGCTGTTTTTTATTATTACTTTCGCAGGTTAGGCCATAATAGCTGCTAGATGCGTCATATTATATCAATGTTAATTTACTTATATTTGCATAAATTTACGACACACAGGATAAGGCCCATCATCCTGTTTCGTGTCAACAGCGAGAAATAAGGCTTATGCATCAGTCAAATATATCAATAAAACACATCTAATTACAAGCACCTAAGGATTTAACTAATCTAGGTAACATAAATATTGGGAAAATAATACATCTTTGAAAAAAATACTGTTATATATAAGTATATTACCTCATTTCAACCACATTGTGACGATTGTAATGTCAACAAACCACATCCGCTTCGTTAACTGACAGAAGATTATATCTTTTGGAAAAATGAATAACGCCACCTGATAAATATAAAATATTCTGATGGAATTATGTTTATAAATTAATTATTATGTATCGCCAGGACATATAAAAGAACAAACTAGAATTTATTAAGATTAATAATGTATTTTACAGGAATTTTAGCGGAAAGATAAATACAAAAAATATGCGTGTATTTTCAGTGATGACGAGAAAATCCACTTGTAGAGAAAAATATATGTTTAAACACGGCTGGTTTGGGCTGAGAAATTTTTTTTATGCAGAAGAGCAAACAACGTTTCGACCTTCTGCCTCACATTAAAAAAAAAAATTCTCAACCCAAACCAGCCGTTTTTACATATATGCGTGTATTTTATTTTTATTTTAAGCGCAGTAGAAGATATGGACCGTCACGCCCCACGCATTCAATAAGTAAATTTGAAACGAATAATTTTGAATGACAAGAAATGTGTGTAAAATTGCGAAATAAGATTGAAAGGTCACTTCTGGAATTAAAATCCGTAGTGATAAGATATTTGAGCGTAGAGGTTTTAATAAAAATGAAAATATTATAATAATCGATTGCTCCCCAGTCAAAGAAAATATCCTGTCGGCAATATTTAATAGATAAGAAACAAATATGTCGTAACGCGAAAAGGGAAACTGAGTAAGTAGAAATAATCAATACAAATATATACAGAAAACTTTGAATAGTTAATATAACCTTATGAATAAAAATACAATTCTCAAACCCTAAAACTATTTGTTTTAGAACATGTTGGATACCTCTACATTATTTATAAAGGTACATTTTATTTTGCGTTAAACCTTAGGCCTAGACTGGTAAAGTCCAACAGTTAAAAAAAGTAAACAGTAACAGTACAGAATTCTTTTCTGAGTTAATCCTTAATGGACAGAGTTAACACAAGTTTAGGAGAAATGTTATTTTCAAGAAACTCATGAAATTGAGATTATACAAAGTAAGTTTCCATCATAGTATTTTAATATTTACAAACATTTAGTAGTAAAAGATTTCCTTCGTGATTATTTGACTTCAAAGCTTTAGCTTTCATTGCAATAAATCCGGGTTATATTTGTGTTAAACACACACACACGAAAAAATACCATAGTAGAAACAGCCATCGAATATTTTGAAAAGTCTTCAGTTTATTAAGAAGATAGCATCCTCTAAATGTGTTGTAAATATCTTGTTTAGTTCATCAAAACTTTATGCTTAATAACTGCACAGCCGAAGTTGGAGAATCACATAGCATTTTAAATTGATTTTGATAATAATAGTATTGCCAAGGGACACAACAGAGCATCTAAAGAGTTCTGCGATCAAATATAAAACTTTTAAAACGCACTCATGAATTTCTTTACAAAGAAAAATACAGACTCGTTGTTTTACAAAACAACTACTGTACAAAAGTGCATTACCACTGTAAAATTTAAATAAACAAATTGTTTTGTAAAATTTTTTCAGAATGTTTCGACAGAGATCTCAGAAGCATACATAAAGTATTTCACAGATAGTTTTACAGCTCATGGTATTTTTGTTTAACTTCTAATCTCCAAAACTTACATCAAGATTCAACATACAAATTTTAAATACCTAAATTTGTAATTAGTACAATTTTAGTGCTGCAAGCTATGTTTTTGATAATTTGATTTAAATGTTTGCCAGGGTGAACTAATGATGAGGATGATGTTAATTATCTGTAAAATTTTGTTAATTATGAACAAATAATAGTAGAGTATAAATAGGAGAATTAGTTAATGAATAATAAGTGCTTCACATCTTTGTGGTGTAATAACAACTCTCCTTATTGTCACTGGATGTTCAGTCTCTGCTTCTTTGTGGTGTAATAAAAACTCTCCTTATTGTTACTTCATGTTCAGTCTCTACTCCTTTGTGGTCTAATATAAACTCTCCTTATTGTTACTTCATGTTCAGTCTCTACTCCTTTGTGGTATAATAAAAACTCTTTTTATTGTCACTGGATGTTCAATCTCTGCTTCTTTGTGGTGTAATAAAAACTTTTTATTGTCACTGGATGTTCAGTCTCTGCTTCTTTGTGGTGTAATAAAAACTATTCTTATTGTCACTGGATGTTCAGTCTCTGCTTCTTTGTGATGAAGTTAACAACACTCCTTATTGTCACTGGGTGGTTTGTATTATGCTTTTATAACTGACAAAATCTTCACAAGCAAAGAGAAAAACTGTTCATTTATAGAAAGTTTCGTGTTGGGCCTCCTTCTGGACAAAACGTTTCAGTGGAACTGTTACAAACAGTGCATTCAGTAGGTAGTCCTTATATTTAAAATGAACAGCTGAGTCTGTATTGTATAGACGAGTTAAAGTAAAGTGAAGTTAGGACAGACGGACACTAAAACACAAGGTAATAATCACTGAAGAAAGTTGACTTTTAACCCCCTACAAAATGTACTCAGTTAAATACACTGTATGTATTTAAACCACGAAGGGCAATATTTATTCATGTTTTACTGTAGCAAGTGTAAAGTGATTTATTTTTTGTTTGTTTGCAATTAAGTACAAAGCTACATAATGGACTATCTCTGTTACACTCACCATACAGACTTAGTGGTATTTAATTTGTACTAATAAGACGAGTTTTGGCTTTAATTTATCCCTAGCACGGCCCATAGTAACAAGTAATAAATCTCATTTTATTAGCATTGTGTATTAACAGATTATTAAACTATAACCAGAATTATTCCTAGAACAATAAACGAAGTATTTCTGAGGTCTTGACTATTGGGGTATACATTCCAATTGATAGGGGTAGCCGTGTTACATTTTGTTGTTAGGCTATACGGTGTTACATGAGTCTACTCACATCCAAGGAAACAATTGGTGTTTTACAAACGAAGATGGGATTAAAGAGATGGTAGTGAGGCAAATAAAGTTTACCCCCCAAAAAATATATATATGTATGGGAAGAACGAAAGTCATATGTTATTACTGAATTTTTTACCTCCAGCCGAAAACGACAAAACATAAATAACCTATTTAACTATTGCTTTTAACTGAATAGTAACCAATAATGTTACTAATAATGTATTTTATTGTAACGATAGACTGGGAAATTATCGATCCAGGATGGGTCTCTAGGATGTCCATTTAAATACCGTTGTGTCACTTCACCCACCTCATTAGCGTCCTTGTCCACATGGGTATAAATAAAAACATACATAGCAGGATATTGTTCTTTACTAAATGTACATTTATCACCTTCATACTAATACAAAATGTATTTAGTTTTGTACTTAGTGATGGTTCTAATCTGTTGGGTGTAGTTTTTGATCTGTAGTTTACTATGCATGCGTTTTAAACTTATCCGAGCTACTTATTAACACTAGGGTGCAGATAAGATTATTTATTTTATTTAGTTATTATTGAGCACAAGTATGCAAAACGGGCTTCTCTGCCCTGCCAATCACGGGCATCGAAACCCGAATTGTCGCATCGCAAGTTTGTAGGCCTACCGCTAAACAACAGAAGCGGAGAGCATACTTTTTAGATAACCAATCCTTGTTTATTTTAAAAGTCTGTTTAAAATTAGACATATCAGAACCAAGAGACCAGGTTTGATGACAGTAATATAAACCAAGTTCAGGTATTTGTTAACAATACCGCCGAAACTGGTGCCGCCACCTGGTTTATCTCCTTCTAAGTAAGCCATCAACAATGTAATAATAAAAACTGGATATGCACTTTTTCTTTCTGACACAGATGGAATGAGTTGTGTTCCTCGTTTTCACAAGCGCTTTCTTATTTTTGCCTCCTTCAAGATGGCAGATGAAATTACACATATGAGCGATAGTTCAACCTGTCTAGTGTCTGTATATATATATATATATATATATCTATGTTAGTTGCAGAAAGATTGTTTTAAACGCAACATTACATTGCACTTACCAGGTCATGATACATTTGACTTTATAAAATATAAATACATAAAAAAGGAACACCGAACGTTATTGAAACTTATAAACAAACCGCGTACGTTTTTTTAAATGTAAATAATTATTTCATGGTGAACAAAAGTTGATAATGAAATATATTAAATTTTTAAAGTACTATCACTTAACTGGTTGGTTGCTACTAAGCCTAAAGAAACACGATAAGATACTGTGTCTGCCCACTGCTGATATCAACCTAAAGACTGGATATTCAGAGATTTGTGGATTAAAAGAACAGCCATCAGTTAACAATGGTCAGTGTATTACACAGGGACATTTATAAACACGTGTAGTTCATTCTATACTAAATTCAACGAACATCTTCATTTGTAGCTCAAATGTTATTAGTTCTATTTCTAAAGGTTTTCTATCTCACAGTGACGTAGTAGGTCCTCAGGCGACGTTCCCATGTTCGTATTACTTCATGCTAATTCTGTAAGCTCGACCAAAGAAGGCAACCCTCCATAGTATATCTAATTCTTTCTCTGCACAATACCCTAGGCTGTAATGAGATAGAATATCATTACTTTTCGCTGAACTCATCTGGACTTCTGTTTCTTCAGTATTGACTTAGGTGACGTATCACAAGTGAAATAATACAAACTTCTAAAAGAATAGCACAAAGTTATGTGTTTGTTCGTGTACTGGATGACGTTCATGGTCACTTGCTATGAGAAGTTAGATTTTCAAACGTTACTTTACACCAAGACGAAAGTTAAAACCCCGGGGCGTCTATTAAACATCCTTCCTTCTAAACCTTGCTTTGCCCCCTTTTATCTTTAGAATGTCCAAAAATGGGGTGATTCATAAAAGATGGCTACCAGTATACTGTGCAGAATATTGACACAACAAGATCCCCCTTCTGAAATTGTTTTTAATTAGGTGTCTCTTAAAAATTACTTTAAGTTGAACTTTCATAATGTATAATGCATACTTAAATTACATTCTCAATCCAACAGTGCAGATAGCATAATTAAATGTATATTTAACTTGCTTCAGCAAAAAGAAATTTGACCTAGTTAAAAATACTTTAAATTTAATACCTTACAAAGATGTCCTATTGAAAAGTGCTTTAAACTTAATCTAACACAAAGATGACCTAATTAAAAAAATCTTGAAGCTAATCCATCATAAAAAAATGTCCTAATAAAAAGGGTTTTTACACTTCAATCCAACATAAACATTATAAAAATATTGTAGGACTAAATAAATAGTATAATAAATATTGTGAAACTAAACCTTAGCTATTTCAGAAGGTACGAAAGTTTTAACCATCCAAGGAACTAAACAAAGGAAGTAACACCTTCTAAAAACCAAGCATATGGAAAGTGGGTCTTTCAAAAGCACTGAAGAAACAAGGTCCATCTTCTGAAATGTCTTAAGAATCTAGGACTGCCATCTGATATCTCTTCCTAAATCGCTGAAGTAGAAAGGTCGATCTTTTGAAAAAGAAAGGCTGTCCACATTGTGAAAGACTTAAAGAATAAGTTGATACTGTCCAAAGGTATGGTACTTTAGTTTTTAAATTGTGACATGAGATAAGTGTTTTGTAATTGGATTCTTAAAACAGAGGGATTATTTATACTTAGTAAGTACAGACTGTCATAATTTTGCTCTGCAGAATCTGTGTATTGACGAGGATGTCATATTTATTCCTTGTTACATCATTTTACGCTTCCATACATCTTTCTTTAAAAATAAATTTAATAATCAGCATGAAAAAGAGATGATTAACTTATCCTCTCATGGTGCTGAACCAAGAGACAACATACCCTCTTGTGCTGCTGAACCAAGAGATGACTACCTTACCCTCTTGTGCTGCTAAACCAAGAGATGACTAACATACCCTCTCGTGCTGCTGAACCAAGAGATGACTAACTTATTCTCTCGTGCTGCTGAACCAAGAGATGACAAACTTACTCTCTCGTGCTGCTGAACCAAGAGATGACTAACTTACTTTCTCGTGCTTTTGAACCATTATTTGAACAAACCAATAAGTTTCAAACTGTTGTAGGCTTAGACTCATGGAACCTGCGTTCTTTATCTATCCTTTGATGTCTTATATTCTCGTTGTTTTAACAAATGTATATCCATCATTTAAACAACAAGTTATCTCTACAACTAGTGTGTTTCAATCTTCCATGTCGGTGAATTGTAGGTTGTATTCAAGTGTATATTTTTCCACGCAAAATAATGTCTTATTTAGAAGAAAAGGGTCGCCTGTTTTCCTATCGTTACGTTACTCAATCAAACGTAAAACGTGCCATTAGTTGTGTTTTTTATTATTTGTTGGGCATACATACATATATCTGGCAGTAGAAATATATATCAGCATAAAGATAAACTAAGTTTGTTCTATTATAAATACCACAACTATTTTTGTACTGTTCTAGTTTATCCAACTATTTTTGTACTGTTCTAGTTTATCCAACTATTTTTGTACTGTTCTAGTTTATCCAACTATTTTTGTACTGTTCTAGTTTATCCAGCAATGTTTGTACTGTTCTAGCTTATCCAACTACTTTTGTACTGTTCTAGTTTATCCAGCAATGTTTGTACTATTCTAGTTTATCCAGCTATGTTTGTACTGTTCTAGTTTATCCAACTATGTTTGTACTGTTCTAGTTTATCCAGCTATGTTTGTACTGTTCTAATTTATCCAACTATCTTTGTACTGTCTACAACTATTTTCTCTCTTGAGTTGTTTGGTTGTGTGAATCAGTTAAAACGTAGTTTTACTTGACAGTATGTATATTAGAAGACATTGTTTCCCTTGTATTTAACGTAGTTCAATTACTTCACTCGAGCAGGGCGTATTACTTATTTTTTACACCATTAAACACCTTCACACTTTATAAAACGAAGCTCATCAGAGCATATGCTTTTAATGTAAAACACCAAGGAATTAAATATCTTTCTTCCCACGTGAAACCCCTCGTTCTAAGGTTATTTTGTAACTAAAGCCTTTTCTTTATCTGATTGCAGTATTTTAGTGAGAAATTCTTACTTCAAGCTGTACCAGGGCGAGACAATGACGTCTACTGAGCAACCTTGTAATGTGTCCCCTCCTAGAGTGCTTTAAGCCCATGAGGACCCTATGGAATCCGTGGGGAATCCTTCGTAAAGCACTGTAAGCTTTTATAGTTGTAAGATACTTCTGTAATTTTCCCCAGAAGTGGCTTGATTAGGAACTTGCATAGTGATACAACAGGCTGTGCAAAAAAGTTTATTTTGTCATTTCTTGGCAGAAAAATTTTGAGACAAAGGTTCCATAATTACGGGTAAAGTATATACGAACAACAGTGTTGACCAAATGATCTGGTATGTTTCAGTTATAAGGGAACAATAAGCAACAGTTTGGACCAAATGATCTGGTATGTTTCAGTTATAAGAGAACAATAATTCATTCGAGTTCAGAAAATACGTGAATGAGTTATTGGTGAGGAAAATTTTCCTTATCAATTTCATGTGTTGTTTCTGTCGTCTCGTGCAACACGCGCCATGTTTTGATGGCGAGCCTCAGCTACTAGGTTAAAGTGGGTACTAGATAGACTTAAACAATTCTTTGTCGTACATGGATGTAAACACTGTAAACAGAAGTACGATGTTTAACATTAAACATTCATTAATAATAGCCTTTCATCAAACAAATATACCTGTTACTGTTATTAATATATTTATAAGGTTCTGTCTTCAAAATGCTCCCGCACCCTACTATCAAAGTGCATACACGTTCGCATGTGATTTCAACGGTTGTTCACAGCAGGCTGATGTCAATGCACTTTAATAGACATTCTGTACAACAACGTATTAAAATGTTTTAAAAGGTCTATTGTTATGTCTTGGAATATCGTTATATGTTTATTTACTGACAATATTAAGTAACGTAAACTAAAACACGTACACAGTTAGTGTGTTAATTTTTCTCTTTGCCAGTGTAAGCTATTCTTAAGAAAGGCTTAATTGATGTTAAGCATAAGACAAGAGGACTCAAGACTTTGGTATCTGCGATTAAAACTCGTAATGTTTTTCAAATCTCTGTCACATCAAACATGTCGCCCTTTCAGTCGTGGGGGCGTCATAATGTAACAGTCATTTCCACTGTTTGTTGGTAAAAGAGTAGCCAAAGAGCTGGAGGTGGGTGATGCTGACTAGCTGACTTCCTTCTAGTCTCACACTGCTAAATTAGGGACGACTAGTGCAGATAGCCTTCGTGTAGCTTAGCGCGAAATTCAAAACAAACCAATCGTAAAGTTCCAGAGGGAATTAAGGAAGGCTTCTATCCTTCGTTTATGAGGTTGTCCTACTGCCTTCCATGCGTTTACATTTGTACTGAATAATGCTGTTTGTGGCAAATAATGCCTTGTAATTAGATGTTCCAACAATTTCATTTGTTATCTCTTGTAGCGTGACAGGGATAATTCGTATTACATCTTCTCTCTTATGCTGTCTCTCATGGTAACAACAACATTGTTTTCAACGAATTTTAATAACACGCTTTAATGTATACGTGATGAATTATCTTCTTTAAAACAAACAAAAACCGATAAATTCTACTTGTTGCTGGGAGCTGTTTTACCTTAAACAAACGGATTGTTTTGTTATTTTCATTTTAAGTGATGTGAACATAATTTTTTTACCAAAACCTTTTTCTTTTAAAGAGCTGATAAAATTTCTCTGAATGCTTTTCTCATTCTACGAAAATGTGAAATCTTTTCACTTCAACAACAAAAAAAAAACTTTGGAGTATCTTTGAGGAATTGGAGCATCTGAACAGGAGTTCTGTTAATCCATTAAAAACAGCCTTCTTGTCGACATCTGTCAGGTTCCTCATGACAAATGTTTCCTCTGTTAACGAGATTATAATGGATACTCTAGAACTAAAGGACTTTTTAACCCTGAATGAATTTTATTATTAAAACTTTGAACTTCACATGTTGCATGAATTAAAAGTGGGAAACTGTTTTATTTTTGTTTGTTGTTGTTGACTGGAGGAAGAATACAGGAAAAAAACAGTTTTTAACATGGAAAACATATCTTATGAATACAAACATCATCTCTCATATCAGTTAAAATTAAAACTAGACATTTTGAAACAATGTTAACGTATTCTGAATGGAATAACTCATGTTACTGAGAAACACCAATTGAGATGGAACAAATAGAATCATCATTACCGAGTACAAAGATGTGACAATGTAAACTTCACGCCTATTGGATATTTCAAGTTTTCAGCAGTGCCGATTTGGCCGTTAAGCTATTTCTGTTTCAAAAAATAAATATGGGACGAGTTAATGTCAATGAGGTAAAAAGTTTAGTAAAATTACATCACATAAGAAAGAATATATTGTATCAATTTACATAAAGCAGTTGTCTTCAACGAGAGATGGAATCATGAAACTGTTTGCTGAGATCGTCAACAGGAAATGTGGAACTCAAAGGCTTATCAACACAAATATTAGAAAAATAGAATGATATAAAAAACTTTACCAACAACAATAATAATACATAGAATGATGTGAAAACTTTATCAACAATAATAATAATAATACATAGAATGATGTGAAAACTTTATCAACAATAATAATAATAATACATAGAATGATGTGAAAACTTTATCAACAATAATAATAATAATACATATAATTATGTGAAAACTTTACCAAAACTATTATTAATACACAGAATGATGTGAAAACTTTATCAACAATAATAATAATAACACAGAGAATGATATGAAAACTTAACCAACAATAATATTAATACAAAGAATGATGTGAAAACTTTAACAACAGTAATATTAATACACAGAATGATGTGAAAACTTTATCAACAATAATAATAATAACACAGAGAATGATATGAAAACTTAACCAACAATAATATTAATACAAAGAATGATGTGAACACTTTATCAACAATAATATTAATACGTAGAATGATGTGAAAACTTTATCAACAACAATAATAATAATACATAGAATGACGTGAAAACTTTATCAACAATAATAATAATACATGGAATGAAGTGAAAACTTTACCAACAATAATAATAACATGTAGAATGATGTGAAAACATTACCAATATTAAAACGTAGAATAATGTGAAAACATTACCAACAATGATAATAATAATACATAGAATGATGTGAAAACTAAACCAACAATAATAATAATACATAGAGTGATTTGAAAACTAAACCAAAAATAATATTAATACGTATAATGATGTCAAAACATTACCAACAATAATATTAAAACGTAGAATGATGTGAAAACTTTATCAACAATAATAATAATAATACATCAAATGATGTGAAAACTTTACCACAATAATATTAACACGTAGAATGATGTGAGAAATTTATCAACAATAATATTAATACGTAGAATGATGTGAAAACTTTATCAACAATAATATTAATACATAGAATGATGTGAAAACTTTATCAACAATAATATTAATACATGGAATGAAGTTAAAACTTTACCAACAATAATATTAACACGACGAATGATGTGAAAACTTTACCAACGATAATAATAATACATAGAATGATATGAAAACTTGATCAACAACAATAATATTAATACAAAGAATGATGTGAAAACTAAACCAACAATAATATTAATAGATAAAATGATGTGAAAACTAAACCAACAATAATATTAATACAAAGAATGATGTGAAAACTTTACCAACGATAATAATAATACATAGAATGATGTGAAAACTTGATCAACAACAATAATAATACATAGAATGATGTGAAAACTTTACCAACAATATTATTAATACATAGAATGATGTGAAAATTTTACCAACAATAATATCAATACGTAGAATCATGTGAAAACTAAACCAACCATAATTTTAATACAAAGAATGATGGGAAGACTTTACCAACAATAATATTAATACATAGAATGATGTGAAAACTTTACCAACAATATTATTAATACATAGAATGATGTGAAAACTAAACCAACAATAATATTAATACGTAGAATGATGTGAAAACTAAACCAACAATAATATTAATACAAAGAATGATGGGAAGACTTTACCAACAATAATATTAATGCATAGAATGATGTGAAAACTTTACCAACAATAATATTAATACGTAGAATAATGTGAAAACTAAACCAACAATAATATTAATACAAAGAATGATGTGAAAACTAAACCAACAATAATATTAATAGATAGAATGATGTGAAAACTAAACCAACAATAATATTAATACAAAGAATGATGTGAAAACTTTACCAACGATAATAATAATACATAGAATGATATGAAAACTTGATCAACAACAATAATATTAATACAAAAAATGATGTGAAAACTAAACCAACAATAATATTAATACAAAGAATGATGGGAAGACTTTACCAACAATAATATTAATGCATAGAATGATGTGAAAACTTTACCCACAATAATTTTAATACATGAAATGACGTGGAGGATTTATCAACAATAATATCACGAAAATAAAATTTTATGAATCGCTTTACATATAATAGGATTTATCTGAATAATATTATACAGTTTATAACACTTCTTTTCAAGCACTGCACTAAACGTTCGGTGTTTGAATGTAAAATAATTTCTGACAACTAACACAGAACACACCCTTTTTCCTTCGTATTGTAATCACTTACTTAGTCATAAATTGAAGTCTTAGTTCCAGCTTTGTTTGTTTCATAATTACTATCATTACCTAATTACTTTAGCTTCGCTCTACTTTCTATTTCTAAACTTTATTACGTTTCATTTTACGTCTAATGGAAACAACTGTACATAATACACACGGAACTTTCTGTTAAAGCTCTGTGTTGTTATTGTGGCGAATGTTTTGTTCATCTCAGTTACGTTTTCACATAAGACTGGAAGTACTTAGCTATAAGTAACCAATTTGTTTGCTTAAATCGCACATTCTGTTGGACTAAAACATTCAGATGTCACCTAGAACTTTATGAGGAAGTATACTGGTTACATAGAACCACTCCTAAGCATTTGTCCTGTATTATATAAAAGTACGTAGACGGTCGGTTTAAAATGTACAAATAAGTTTGGTAATGCCATTCAAAAGTTTACTGAATCTAAGATTGTTTGTCTAAGAAAATAGTTGTTTAGAAATATAAAGGAACTAGTAAATTTTCTTTTCAGAATGTTTTTACAGCATAATTGATTTTTCTATATGACTAATTCACATAGAGGGTTGAGCACATTATACTGAAGCGAATTTGGAACATCGCCATGTCGTTAAGGCTCATGTTACACCATCAGATAACTCCCTCTTAGACGACTTGGCATCTTCACAATAACACTGCAGGCTGCGTCATAAGGCTGTCATGTCCAAAGCACAACAGTTCCTTGCATGCTATACATAAACTGATAGGCTACGACGACGGTTTCTTAGCATTTCTGTCAACATCCTGATCGTACAGAAATCCGCAGGTGCTGTTCAGCGGTTTAACCGGTATGCCTTCTTGTGAAACAAGATAGTTGCGATACGCGTCAGCTCAATGGATGGTACGACTGGAAACCTCATTTTGGTCAGTCCATATCCTGCTGGACTCATTTCCAGTAAGAGATATTTTTGACTGTTGTGTACTGTTTCTTGTGGCACATAAATAGCTTTTGCCACTGACCTTTATGTTTGGGAATTTTGACCTGTTATAAGACGCCACACTTTGCTTTCCACGGCTAGGGCAAGAACGACTTGTTACAGGTCTGTTTCTCAACGTTCCTAGTCTCCCATCTTATTCCATATTCTCTTCCTTCCAAAACGAACAACATTCAGTGACATCACGTCATCTACGAACCCAATACATAACCAAAGTGGGTGCATATTGTAAAGACGACTGATATGGATACAGAAAACACTTATTTGAAAAGCAGAAAACAAATAATAACCGTAAAATCATTAACATATTAAGTAAAAACGAAACATTTAAAAAGCGCTTCTTATGCAAACACTTGAACTCACATTAAACCAGCACCAATTGATTACCTATTTTATTATTTCTTAATAGTAACTACCATGTGATAGGTTAAATACTTACAACACTTCCTATCATCTTACACTTATCATTACTGATGTCTCCACGACTTGTGATGATAATCTAGAGGGCGCAGTGTTATTCGTGCTGTCATTTTCAAATAAAAGTATTCTGTACATATATCAGCAGTTTCTACCATACATGTATTTACTTCAACCTCGTCGTCACGAACAAACAAACCGTTGTCATGGTGCATGTCGTTTTACGCGGGTTTATATTGGCTGTGATTGGCTGAGAATCATATCCAACAACAAAACAGAATTTATCCACAACGGGAGCCAGTGGCAGACATCGGTGTGACAACAAGTTGATAATTTGAAGGTTAAAATAAAGAACTAGGAATGAATCTGTAGGAATTAACATCAGTCCACAATTTTCTCAAAAATCGATTAAAACCTAAAAATTATCCTTACTGTGAACCAGCTTGAGTAACCTGTTCGCCAGATAAGATATTTCGTACAAAAACCCTTCTATTGGCATGATGAAGGCATTCGTTTCATTCTTACACGCATGGCTGATTCCATATTGATCACATTAGTCTTACGTTAAAGCCAGTAACCAGTTTCACAAAACTAAACATTTCTTTCTTGGACGAATAGACATCTCCAATTATTTTCGTAACCAGTATTTCACTTGCTAGAATCTTGGAAAAAGAAAAAATAATCAAACTGTGTCTGAAAACATTCCATTTTTACTTGGTTGTCACGTTCTAAAATTTCCAGTTATAAAACTCGAGCTTTTGTAATCTGTTGAATATCTACTAAGATCGAGTGTCTTCAATTGTTCTATTCTGTTACTATGATTCAGTGTCTGGAGTTGTTCTACTCTGTTACTAAGATCGAGTGTCTGGAGTTGTTCTAGTCTGTTACTAAGATCGAGTGTCTGGAGTTGTTCTAGTCTTTTACTAAAATCGAGTGTCTAGAGTTGTTCTAGTTGTTATTAAGATCATGTCTAAAGATGATATAATCTGTCACAAAGATCGAGTGTCTACAGTTGCTCTAGTCTGTTACTAGGATCCAGTGTCTAAAGTTGGTGTAGTCTGTTACTAAGATCCAGTGTCTAAAGTTGGTGTAGTGTGTTGCTAAGATCAAGTGTCTGGAGTTATTCTAGTCTGTTACTAAGATCTAGTGACCAGAGTTGTTCCATTCTGTTATTAAGATAGAAGGTCTAGAGTTATTCCAGTCTGTTACTGAGATCCAGTATCTATAGTTTTTCTTGTCTGTTTTCAAGATCCAGTGTCTAGAGTTTTTCTCGTCTGTTACTAAGATCCAGTGTCTAGAGTTGTTCTAGTCTGCTACTAAGATCGAGTGTCTAGAGTTAATCTAGTTTGTTACTTAGATCTAGTGTCTGGAGTGTTTCCAGTCTGTAACTAAGATCGAGTGTCTAGAGTTTTTTAGTCTGTTACTAAGTTTCAGTGTCTTGAGTTGTTCTAGTCTCTTATTAAGATCCAGTGTCTAAAGTTGTTGTAGTCTGTGACTAAGATTCAGTGTTTGGAATTGTTTTAAACTGTTACTAAGATCTAGTGTCTAGAGTTGTTCCAGTGTGTTACTAAGATCGAGTGTTCAGAGTCTTTCTCCTCTGTTACTCAGATCGACCGACCGTCTAGAGTGGTTCCAGTCTTTTAATGAGATCTAGTGACCAGAGTTGTTCCATTCTGTTATTAAGATAGAAGGTCTAGAGTTATTCCAGTCTGTTACTGAGATCCAGTATCTATAGTTTTTCTTGTCTGTTTTCAAGATCCAGTGTCTAGAGTTTTTCTCGTCTGTTACTAAGATCCAGTGTCTAGAGTTGTTCTAGTCTGCTACTAAGATCGAGTGTCTAGAGTTAATCTAGTTTGTTACTTAGATCTAGTGTCTGGAGTGTTTCCAGTCTGTAACTAAGATCGAGTGTCTAGAGTTTTTTAGTCTGTTACTAAGATTCAGTGTCTTGAGTTGTTCTAGTCTCTTATTAAGATCCAGTGTCTAAAGTTGTTGTAGTCTGTGACTAAGATTCAGTGTTTGGAATTGTTTTAAACTGTTACTAAGATCTAGTGTCGAGAGTTGTTCCAGTGTGTTACTAAGATCGAGTGTTCAGAGTCTTTCTCCTCTGTTACTCAGATAGATCGACCGTCTAGAGTGGTTCCAGTCTTTTAATGAGATCGAGTGACTAGAGTTGTTCTAATCTTTTACTAAGATCCAGTGTCTATAGTATTTTCCAGTCTGTTACAAAGATCCACTGTTTAGAGTTGTCCTAGTCTGTTACTTAGATCCAGTGTCAAGAGTGGTTTCAGTTTGTTACTAAGATCGAGTGTTTAGAGTTGTTTTAATCTGTTACTAAGATCGAGTGTCTAGAGTTGTTCTAGTCTGTTACTAAGATTCAGTGTCTAGAGTTGTTCCAGTGTGTTACTAAGATCGAGTGTTCAGAGTCTTTCTCCTCTGTTACTCAGATCGACCGACCGTCTAGAGTGGTTCCAGTCTTTTAATGAGATCGAGTGACCAGAGTTGTTCTAATCTTTTACTAAGATCCAGTGTCTATAGTTTTTCCAGTCTGTTACTAAGATCGAGTGTCTAGAGATGTTCTAGTCTTTTACTGAGATCGAGTGTCTAGATTATTTCTAGTCTGTTATTTAAATCCAGTGTCTAGAGTTGTTTTGTCTGTTACTAATATCGAGTGTTTAGAGTTGTTCTGGTACGTTACAAAGATCCAGTGTCTAGAGTTGTTCCATTCTGTTACTAAGGTCGAGGATTTAGAGTTGTTCTATTCTTTTAGTAAGATCCAGTGTCCTTAGTTGTTCTAGTCTCTCATTAAGATCGAGTGTCTAGAGTTTTTCTAGTCTGTTACTAAGATCCAGTGTCTAGAATTGTTCTAGTCTGTTAGTAAGATCCAGTGTCTGGAATTGTTTTAGTCTGTTACTTAGATCTAGTGTCTAGAGTTGTTCTATTCTGTTACTAAGATCGAGGATCTGGAGTATTTCCAGTCTGTTAATAATATTGAATGTCGAGAGTTAAATTAGTCTGTTACTAAGATCGAGTGTCTAGAGTTATTCTAGTCTGTTACTATGATCCAGTGTCTAGAATTGTTTTAATCAGTTACTAAAATTGAGTTTCTAAAGTATTTTTAATCTATTACAGGTGGTCGCTAGAAAAGCGGAAAATTTGAGGGTCAGATGAGATCATGAATAAAATGCGTGCTTACTCATTTCTATTTTGATTTCTTTACATCATGAATAAAATGCATGATTTTAATATCACGGACGACATTTTGAGCATCTATGAATGTAATATAACATATGCCTTTAAAAAACTTTGTAAAAGTTATTCTTTGTAAAAATAAATAGCTGTTTGACAAATTTTCCGCTTTTCTAGCGACCACCCTGTAGTTATATCCAGTGTCTAGAGTTGTTCTGGTCTGTTTCTAAGATCAAGGATCTAGAGTAGTTCTGGTCTGTTACAAAGATTCAATGTATAGAGTTCTTCTAGTCTGTTAGTAAGATCTAATGTCTGGAGTTGTTCCATTATTTTGCTAAGATCGTGTATCTAGAGTTTTTCTAGTCTGTTAGTAAGATCCAGTGTCTGGAATTGTTTTAGTCTGTTACTTAGATCGAGTGTCTAGAGTTGTTCTTGACTGTTACTAAGATCTAGTGTTTAGAGTTGTTCTAGTCGGTTACTAAAATAGTTTATAAAGTATTTTTAATCTATTAGTAAGATCCAGTGTCTAGAGTTGTTCTAGTCTGTTACTAAGATCCAGTGTCTGGAGTTGTTCTAATCTGTTACTAAAATCGAGTGTCCAAAGTTGTTTTTGTCTGTTTCTCAGATCGAGTGTCTAGAGTGGTTCTAGTCTGTTACTAAGATCTAGTGTCTAGAGTTGTTTCATTCTGTTACTAATACCGAGGATTTAGAGTTTTTCTAATCTGTTACTAAGATCCAGTGTCTAGAGTTGTTCCAGTGTGTTACTGAGATTGAGGATCTAGAGTAGTTCTAGTCAGTTACTAACATCAAATGTGTAGAGTTGTTCTTGTCTGTTACTAAGATCTAGTGTTTAGAGTTGTTTTAGTCGGTTACTAAAATAGTTTATAAAGTATTTTTAATCTATTAGTAAGATCCAGTGTCTAGAGTTGTTTTAGTCTGTTACTAAGATTCACTGTCTGGAGTTGTTCTAGTCTGTTACTAAGATCGAGTGTCTAGAGTTGTTCTTTTCTGTAACTGAGATTGAGTTTTTAGAATTGTTCCAGTCTTTTACTAAGATCGAGTGTCTAGAGTTATTCTAATCTGTTTCGTAGATCGAGTGTCGAGAGTTGTTCTAGTCTGTTTTTGAGATCCAGTGTCTAAAGTTGTTCTAATCTGTTACTAAGATCGAGTGTCTAAAGTTGTTCTAGACTGTTACTAAGATCCAATGTCTGGAGTTGCTCTAATCTATTACTAAGATTTAGTGTTTGGAGTTGTTCTTATCTATTACTAAAATCAAGTGTTTAGAGTAGTTCTAATCTGTTACTGTGTCTCTGTGTTATGTAACTACTTGTCCCGAGGAGGTAAAAATTTCTCAAGTATTTCGCAGAGAAATATCTTCTGGACCCACATGTTGACATCCATTTACTGGTCCGACAAGTTCACATTCATTTACTGGACCCAGAAGTTGACATCCAAAGCAGGTGAATAATAATAATTATAATAATACGTGTCGTCATGTGTTAGTGTGTTGTAATATTTATTGAATGTGTGTGTGTAAATAAATTGTATGTAGATAACTGCTGTTTGATGCCACTGTATAACCTGAAGCTCCATTTTTCCGTGGAAGGACAAAGCACACCAGATCATGGTGGAATCTCCTTCACTCTGTCGTGTAGAAAATGTCTTGGTGGGATATCTTATCGTGTCAGTGCCGTTGAAAGCAATCTGGACCATCTAGGTTAATTTTTTTTTCATCAGAGAACAAAACCTTTGTCCACTTTTCTACGTCTTATGTTTGGTGCTTCTCAACAAAGTTTAACCGAACTGTTTCGTGGTGTGGGAGGAGGCGTAGCCTTTGAAGACGTTTACGTTTATAAAAGCCTTTCTTATGACGTCTTTTTGTTCTTGAGCTGCATTCTACGTCCATAAAGGCATTAATCTTGTTCGATGATCTGCTGGTGTCTTGCCGGACAACGCGTCGAATCCTCCTGCTCAACGCCAACCACTTTGGCCGACCACTTGAAATTCTCGTTCCGTATTCCTGAGGGTCTTTTAAGATATTTACAACAGCAGTCTTATTACGCCCAATCTCACCAGCGATGGCACGTTGAGAGAGACCTTGCTTTTGCAGCTCGACAATTCTGCCACGTTCAAACTCTGTCAACTTTTTAGCCTTTGCTATGTTTTTACGCAATGTAACACAGGAGATGTCAGTGAGAGATGTTGACAATACTAATGCTTGAACACAAATGACTAAATTTCGTTACTTGTTTACCGATTCGTTTCAGTGTGGTCTTAAACTTTTGACCAGCTAGTATTTCGACTAATTTCATAGTGTTCACATTTTCCATGTTAAATTATAATTTTTTTTTTATTTTCCCTTTTCTTATATTCATATTTCGAAGCTTTACTCAAGTAAGTGGTTAAGTCTTACAACGCAAAATGCATATTTTGTCTTTATGTTTTTTAGCCTTGAGATTTTGGTCAGCAGTGTGTGTATATATATATGTTCTATATAATCTATATATATATATATATTCTATATATACACACACATTTATATTCTATAAAGTATACCTACTGTATGTCTGTAGCATATACCTTTTTATCGCCATGTGTTATATTAAATAGCTTTCAGCTGTATTTTTACAACGTATTACTGCGATATGTATTCCAAGTAATGCGTAATTCGAATCTTCACTGTTATGTACTGACAGGCGTCGTGATTAATCTATCATAAGATTTACAAGTTTATATATTTCATTAATTAGCAGATTCAATAACTCTTATTAGAAACACCAGGATAGAAGACATTTGATGAGTATACTGGCTTTTAATGACACGTTATTTCCTGAATTTGGTTAAAGCGAGAGGAAATCGATGAACTTTGCACCGACTTGGCAAATTAATCAGTTGCGCATCATGAGCCATCCGACTGTATGTGTGTTTCAGTTTAAACTGTAGGTATTAGTCACATACAAAGAACGTTCGTCCTTTTAACTGTATTGTATATTTCGGTGTTACTTATCATTTCAGGACACCCTGCCCTTCTCTGTTCACATTAAGAGCTGCTTCACGTAAAACACAACAAACACATTAAGTAGTATGTTGTATGTTTGGAAAACCTGAGTGACTCGTGAAACATTTTACTTGGACTTTTAGGTTTTCTACCTGGTATTTGGAGTCCAGAATCTGTCAAATTATGCCTTTTGTGATAACACGTCGGTCTTTCATCTAATATCTTTAGTAGCTCTGTCCGTGATCTCCGTCATGATTCTATATAAAGGTAAGAAACTTCGAGATGTGTACAGAAGGATAAAATGGAATTAGTAGCTCTGTCTTTAGACACGTTTTTAAGATAATAATAATTTTATTTCACATATCAAGGTGTGATTCACATTTTATAAACTGCTCACATTCTTGTCGGGTTGTGTTTGAAATTCTGAACATCAGATTACAATATCTTGTCATGTGATAATTCCATTATGTTGTAGTATTCCCTCTTCGATGACAAATATTTAATATTTAATTGAAATATCATTAAGTCTGAAGGTTGTAAACCTTCTTTCAATTTCTTTGTGGTTGCAGCCCAGATAACCAGTTATGTAGCTTTGTTCTTAATGAGAAAGAAACGAAATCTATATAAATATAATAATACTGTCTGTGGTATGTCCATGTAACTATATGCCTATATAAATATAACAGTAATATCTGTTGTTTGTCCATGTAACTACTTATCTACATAAATATAATAGTACTGTTTTTTTATGTTCATATAAATTCTTATCGAAATAAATATAACAGTAATGTCTGTTCTGTATGTCCATATAACTACTTCATTAGGTGTGATTGATCTTTACTAAAATGGGGAGATACATACAAGTTTCCGGTTTTACATTTGGCGGTTTTATGGGTATTTTTACGCGTTTTTTTGTGTTTTTTTACAAATAACACTATATTATTTTGTTTCTGGATAGTTTGTGTTATTTCATAATTACTTATCTTGTAAAAGTACAGAAAATGGCCATTATTCCCTTCAAACTTTGATTTTGTGACCTGGATAATGAAATTTAGAAATTAACCTATTTTCTATATAAAAATGGGCAAATTTGCACATTTTCATTTACATAAGGTGTGAATAAAACAACATATGAATCAAGATTTACGTGTATTTATGCTAAACTTATACAAAAATGTTTAGAAGTGAGTAGTTTTTCAAGATTTGCGACTGTATTGTAAATCACTTTCATCTATCGGTCTTCCATCATGTTTTCGTTATACGCTCCTTGGTGGCGGTGTTCAAAGTCCAGTATATCTTGGTGGAAGCACTTCTCTGAGTATGTTTCCATGTTCCCCTTGAATTTTTTAAGATGAACGTCAAGGATATGGACTTTCAGGGACATCCTGCAGTCCATTTTGACGTAGTTCTTCACCAGAACCTCAACCAGTTCCACATAATTTTCAGCCTTGTGATTGCCCGAGAAGCCCCAAACCACTGTGACAAAGTTGCCCAACCTTTTTTTTCTCCTTTCTACTGATCTACGTGGGGAATTCTGTGCACTCCAGGATCTTCTTTATTTGTGGTCCAAAGAAGACACCAGCTTTGACCTCTGCCTCAGACAGTTTTAGAAAGAAGTCTTGAAGGTACTTGAAGGCTGCAGACTCCTTATCAAAACCTGTGACAAACTGCTTCATAAGACCCAATTTTATATCTAATGGTTGTAACAATACCTTCTGGAGGTCCACTAGTGACTCGCACTTGACATTGTACATTCTCACAGAGAACTCGGTCTGTTGTGTCCAGTGCTTTCTGTTGTAGCGCGCTGCGATGTTCCTGCTGTCCCAAAGGCAAAGATAACAGGGAAACTTGGTAAAGCCTCCTTGGAGACCCATCAGAAATGTCACCACTTTGAAGTATCCAATAACCTCCCAGCCATACTCACCATACTTCAAGACTTCTAGTAAGGTCTTGAAGCTGTTGTGTTCCCCTTTGAGGTGCACCAAAAGATATTTAAATCTTAAAAGGTTTTAAGTTTGTTCAATATAATATCTTACTATTCAAGTAAGTAAAAATTGTCCGTCTTACCTTCTAGAGTTTTTATGTAGTGCTCGAAAGTTAAATGAGGTGTCCAGGATTTGTCTTGATCCCAGACAAGCTTACTGAAATATGTCTTGTTGGCTTTACACATCTTAGCACATGCTGTCACAGAATACGTTTTCGCTCTTGTCTTGATGAATTGTCCACATACCTAGCAGAGTGTGTCTGGAGAATTCTTGTAGCTTCTTGATTCCATCTCTGATAAAAGAGATAGGTCTATGTGTTCACCTGGGCAGCTAAACTGAAATGGTGAGTGGTGAGCCCCTGTGTATATATATTACTATGGAAAGTCCTAGAAAATTATAAAAGGTTCTTACACTTATGACAATATTACTTTAGTGAGGTTTTAACACAGCACTTCACATAAATTGTCAGTAATCTTACAGTTATGACAATATTACTTTCATTAGGGTTTAACACAGCACTTCACAATAATTGTTAGTAATCTTACTGTTATAACAATATTACCTTAATGAGGTTTTAACACAGCACTTCACATTATTTGTTTGTAATTTTACAGTTATGACAATATTACCTTAATAAGGCTTTAACAGAACACTTCACATTAATTGTTTGTAATCTTACTGTTATGACAATATCACTTTATAAGGTTTTTAACACAGCACTTCACATTAATTGTTTGTAATCGAAAAACAAAATCGTGACCCCTATTGCATATCTACATAAACACAAAATAAGAAGATAGTGAAGATGGGGGTTGCACATCGCATAATAAAAAATGTTTTCCAGTATCATACAACTAAGAGTGCTATTTTTGTATGATGTTTGATGTATTTTATTAACCTATAGGGAATATACAATGGGTTATTTTCTGCGTTGTGTATTACTATTGGGAAATACTCGTGGATTGAAGGTTTAATTAAAACACGCTCCCTAACTTCTTCGATTGATTTTTGATTTTCGAATTTTATACACTTTGTTATTAACGTACACATTTCTTTCTATTTCGAGTATCGGATTAGTTAAATCCGTAATTAAAATCTTTTATTGGAAAATGCTCTTAATTCTGTGGAGAACTTGAAGTTGAAAGACACGTTTCTTTAGCTTGAAATTGTAGATTTTATTTTGCAACAGTTGAATAAAGACGTACACGTTAATTTATTCACGAACAGCCCAGAAGAAAAAACATCAGCTTACCATCTTCGTTACTATGACAACTGAGACGAATGTAAGAATTTGAAAAAAAAACACATAAATAATAACTCCATACATATAGCCATAAAAACAGTTAGACAAAAACGAACTGGTTTACGTTATTGATGTTTATGTTTTTTCCATGAGTTCGGCTCATAGAAGACATAAATATTTCATTTTCCAAAGAAATACGAAACTCACATAATATCTGCTTTCGTAGACTTTTCTTTTTCCTCGGGGAATGAACTGAAACTTCAAGTAATTTTACTCACTATGCAAACTATATTTTTATAATCATAAGTCTGTTTATAAGCTATATCCTTATAATCATAAGTCTATTTATAAGCTATATTTTTATAATCATAAGTCTGTTTATAAGCTATATCCTTATAATCATAAGTCTATTTATAAGCCATATTTTTATAATCATAAGTCTGTTTATAAGCTATATCTTTATAATCATAAGTCTGTTTATAAGCTATATTTTTAAAATCATAAGCCTGTTTATAAGCTATATCTTTATAATCATAAGCCTGTTTATAAGCTATATTTTTAAAATCATAAGCCTGTTTATGAGCTATACTTTAGAATCATAAGCCTGTTTATAAGATATATCTTTATAATCATAAGCCTGTTTATGAGCTATATTTTAAAATCATAAGGCTGTTTATAAGCTGTATTTTTAAAATCATAAGCCTGTTTATAAGCTATATCTTTAAAAATCATAAGCATGCTTATAAGCTATATTTTAAAATCATAAGCCTGTTTATGAATGAGGATAAAGAATAACACCCAAGAAATCTGTCTGACTGTGTTGAATTAGAAACACTACATAAGAAATCTGTTTGATTGTGTTGAATTACAAACACTACACAAGAAATCTGTCTGATTGTGTTGAATTAGAGACACTACACAAGAAATCTGTCTGATTGTGTTGAATTAGAGACACTACACAAGAAATCTGTCTGATTGTGTTGAATTAGAGACATTACACAAGAAATCTGTCTGATTGTGTTGAATTAGAAACACTACACAAGAAATCTGTCTGATTGTGTTGAATTAGAAACACTACACAAGAAATCTGTCTGATTGTGTTGAATTAGAAACACTACACAAGAAATCTGTCTGATTGTGTTGAATTAGAAACACTACACATTATCTGATCGATTTATTTGTAAAGAACGTCGTGGGCCTAATAAACGTAGTTACATCTTTCATTTGTGTTTTGCTGTCATCATTCACAACTTTAAGCTAACTAAGAAAGCATCAAACCTAGAAACTATTACATGTCACATCAGAAATGTTTTCATAACAAGAGTCACTTAAATGTGAGAAAGTTGATTGCAGTTTTGTATTTTCAGTATATTCCTGATACAAGGAGTGAAACATCCAACTAAATTAAAAAACAACAGTCAACACTGAATAACAATCAAACTATGAAACAAAAGTCAAACATTCAATATCACTCAAATAGGAAATAAAAGTTAAACACTCGATAGCACTCAAACTTGTAAACAAAAGTCAAACACTCAATAACAATCAAACTATGAAACAAAAGTCGAACACTCAATAGCACTAAAACTTGTAAACAAAAGTCAAACATTCAATAGCACTCAAATAGGAAATAAAAATCAAACTTTCAATAGCACTCAAACTAGGAAACAACAGTCAAACACTCAATAGCACTCAAACTTGTAAACAAAAGTCAAACATTCAATAGCACTCAAACTAGGAAACAAAAGTCAAACACTCAATTGCACTCAAACTAGGAAACATCAGTCAAACTTTCAATAGCACTCAAACTAGAAAACAAAAGTCAAACTTTCAATAGCACACAAACTAAGAAACAAAAGTCAACTTTCAATAGCACTCAAACTAGAAAATATTAGTCAAACTTTCAATAGCACTCAAACTGGGTAACAAAAGTCAAACACTCAATAGCACTGATACTAGGAAACAAAAGTCAAACACTCAATAGCTGTTGTTGTTGTTTTGAATTAAGCACAAAGCTACACAATGGGCTATCTGTGCTCTGCCCACCACGGGTATCGAAACCCGGATTTTAGCGTGTAAGTCCGCAGACATTCCGCTGAGCCACTGGGGGTCACTCAATAGCACTCAAACTAGGAAACAAAAGTCAAACTCTTTTACTTTTTCGAACTCCTAGAAGTATTGAAAAGGTAGATAAAAACTTAATTTAAAATAATTATACAAACAATTTAATGTATATATATTAATACTACAGACTCACGAATTAAATAAATATATATATATATATTGATCCTATAGACTTACGAATTAAATTAATATATACATATATGTATATTGATACTATGGACTCACGAATTAAATTAATATATATATATATATTGATGCTATAGACTCACGAATTAGAATCTTTTCTTCATATCCACAAGATTACCAGTTATTCAAATAAGACAATAATCGTGCACTACACGAGCTGGATGTAGCAAAGTGCTTCATTTAACTGAAACCGGTAGTTGAAAGTTTGGTTTCTTTGATGTTCATGAAACCTTCGTATCACCAGCTCTTTCAAATGTAAGACTTCGCTAATTGATTCAAAGTATTTTATGGTTTAGATATTTTCCACCCGAATCCCGAGGCTGTTTGTTGCTGGGAGGGTAAAGCGTTCTTCTGTTATCAGCTGATAAGGAAAATTTGGAAAACAGTGTTTCCAATGAGAGAATTTATTTCGTAATATATTTTCTAACTGGCAGTGAAACCCAGACGTAACCTTTCCACAAAGTGTGTTTTTACTGATAGTTGGTTTTTATATTACATTTTCAGGTGTTTTTGTTGTCATTTTTTATTCTATTTAAAGATTTTGTAGCAAACCACAGGCGACTCTTAAAACTTCGAACTGAAATACTAGAGGGAAACTAGCTGATAACCAACACTAACCTACGTTACTTAGGTTACTGTTGTGTTGAGTTTGACTCGTTGTCTTCTAACACTTCCATAGCCCCAAACTGCGGAGCGCATTTTTGCAGTAATGAATCTTGGATCGTTAGTTTCATGCTCCAGCTACGCTAACCACCAGTTGTGCTCGGCCCCATAAGTTTTTCAATTCCCAATCTGGAAAGATGCAAATTCGTGACAGTTTGTATCAGATAGTTTGATAGCTATTAGTGTATACTGTAGGTTACCTTATGTAGTCGTTACGTCCTCGTTCTCAGACTAAGAACATTTTTCCATTACATTGCATACTGTTTGTCTGAGACTTTTTTGACTGACATTTGCATTTGTTGGTTCTCATTTGTAAACTCGGTTGTGGTGTGACTTGTTGCAGGTCTGATTCTCAATGTTACCGGTACCTCAAGTTGATCCATATTCCTCTGTTTTACAATGTTGTAAAGTACAAGTTAAATCCCATTTTAAAAAATTCTTAATCTCTGATGACAACAATATTTATAGTGTGAGTGTATGATTATTTTGCATCACAGTACTTTCGCAACACCAAGTAACGTAAAAAAGTAATTCTTATACTCTCTGTTCAACGTGTGTCATCACGTCTTACTTATTTGCTTATTCAAAACCATTGTTATTTTATAAACATGAAGTTACTTCACTTGCCCTTCTTCTGTGGTTTCTCTTCATTTGTAGGCCCCGCAAGACCAGGTTTTTAAGGCGTTTGACTCGTAATCCGAGGGTTCGAATCACAGTTTCACCAAATATGTCGCCATTTCAGTCGTGGGGGCGTTATAATGTAACGGTCAATCCCACTATTCGTTAGTGAAAGAGTAGCCCAAGAGTTAGCGATGGGTGGTGATGACTAGCTGCCTTCTGTCTAGTCTTACACTGTTCAATTAGGGACAGCTAGCGCAGATAGCCCTCAAGTAGGTGTGCGTAAAATTCAAAAACAAATCTTCCTTTGTAATCAGTTTAGTAATTTACAGTTTACACGTAACTCCAGACCGCCAAGATTACAAGATGAATGGCTTCCGGTAATTCAGCAATTTGTGCACGCGCAGGTCTGAAGGTCATCTATTGAGCTCTCACGTGATCGGGTGATACGAAAGCGGTTTCAAACACTTATTACGTATCATCTCGTATTCTTGTGTGCGATGATCATATTACTTCTTAAACAACCCTGCCCCAAAAATATCTTTTATAATGTTTCGAAAAGCAAGTTTTCTGGCAGACAAGATGCGTCGTATTGTCTTTTGAAGTTATTATTATAAACACAAACTCAAACTTACGACAAAGTATCACATGTAAAAGTGACGTCATCCTTTTCAACCATTCTTTCTGTTTAGGTTCCGTGGATCGAAAAGACGAGTCGATTCTATTAATAAGCACGTGATTAGTCTAACAACTTTTGTTCTGTTTGCTTTCTGTGACTCTGGTTAATACAACTGGCCGGATTGTTATGTATTTCAATATTAAGTAAAACACACAGACCTCAGGTTCAGAGCATTAAATTAATTCTTGTAACACTGTAAACAAAAAAATATACGGTGGACTCAGCAAATAGCCCGATGTGGCTTTGCTATAAGAAAACGCACGCACGCACGCACACAAATGAGGAATGTTCGTTAAGTAGTTCACTACGCCTGTCCAAAGATATAGCCGCATACCAAACGTACCGTTGGCTTTATTTTGTTTGTTTGAAGATAAGCACGAAAGAATACAATTGGCTCTCTGTGCTCTGCCCATCATGAGTACTGAAACTAGGATTCTGTTGTAATTCCGCACTGTGCCACTGGGGGAGCTGGGTGGGGTGAGGTTGGCTCTAACTTTGTTAACAGTTTTTGTTTTAATTCTACATGAAATCAACTTAGATTTTAAGCATCGGCTAATTTATTCGCGAATGTTAATTAACCTGTACATCATAGTAGGTCACGCATACTTTCGAGCCCGGCATTCGACTTGTAATTCGAGGGTCGCCGTGGGGGCGTTATAATGAGACGGTCAATCCCACTATTCGTTGGTAAAAGAGTAACCCAAGATTGGCGGTGGGTGGTGATGACTAACTGCCTTCCCTTTAATCTTCCACTGCTCAATTAGGAACAGCTAGTGCAGATAGCCCTCAAGTGGCTTTGCACAAAATTCAAAACAAGCATGCGGTCGAGCCATCTACATTAAAGAAAATAAACTATTGTTTTTTTTATGTATTTTTACAGCAACTAAAGCATTCAGTACTGTTAGATATTTTGGTTTACTTTAAAAGGCGCACTTATATAATACAAACTTGAACATGTAGTGTACGTAATTCTTTTATAGTGTTTGGTGTAAAGCATCGTTCAGGTAAAGAAACTTTTTTGTTTGTTTGTTTAGAATTAAGTACAAAGCTACACTATGGGCTATCTGTGCTCTGCCCACCACGGGTATCGAAACCCGGTTTTTAGTGTGTAAGTCCGCAGAGTTAAAGAAACAACGTTAAAGCAACTTCAATACGTGTTTATGGAAACCAAACAATATCTTTTTATTACGTTTTTTGCATTCACATCTCGAAGTGTATCACTTACGTTACTCATAGTATTAACTTTATTGCTTACACGTATTCTAACATAATATCTATTGTTGTCTATTTATTGTTACGTTGGTCCGATAACGATGATTATAAATACATAAACAGTTGACGTATAGAATAGTTATCTGAGACAATAGTACGATGACCCTTCTGCAAGTTAGAACTGTTGAAAGTAAAACCATTATCCATTCTTTTCTCGAAGAAATAATCTTTCACTTGAATTTGAAGTTTTATTACTGTTGAGGTCGCACATGCAATATAAATGATAATGTTCAAAGTATAAACTATTTAGGTTTAACATGAATGATAGGTGAAAAACACCTAAATTGATAACATCAGGAGGGTCTTTAGGCTTAACAAATGGGACATGGATGATAGTAATCGAATTAAAACTTATTTCCTGAGCACCTAAAATAATAAAACCAGGAAGACATTTAGGCTTAACAAATGCAACATGAATGATAGTTTCCTTAGTGAAAGTTATTGCTACGGCTAAGTTGTAAAGCATATAAAAAAAGTCAGATGATTCTTTAAGCAGTATCGCTTTATAAAATGAAATCTTAATTTCTCGATAACTACGTAAAGAAATGATAACAACCGCAGTCATCAGAACGAAAATATCAAAGAAAGATACATGGTACAACAACGTAACGACATACTTACTAATAAATGACAACATAAACTTTTATTAAGTTTTGGTTTGGTTTGAATTTCGCGCAAAGGTGCACGAGGACTATCCGTCATTGGTCAGTGACAGACGAAAGGAAAGGCAGCTGGTTATCATCACCCACCGCCTATTTTTGAGCTACTCTTTTACCAACGGACAGTAGGATGACCAACACTTAATAAATCCCTCACGGCTGAAAATTCAAGTATGTTTGATGGAAATAGGATTTGAACTCGATATTTTAGGTTGCCAGTTAAGTGCCCTAACCAACTGTGTTGGTAACTGCAAAACAATTATAAGAAACGGTGGAGGAACCATGTGTATTTAACATGAAATCCGACATTTAAGATTACCGAAGTTTTTTAAAGCGAGTAGTGTTTATTCTTGATTGGTCTTTGATAAAACAGACAGTTTGTGAGCGAAGTTAGAATTTACCAATACCTGGAAAAGATAGAAACCTCGCAAACAGCCACTTTTAAAACTGAGAATACTTGTATTAGAAGTTTGAGAAAAAAATGAAATATTAAGTGTATTTTTTTTTCGCCTTCGCCACCGTAGAAGTGAAGTCTACAGGTCCAAAAGCACGTTCTACCAGAAAGTAAAGGAAATAATTGAAAAGGAAGGTCAAAACTGAAAGTTTTTTACCGTTTTTAAACACCATATTTACTTCTGCTGTAAAACTGTTTGCACAAAGTCGACAAGCAAGGTTCGGCAATTATATCAGAATGCGTCTGAAAAGGAAAGATCGCACTTAACAACTTGAAAAGTTCTGTGTTTTATTGAGCAAGGCGAATGTTAGAACTAAAACACTACATTTAACTATTTCTTTTCACCTAAGGTTGACCTACACACGATATTGTTTTATATAAAAGAACAACCATAGATTTTAGTTTGGTGTCAGCTGATTCTTAATACGAATTATTTTAAAATAAGATGAGGGATTGAACCAAGTTCACCGAAATTTTCAACAGTCAAACAAAAAAACAGACAAACCTAACTTCAAAGAAACTGTTCTGTTGCCGCTTATCTACCATCAACGAAACTGTTTACCTCTGGAAATCAGACAACAGTTTGTGATTTGTATGTGATGATAGTCTAATAGCGTGACGATTCCAGGAAAAATAAATTGTCTTTTGATTTGTTGTTTTATCAGGAGAATCAAGTAGCTAACCAATCATGAAACCATATTGCATCAGCAGTTTTCACTACCAGAATACAATCACGTGATATTATATAAAGAATACAAAGTTATATTATATCTTTAATGTATTCCTAGAAATATATTGGTTTTCTTTCTGGTTATCTGTTGTTAATATTTTATTCTGAAGGTTTTCTCCGCACTGGTTATCCTTTTAATTCCAATATTGTGGAACTATGGTGATCCTAATCATCAATGCACGTGAGAAATGTTTAAACCACGAAACATTTTGAAAACACTAGCATTTCCTACGAGACGAAGGAAACTAAAAGCAAACATGATGTTTGTATCAGAGAAAATTAAAGTATTTATCAAATTGTTTTTTTTCACGTCAATAAGAGAATGGAAGCTAATTATATTTTTACGTCAATACTCAATTGGTTATCTGGTGCTCTTGGTGATTCTAGTATCGATTTAATATTTGTCTTCACAACTGAAAATGAAGCATGCCTTCAAAAATATTGTTGTCTTCTTCTGATAACATAGGATATTTACAAAGTACTTTCACTCGTGATAACATACGAACAAATCATACTGAGATACCGTGTCACTGTTTTTTAATCCTAACTCTTTTGGTCTGAGACTTCCTTGGTGTGAGTAAAAGTGTTTTATACCCACAAGTGTATACATATAGAATGTTAACTGAAAAGAAAGAAGTAACATAGTAAAGCCTCTCAGAGGTACAGCAGTATATATCTGTGGGCTTACATCTCTAGAAATCTGGTTTTGATACCCGTGGTACGCAGAACACAGATAGTCCATGGTATTGATTTTTGCTTAATTACAAAACAAAGCAAACCATAGTAAAAACAACAGTGCGGACATACTGTATCACTTTATTAATTCGACATATTTTTATTGGACTATTGTTTATATATCAGGCCATCCCTTAAGTTATGTCCGATTTGAGGTTCATGAAAAGAGAAAGTATTTCAAACACTTTTAATGTTATTCCATCAACAACGTATGTTTCATTATTATTAATTACTTCCTATCAATGATTGAAAAACTTCTGAATGCCACTTCTATAAAGTTCTTGGGGTTTGGAGGAAAAGAATGTAGAGAGGGTAGTTTTGACATCTTCATGTGTTCCAAGCTCTTTTTCTATCAAGAAAGTTCTATAAACTTCAGAATAGATGACAATCAGATGGGGCAGTCTGAAGAATAAAGAAAATGTGGAAGTTTTTCTCAGTCTAGTTCTTCAGTCTTTTCAAATGTGATCCTTGCTGTATGGGGCTGTGCATGATAATGGTGTAACACGAGACCTTTACGACTGATCAAAGCAGACCTCTTTTCTTTTAATGCAACGTTCAACATTCTGTGTGTGTAGTCACACTGTTTCATAAAGGATATTGTGATTATTATATATGTAGTCAAATGATTTCATAGAAGAGATTCTGATTATCTTGTGTGTAGTCCAACTTTTTAATAGAAGATATTGTGAGTATTTTCTGTATAGTCAAACTATTTGATAGAAAATATTCATATTCTCTTGTGTATTGTTAAACTGTTTGATAGAAGATATTCTGATTATCTTGTGTATTACCACTGTTTGATAAAAGATTTTCTTATTATCTTTTGTGTAGTCAAACTGTTTCATAATAGATATTGTGATTATCTTGTGTGTTTATCAAACTGTTTGATAGAAGATATTTTGATTATCTTGTGTGTAGTCAAACTGTTTGATAAAAGATATTCTTATTATCTTGTGTGTAGTCAATTTAATTGAGAGAAGATATTCTGATTATCTTGTTTGTAGTTAAACTTCTTGATAGAAGGTATTCTGATTATCTTTTGTCTCTTGAAACTGTTTGATAGAAGATATTTTTATTATCTTGTGTGTACTCACACTGTTTCATATATCATATTCTGATTATCTTGTGTGCAGTCAAACTGTTTGATAGAACATCTTGTGATTATTTTCTGTGTAGTCAAATGGTTTGATAAGAAAATATTCTGATTATCTTGTGTGTAGTCAAACTGTTTTATACAAAATATTGTTATTATCTTGTGTGTAGACAAATTTTTTATACAAAATATTCTAATTATCTTGTGTGTAGTCAAACTGTTTAATAGAAGATATTCTGATTATCTTGTGTCTAGTCAAACTGTTTGATACAAAATATTCTGATTATTTTATGTGTAATCAAACTGTTTGACAGATACATTCAGATTATCTTGTGTGTTATCACTGTTTGATAGAAGATATTCTGAATATCTTGTTTGTACTCAGACTGTTTGATAAAAAATATTCTGATTATCTTGTATGCAGTCAAACTGTTTGAAACAAGATATTGTGGTTATTTTCTGTGAATTTAAACTTTTTGATAGAAGATATTCTGATTATCTTGTGTGTAGCTAAACTGCTTGATGGAAAATATTTTGATTATCTCTTGTCTAATGATACTGTTTAATAGAAGATATTCTTATTATCTTGTGTGTAATTACACAGTTTCATAGTAGATATTCTGATTATCTTGTGTGTAGTCAAACTGTTTGATAGAAGATATTCTGATTATCTTGTGTGTATTCAAACTGTTTAATAGACGATATTCTGTATATCTTGTGTCAAGTCAAACTGTTTGATAGAAGATATTGTGGTTATTTTATGTGTAATCAAACTGTTTGATAGAAGATATTCCGATTATCTTGCGTGGGGTAATACTGTTTTAAAGAAGATATTCTGAATATCTTTTGTGTAGTCAAACAGTTTGATAGAAGATATTTTGATTATCTTATGTGTAGTCAATTTCTTTGATAGAAAATATTCTGATTATTTTCTGTGTAGTGAAATGGTTTGATAGAAGATATTCTGATTATCTTGTGTGCAGTCAAACTGTTGGATAGAAAATATTCTGATTCTCTGGTGTGTAGTCTATCTGTTTCATAGACGATATTCTGATTATCATGTGTCTATTCAAACTGTTTGATAGAAGACATTGTGATTATCTTCTGTGTAGTCAAACGGTTTGATAGAAGATATTCTGGTTATCTTGTGTCTAATGAAAACTGTTTGATTCAAAATATTGTCATTATCTTGTGTGTAGTCAAACTTTTTATACAAAATATTCTAATTATCTTGTGAGTAGTCAAACTGTTTGATAGAACATATTCTGATTATCTTGTGTGTAGTCAAACTGTTTGAAAAAAGATATTCTGATTATCTCGTGTGTAGTCAAACTGTTTTGAAGAAGATATTCTAATTATCTTGTGTGTAGTGAAACTGTTTCGTACAAAATATTCTGATTATTTTGTGTGTAGTCAAACTGTTTAATAGATGATATTCTGATTATCTTGTGTGTAGTCAAACTGTTTGATAGAAGATATTTTTATTATCTTGCGTAGAATCAAACTGCTTGACAGAAAATATTCTGGTTATCTTGTGTGTAGTAAAACTGTTTGATAAAAGATATTGTGATTATTTTCTGTGTAGTCACCCGATTTGATATTAAGATATTCTGATTATCTTGTGTGTTGTCAAACTGTTTGATAGAAAATATTGTTATTATCTTGTGTATAGTCAAACTTTTTATAGAAAATATTCTATTTATCTTGTGTGTAGTCAAACTGTTTGATAGAAGATATTCTGATTATGTTGTGTCTAGTCAAACTGTTTGATACAAAATATTCTGATATTATTCTGTGTAGTGAGACGCTTTGATAAAAGATATTCTAATTATCTTGTTTGTAGTCAAACTGTTTGATTGGAAATATTGTGATTATTTTATGTGTAATCCAACTGTTTATAGAAGACATTCTGATTATCTTGTGTATTATCACTGTTTGATAAAAGATATTCTGATTATCTTGTTTGTAGTCAAACTGTTTGATAAAAAATATTCTGATTATTTTTTATGCAGTCAATTACTTTGATAGACTATATTCTGATTATTTTTTGTGTTAATAAACTGTTTGATAGAAGATATTGTGAGTATATTCTGTGTAGTCACACTGTTTCATGGAAGATATTCTGATTATCTTGTGTGTTTTCAAACTGTTTAATAGACGATATTCTGTATATCTTGTGTGTAGTCAAACTGTTTGATAAAAGATTTTCTGATTATCTTGTGTGTAGTCAAACTGTTTGATAGAAAATATTCTAATTATCTTGTGTGTAGTCAAACTTTCTGATAGAAGATATTCTGATTATCTTGTGTGTAATCAAACTCTTTGATGGAAGATATTTTGATAATCTTGTGTCTAATCTAACTGTTTGATAGAACATATTTTGTTTGTTTTCGGTGTAATCAAACTGTTTGATAGAAGACATTCTGATTATCTGGTGTATTATCATTGTATGATAAAAGATAATCTGATTATTTTGTGTGTAGTCAAACTTTTTGATAAAAAATATTCTGATTATCTGGTGTGTAGTCAATCTGTTTGATAGACGATATTCTGATTATTTTGTTTGTAGTAAAACTGTTTGATAGAAGATATTGTGATTATTTTCTGTGTAGTCAAACGGTTTGATAGGAGATATTCTGATTATCTCTTGTGTAGTAATACTGTTTGATCAAAAAATATTCTTATTATCTGGTGTTTATTCTACCTGTTTAAAAGACGATATTCTGATTATTTTGTGTGTAGTCAAACTGTTTGATAGAAGATAATTTGATTTTCTTGTGTGTAGTCAAAGTGTTTGATAGAAGATATTCTGATTATCTTGTGTGTATTCAAACTGTTTAATAAACGATATTCTGTATATCTTGTGTCAAGTCAAACTGTTTGATAGAAGATATTGTGGTTATTTTATGTGTAATCAAACTGTTTGATAGAAGATATTCCGATTATCTTGCGTGGGGTAATACTGTTTTAAAGAAGATATTCTGAATATCTTTTGTGTAGTCAAACAGATTGATAGAAGATATTTTGATTATCTTATGTGTAGTCAATTTCTTTGATAGAAAATATTCTGATTATCTTGTGTGTAGTCAAACTTTTTGATAGAAGATATTCTGATTATCTTGTGTGCAGTCAAACTGTTGGATAGAAAATATTCTGATTCTCTGGTGTGTAGACTATCTGTTTCATAGACGATATTCTGATTATCATGTGTCTATTCAAACTGTTTGATAGAAGACATTGTGATTATCTTCTGTGTAGTCAAACGGTTTGATAGAAGATATTCTGGTTATCTTGTGTCTAATGAAAACTGTTTGATTCAAAATATTGTCATTATCTTGTGTGTAGTCAAACTTTTTATACAAAATATTCTAATTATCTTGTGAGTAGTCAAACTGTTTGAAAAAAGATATTCTGATTATCTCGTGTGTAGTCAAACTGTTTTGAAGAAGATATTCTAATTATCTTGTGTGTAGTGAAACTGTTTCGTACAAAATATTCTGATTATTTTGTGTGTAGTCAAACTGTTTAATAGATGATATTCTGATTATCTTGTGTGTAGTCAAACTGTTTGATAGAAGATATTTTTATTATCTTGCGTAGAATCAAACTGCTTGACAGAAAATATTCTGGTTATCTTGTGTGTAGTAAAACTGTTTGATAAAAGATATTGTGATTATTTTCTGTGTAGTCACCCGATTTGATATTAAGATATTCTGATTATCTTGTGTGTTGTCAAACTGTTTGATAGAAAATATTGTTATTATCTTGTGTATAGTCAAACTTTTTATAGAAAATATTCTATTTATCTTGTGTGTAGTCAAACTGTTTGATAGAAGATATTCAGATTATGTTGTGTCTAGTCAAACTGTTTGATACAAAATATTCTGATTTTATTCTGTGTAGTGAGACGCTTTGATAAAAGATATTCTAATTATCTTGTTTGTAGTCAAACTGTTTGATTGGAAATATTGTGATTATTTTATGTGTAATCCAACTGTTTATAGAAGACATTCTGATTATCTTGTGTATTATCACTGTTTGATAAAAGATATTCTGATTATCTTGTTTGTAGTCAAACTGTTTGATAAAAAATATTCTGATTATTTTTTATGCAGTCAATTACTTTGATAGACTATATTCTGATTATCTTTTGTGTTAATAAACTGTTTGATAGAAGATATTGTGAGTATATTCTGTGTAGTCACACTGTTTCATGGAAGATATTCTGATTATCTTGTGTGTTTTCAAACTGTTTAATAGACGATATTCTGTATATCTTGTGTGTAGTCAAACTGTTTGATAAAAGATTTTCTGATTATCTTGTGTGTAGTCAAACTGTTTGATAGAAAATATTCTAATTATCTTGTGTGCAGTCAAACTTTTTGATAGAAGATATTCTGATTATCTTGTGTGTAATCAAACTCTTTGATGGAAGATATTTTGATAATCTTGTGTCTAATCTAACTGTTTGATAGAACATATTTTGTTTGTTTTCGGTGTAATCAAACTGTTTGATAGAAGACATTCTGATTATCTGGTGTATTATCATTGTATGATAAAAGATAATCTGATTATTTTGTGTGTAGTCAAACTTTTTGATAAAAAATATTCTGATTATCTGGTGTGTAGTCAATCTGTTTGATAGACGATATTCTGATTATTTTGTTTGTAGTAAAACGGTTTGATAGGAGATATTCTGATTATCTCTTGTGTAGTAATACTGTTTGATCAAAAATATTCTTATTATCTGGTGTTTATTCTACCTGTTTAAAAGACGATATTCTGATTATTTTGTGTGTAGTCAAACTGTTTGATAGAAGATAATTTGATTTTCTTGTGTGTAGTCAAAGTGTTTGATAGAAGATATTCTGATTATCTTGTGTGTATTCAAACTGTTTAATAAACGATATTCTGTATATCTTGTGTCAAGTCAAACTGTTTGATAGAAGATATTGTGGTTATTTTATGTGTAATCAAACTGTTTGATAGAAGATATTCCGATTATCTTGCGTGGGGTAATACTGTTTTAAGAAGATATTCTGAATATCTTTTGTGTAGTCAAACAGTTTGATAGAAGATATTTTGATTATCTTATGTGTAGTCAATTTCTTTGATAGAAAATATTCTGATTATTTTCTGTGTAGTGAAATGGTTTGATAGAAGATATTCTGATTATCTTGTGTGCAGTCAAACTGTTGGATAGAAAATATTCTGATTCTCTGGTGTGTAGTCTATCTGTTTCATAGACGATATTCTGATTATCATGTGTCTATTCAAACTGTTTGATAGAAGACATTGTGATTATCTTCTGTGTAGTCAAACGGTTTGATAGAAGATATTCTGGTTATCTTGTGTCTAATGAAAACTGTTTGATTCAAAATATTGTCATTATCTTGTGTCTAATGAAAACTGTTTGATTCAAAATATTGTCATTATCTTGTGTGTAGTCAAACTTTTTATACAAAATATTCTAATTATCTTGTGAGTAGTCAAACTGTTTGAAAAAAGATATTCTGATTATCTCGTGTGTAGTCAAACTGTTTTGAAGAAGATATTCTAATTATCTTGTGTGTAGTGAAACTGTTTCGTACAAAATATTCTGATTATTTTGTGTGTAGTCACCCGATTTGATATTAAGATATTCTGATTATCTTGTGTGTTGTCAAACTGTTTGATAGAAAATATTGTTATTATCTTGTGTATAGTGAAACTTTTTATAGAAAATATTCTATTTATCTTGTGTGTAGTCAAACTGTTTGATAGAAGATATTCTGATTATGTTGTGTCTAGTCAAACTGTTTGATACAAAATATTCTGATTTTATTCTGTGTAGTGAGACGCTTTGATAAAAGATATTCTAATTATCTACTTTGTAGTCAAACTGTTTGATTGGATATATTGTGATTATTTTATGTGTAATCCAACTGTTTATAGAAGACATTCTGATTATCTTGTGTATTATCACTGTTTGATAAAAGATATTCTGATTATCTTGTTTGTAGTCAAACTGTTTGATAAAAAATATTCTGATTATTTTTTATGCAGTCAATTACTTTGATAGACTATATTCTGATTATCTTTTGTGTTAATAAACTGTTTGATAGAAGATATTGTGAGTATATTCTGTGTAGTCACACTGTTTCATGGAAGATATTCTGATTATATTGTGTGTAGTCAATCTTTTTGAAAGAAGATGTTTTTGTTATTTTCTGTGTAGTCAAACTGTTTGAAGAAGATCATCTGATTATCTTGTGTGTAGTCAAACTGTTTTATAGAAGATATTCTTATTATCCTGTGTATAGTCAAACTGTTTGATAAAAGATCTTCTGATTGTTTTGTGTGTTGTCAAATTATTTCATAGAAGATATACTGATTATCTTGTGTCTAGTCAAACTGTTTGATAAAATATTCTATATCTTGTGTCCTTTCAAACTGTTTGATATAAGATATGCTGATTATTTTGTGTGTTGTCCAAATTTTGATAAAAGATATTCCGATTATCTTGTGTGGAAACAAACTACTGGATAGAAGATATTCCGATTATCTTGTGTGGAATCAAACTACTGGATAGAAGATATTCCGATTATCTTGTGTGGGGTCATACTGTTTGAAAGACGATATTCTGATTATCTTTTGTGTAGTGTAACAGATTGATAATAGACATTTTGATTATCTTGTGTTTAGTCAATTTCTTTGATAGAAGATATTCTGATTATTTTCTGTGAAGTCAATCTGTTTAATAGAAGATATTTTTTTTATCTTGTGTGTAGTCAAACTGTTTGATTGAAAATTTTTTGATTATTTTCTGTGTAATCAAACTGTTTGATAGAAGACATTCTGATTATCTTGTGTATTATCACTGTTTGATAAAAAATATTTTGATTATCATGTGTTGTCAATCTGTTTGATAAACAATATTCTGATTATCTTTTGTGTAAACAAACTTTTGATAGAAGATTTTTTGATTAGTTTCTGTGTAGGTAAACGGTTTGATAGAAGATATTCTGATTATCTTGTGTGTAGTCAAACTGTTTGATATAAAATATTGTGATTATTTTTTGTGTTATCAAACTGTTTGATAAAAGATATTCTGCTTATCTTCTGTGTAATCAAATTGTTTGATAGAAGTTATTCTGATTATCTTGTGTCAAGTCAAACTGTTTGATAGAAGATATTGTGGTTATTTTCTTAGAAATTGAACAGTTTAATAGAAGATATTCTGATTATCTTGTGTGAAGTCCAACTGTTTAATAGAAGATATTGTGAGTTTTTTCTGTATAATCAAACTATTTGATAGAAAATATTCTGATTATCTTGTGTATTGTAAAACTGTTTAATAGAAGATATTTTGATTATCTTGTATGTAATCAAACTGTTTGTTAGTAGATATTCTGATTATTTTGTGTGTAGTCAAACTTGTTGATAGAAGATATTTTGATAATCTTGTGTCTAGTCAAACTGTTTGATAGAAGATATCGTGAATATTTTCTGTAAAATAAAGTGTTTATTAGAAGGTATTTTGATTCTCTTGTGTGTAATCACACTGTTTCATAGAAGGTATTGTGATTATTTTCTGTGTAGTCAAACTGTTTGATAGAAGATATTCTGATTATTTTGTGTGTAGTCAAACTGTTTGATAGACGATATTTTGATTATATTGTGTGTAGTCAAACTGTTTAATAGAAGATATTCTGATTATTTTCTGTGTAGTCAATCTGTTTGATAGAAGATATTCTTATTACCGTATGATTAGTCAAACTGTTTCATAGAAGATATTTTGATTATATTGTTGCTAGTCAAACTGTTTGATAAATCATATTCTGATTATTTTGTGTGTTGTCAAACTTTTTGACAAAAGATATTCCGATTATCTTGTGTCTAGTCAAATTGTTTGAAAGAAAATATTCTTATTATTTTGTGTATTGTCGACCTGTTTGATAAAACATATTTTCATTATCTTGTGTGTACTGAAGCTGCTTGATAGACAATATTCTGGTTATCTTGTGTGTAGTCAAACGGTTTGATAGAAGATATTGTGATTATTTTGTGTGTACTCAATTTGTTTAATAAAAGATATTCTGAGTATTTTCTGTGTAGTTAAAATTTTGATAGAAAATATTCTGATTATCTTTTGTATAGTGAACTTGTTTGATATAAGATATTCTAAATTATCTTGTGTGTAGTCAAACTGTTTGATAAACGATATTCTGATTATTTTTTGTGTAGTCAAACTGTTTGAATGAAGATACTCTAATTATCTTGTTTAAAGTCAAACTATTTGATAGAAGGAATTGTAATTATCTTGTGTGTAATCAAACTGTTTGTTAGTAAATATTTTGATTATTTTGTGTGTAGTCAAACTGTTTGATAGAAGATATTCTGATAATCTTGTGTGTAGTCAAACTGTTTGATAGAAGATATTTTGATTATTTTCTGTGTTGTCTCACGGTTTGATAGAAGATATTTTGATTATGTTCTTTTTAGTCAAACTGTTTTATAGAACGGGTCGTTTCGGTTGAGAAAATATTTCAAATAGAAGAGCGAACAACGTTTCGACCTTCTTCGGTCATCGTCAGGTTCACAAAGGAAGAGGTAACTGACCGGAAGCTGACCACATGTTTGAAAGGGGTTGTGTAACTGAGTGTCGTAATGTAGAAAGCGGGATTAGATTTTTTAATATATAATTTTATTTATTTTATTATATTAATATAGATATCAAGGCGTTTTTTTATATTGGTTTACCTTGGGTTTAAGTTTCTGTAAAGGCCTGGCATTGCTGAAGTGCGTTAAGGCATGCGCTCGTAATCTGAGGGTTGCGGGTTCGAATCCGAGTCGCGTAAAACATGCTCGCCCTCCCAGCCGTGGGGGCGTTATAATGTGACGGTTAATCCCACTTTTCCTTGGTAAAAGAGTAGCCCAAGAGTTGGCGGTGGGTGGTGATGACTAGCTGCCTTCCCTCTAGTCTTTCACTGCTAAATTAGGGACGGCTAGAACAGATAGCTCTCGAGTAGCTTTGTGCGAAATTCAAAAACAAACAAAAACAAAAAGTTTTTGTATAAGTAAGGCTTCTTGAATTTTGCATTTGTTTATGTTTGTTTCTTTATTTAGTATTTTAGTGTTTTCTATGGTTATTTGTTGTTTATTTGATTTACATTGTTCGAAAACGTGTGAAGGTGACTTTTTATGTTCTTTTAATCTGGTTTCCATTTTTCTACTTGTTTCTCCAATATAAAAGCCGTGGCAGTTATCACATTGTACTTTATAAATAATGTTGGTGTGGTGTTTGTCAGTGCAGTTCTTACATAGTATAGACCTCAGTTTTATGCCTGGTTTATTTATAAATTTTAGTATTCGAACACTGCAAGTCAAATAAACACAACATAACCATAGAAAACACTAAAATACTAAATAAAGAAACAAACATAAACAAACGAAAAATTAAAGAAGCTTTACTTATACCACAACTTAAACCCAAAATAAACCTATATAAAGGAACGCTATTATACCTATATTAATATTATAGATAAAATTATATATTCAAACATCTAATCCCGCCCTCTACATTACGACACTCAGTTACATAACCCCTTCTACACATGTGGTCAGCTTCCGGTCAGTTACCTCTTTCATTGTGAACCTAACGATGACCGAAGAAGGTCGAAACGTTGTTCGCTCTTCTCTTTGAAATATTTTCTCAACCCAAACGAGCCGTTTTTACATATATATTTTTCTACAAGTGGGTTTCTCGACATCACTAAAACAGTGATAACACACAAAATAATCAGAATATCTTCTTTTAAACAGTATGACTACACACAAGATAATCCGAATATCTTCTATGAAAGAGTTTGACTACACACAAGATAATCAGAATATTTTGTATCAAACAGTTTGACTACACACAAGATAATCAAAATATTTTGTATCAAACAGTTTGACTACACACAAGATAATCAGAATATCTTCTATGAAACAGTGTGACTACACACAAGATAATCAGAATATCTTCCATTAAACAGTTTGACTACACACAAAATAATCAGAATATCTTTTATCAAACAGTTTGACTACACAAAAGATAATCAGAATATTTTGTATCAAACTGTTTGATAAAAGATGTTCTGATTATCTTCTGTGTGGTCAAACTGTTTGATAGACGATTTTCTGATTATCTTGTGTATAGTCACACTGTTTGATCGAAGATATTGTGATTATTTTCTGTGTAGTAAACTGTTTGATAGAAGATATTCTGATTATCTTTTGTATAGTGAACTTGTTTGATATAAGATATTCTAAATTATCTTGTGTGTAGTCAAACTGTTTGATAGAAAATATTCTTATTATCTTGTGTGTAGTCAAATGGTTTCATAAAAAGATATTCTGATTATCTTGGGTGTAGTCAAGCGTTTTTATAAAAGATACTCTGATTATCTTGTGTGTAGTCAAACTGTTTGATAGAAAATATTCTTATTATCTTGTGTGTAGTCAAACTGTTTGATAGAAGATATTCTGATTATCTTGTGTGTAGTCAAACTGTTTGATAGAAGATATTTTGGTTATCTTGTGTATTATCACTCTTTCAGTGATGTCGAGAAACCCACTTGTTGAGAATTTTATATTCAAAAACGGCTCGTTTTGGTTGAGAAAATATTTCAAATAGAAGAGCGAACAACGTTTCGACCTTCTTCGGTCATCGTCAGGTTCACAAAGGAAGAGGTAACTGACCGGAAGCTGACCACATGTTTGAAAGGGGTTGTGTAACTGAGTGTCGTAATGTAGAAAGCGGGATTAGATTTTTTAATATATAATTTTATTTATTTTATTATATTAATATAGATATCAAGGCGTTTTTTTATATTGGTTTACCTTGGGTTTAAGTTTCTGTAAAGGCCTGGCATTGCTGAAGTGCGTTAAGGCATGCGCTCGTAATCTGAGGGTTGCGGGTTCGAATCCGAGTCGCGTAAAACATGCTCGCCCTCCCAGCCGTGGGGGCGTTATAATGTGACGGTTAATCCCACTTTTCCTTGGTAAAAGAGTAGCCCAAGAGTTGGCGGTGGGTGGTGATGACTAGCTGCCTTCCCTCTAGTCTTTCACTGCTAAATTAGGGACGGCTAGAACAGATAGCTCTCGAGTAGCTTTGTGCGAAATTCAAAACAAACAAAAACAAAAAGTTTTTGTATAAGTAAGGCTTCTTGAATTTTGCATTTGTTTATGTTTGTTTCTTTATTTAGTATTTTAGTGTTTTCTATGGTTATTTGTTGTTTATTTGATTTACATTGTTCGAAAACGTGTGAAGGTGACTTTTTATGTTCTTTTAATCTGGTTTCCATTTTTCTACTTGTTTCTCCAATATAAAAGCCGTGGCAGTTATCACATTGTACTTTATAAATAATGTTGGTGTGGTGTTTGTCAGTACAGTTCTTACATAGTATAGACCTCAGTTTTATGCCTGGTTTATTTATAAATTTTAGTATTCGAACACTGCAAGTCAAATAAACACAACATAACCATAGAAAACACTAAAATACTAAATAAAGAAACAAACATAAACAAACGAAAAATTAAAGAAGCTTTACTTATACCACAACTTAAACCCAAAATAAACCTATATAAAGGAACGCTATTATACCTATATTAATATTATAGATAAAATTATATATTCAAACATCTAATCCCGCCCTCTACATTACGACACTCAGTTACATAACCCCTTCTACACATGTGGTCAGCTTCCGGTCAGTTACCTCTTTCATTGTGAACCTAACGATGACCGAAGAAGGTCGAAACGTTGTTCGCTCTTCTCTTTGAAATATTTTCTCAACCCAAACGAGCCGTTTTTACATATATATTTTTCTACAAGTGGGTTTCTCGACATCACTAAAACAGTGATAACACACAAAATAATCAGAATATCTTCTTTTAAACAGTATGACTACACACAAGATAATCCGAATATCTTCTATGAAAGAGTTTGACTACACACAAGATAATCAGAATATTTTGTATCAAACAGTTTGACTACACACAAGATAATCAAAATATTTTGTATCAAACAGTTTGACTACACACAAGATAATCAGAATATCTTCTATGAAACAGTGTGACTACACACAAGATAATCAGAATATCTTCCATTAAACAGTTTGACTACACACAAAATAATCAGAATATCTTTTATCAAACAGTTTGACTACACAAAAGATAATCAGAATATTTTGTATCAAACTGTTTGATAAAAGATGTTCTGATTATCTTCTGTGTGGTCAAACTGTTTGATAGACGATTTTCTGATTATCTTGTGTATAGTCACACTGTTTGATCGAAGATATTGTGATTATTTTCTGTGTAGTAAACTGTTTGATAGAAGATATTCTGATTATCTTTTGTATAGTGAACTTGTTTGATATAAGATATTCTAAATTATCTTGTGTGTAGTCAAACTGTTTGATAGAAAATATTCTTATTATCTTGTGTGTAGTCAAATGGTTTCATAAAAAGATATTCTGATTATCTTGGGTGTAGTCAAGCGTTTTTATAAAAGATACTCTGATTATCTTGTGTGTAGTCAAACTGTTTGATAGAAAATATTCTTATTATCTTGTGTGTAGTCAAACTGTTTGATAGAAGATATTCTGATTATCTTGTGTGTAGTCAAACTGTTTGATAGAAGATATTTTGGTTATCTTGTGTATTATCACTCTTTCAGTGATGTCGAGAAACCCACTTGTTGAGAATTTTATATTCAAAAACGGCTCGTTTTGGTTGAGAAAATATTTCAAATAGAAGAGCGAACAACGTTTCGACCTTCTTCGGTCATCGTCAGGTTCACAAAGGAAGAGGTAACTGACCGGAAGCTGACCACATGTTTGAAAGGGGTTGTGTAACTGAGTGTCGTAATGTAGAAAGCGGGATTAGATTTTTTAATATATAATTTTATTTATTTTATTATATTAATATAGATATCAAGGCGTTTTTTTATATTGGTTTACCTTGGGTTTAAGTTTCTGTAAAGGCCTGGCATTGCTGAAGTGCGTTAAGGCATGCGCTCGTAATCTGAGGGTTGCGGGTTCGAATCCGAGTCGCGTAAAACATGCTCGCCCTCCCAGCCGTGGGGGCGTTATAATGTGACGGTTAATCCCACTTTTCCTTGGTAAAAGAGTAGCCCAAGAGTTGGCGGTGGGTGGTGATGACTAGCTGCCTTCCCTCTAGTCTTTCACTGCTAAATTAGGGACGGCTAGAACAGATAGCTCTCGAGTAGCTTTGTGCGAAATTCAAAAACAAACAAAAACAAAAAGTTTTTGTATAAGTAAGGCTTCTTGAATTTTGCATTTGTTTATGTTTGTTTCTTTATTTAGTATTTTAGTGTTTTCTATGGTTATTTGTTGTTTATTTGATTTACATTGTTCGAAAACGTGTGAAGGTGACTTTTTATGTTCTTTTAATCTGGTTTCCATTTTTCTACTTGTTTCTCCAATATAAAAGCCGTGGCAGTTATCACATTGTACTTTATAAATAATGTTGGTGTGGTGTTTGTCAGTGCAGTTCTTACATAGTATAGACCTCAGTTTTATGCCTGGTTTATTTATAAATTTTAGTATTCGAACACTGCAAGTCAAATAAACACAACATAACCATAGAAAACACTAAAATACTAAATAAAGAAACAAACATAAACAAACGAAAAATTAAAGAAGCTTTACTTATACCACAACTTAAACCCAAAATAAACCTATATAAAGGAACGCTATTATACCTATATTAATATTATAGATAAAATTATATATTCAAACATCTAATCCCGCCCTCTACATTACGACACTCAGTTACATAACCCCTTCTACACATGTGGTCAGCTTCCGGTCAGTTACCTCTTTCATTGTGAACCTAACGATGACCGAAGAAGGTCGAAACGTTGTTCGCTCTTCTCTTTGAAATATTTTCTCAACCCAAACGAGCCGTTTTTACATATATATTTTTCTACAAGTGGGTTTCTCGACATCACTAAAACAGTGATAACACACAAAATAATCAGAATATCTTCTTTTAAACAGTATGACTACACACAAGATAATCCGAATATCTTCTATGAAAGAGTTTGACTACACACAAGATAATCAGAATATCTTCTATCAAACAGTTTGACTACACACAAGACAATCAGAATATCTTCTATCAAACAGATTGACTACACAGAAAATAATCAGAATATCTTCTATCAAACAGTTTGACTACATCAAAGATAATCTGAATATCTTCTATGAAAGAGTTTGACTACACACAAGATAATCAGAATATTTTGTATCAAACAGTTTGACTACACACAAGATAATCAAAATATTTTGTATCAAACAGTTTGACTACACACAAGATAATCAGAATATCTTCTATGAAACAGTGTGACTACACACAAGATAATCAGAATATCTTCCATTAAACAGTTTGACTACACACAAAATAATCAGAATATCTTTTATCAAACAGTTTGACTACACAAAAGATAATCAGAATATTTTGTATCAAACTGTTTGATAAAAGATGTTCTGATTATCTTCTGTGTGGTCAAACTGTTTGATAGACGATTTTCTGATTATCTTGTGTATAGTCACACTGTTTGATCGAAGATATTGTGATTATTTTCTGTGTAGTAAACTGTTTGATAGAAGATATTCTGATTATCTTTTGTATAGTGAACTTGTTTGATAAAAGATATTCTAAATTATCTTGTGTGTAGTCAAACTGTTTGATAGAAAATATTCTTATTATCTTGTGTGTAGTCAAATGGTTTCATAAAAGATATTCTGATTATCTTGGGTGTAGTCAAGCGTTTTTATAAAAGATACTCTGATTATCTTGTGTGTAGTCAAACTGTTTGATATAAGGTATTCTGATTATTTTGTGTATTATCACTGTTTGATAAAATATATTCTGATTATTTTCTGTGTAGTCAAACTGTTTGATAGAAGATATTCTGATTATCTTGTGTGTAGTCAAACTGTTTGATAGAAGATATTCTGATTATTTTCTGTGTAGTCAAACTGTTTGATAGAAGATATTCTGATTATCTTGTGTGTAGTCAAACTGTTTGATAGAAGATATTCTGATTATCTTTTGTATTGTCAAACTGTTTGATAGAAGATATTCTGATTATCTTGTGTATTGTTAAACTGTTTGATAGAAGATATTTTGATTATTTTGGGTGTTGTGAAACTGTTTGATGAAAGATCTTCTGATTATCTTGTGTGTTGTGAAACTGTTTGATGAAAGATCTTCTGATTATCTTGTGTGTATTCAAACTGTTTGATAGAAGATATTCTGATTATCTTGTGTGTAGTCAAACTGTTTGATAGAAGATATTCTGATTATCTTGTGTATTGTCAAACTGTTTGATAGAATATATTCTGATCATTTTTTGTGTGGTCAAACTTTTTGATAGAAGATATTCTGATTATTTTGTGTATAGTCAAACTGTTTGGTAAAAGATATTCTGATTATCTTGTGTGTAGTCAAACTGTTTGATAGAAGATATTCTGATTATTTTGTGTATTATCACTGTTTGATAAAAGATATTCTGATTATCTTGTGTGTGATCAAACTGTTTGACGGAAGGTATTGTGGTTATTTTCTGTGTAGTCTAACGGTTTCATAAAAGATATTCTGATTATCTTGGGTGTAGTCAAACTGTTTGATAAAAGATACTCTGATTATTTTGTGTGTAGTCAAACTGTTTGATAAAGGATATTTTGATTATTTTCTGTGTAGTCAATTTGTTTGATAGAAAATATTTTGATTATCTTTTGTGTAATCAAACTGTTTGATCGAAGATATTCTGATTATTTTGTGTGTTGTCAAACTGTTTCATAAAAAATCTTCTGATTATGTTGTGTGTCGTCTAACTGTTTGATAGAAGGTATTCTGATTATCTTGTGTGTAGTCAAACTGTTTGATAGAAATTATTCTGATTATCTTCTGTGTAGTCAAACTGTTTGGTAGAAGGTATTCTGATTATCTTGTGTATTTTAAACATTTCTCTCTACTCTTAAGATTTCTAGGCTTGACTAACTTTACATCACGTGATAGTTTTAGCTGTCTGTTTCTCACCCATGTGGGCTGCATCTGTTGCAGAGAACTTTCGTGGAAACAGTTTTTTCAAGTGTTTTTGAGCCACTTTGTGGTTAACTTGTGTAAACATCTCTCGTGAATCTCGTTTGTGGTTTCACTTTCCCTTACATTAAACCCGTGAGTAGCTGGTTAACTTGAGAGATAACGAGTACAAATAGTTGTTTGTGTTTGATTTGTCGTGCAATCATATTTTTGTTTTCAAATGCATGTACCATATATAACGTATGTTTTGATCTGTAAAACAGGAATATACACATTTCCAGCTGTTTTTCTTTTAGACCTCTTAATATTCTCTGTTTCCGAGATTTATAAAGGATCTCGTGGTGTACCGAATAAAGATGTGCTTTATTGTAACCGCTAGAAAATATATTAATATTACATGGCCATGAAAACATGTGCTGGTCACGTAGTGTTTTTTTTCGTTTGTCTACAGTTATATGTACGTGTATTTTGGTGAGACACCTGCAATCAAAATGCTCGTTTGAAAACTTAGTGTACGCCTCGAATTTCTGTATATGTGTATAGGTTGTATTCGAGACTAGAAGCGCCACCTTGTGGATAGAGGCAATAACTAGCTTTGTGTGCTCGAGATATAATTCCTTCATTGTGTTCTGACTTATGTCACGTGAGCTCCGCTGACTAGTTTGTGGTTGTTGACTCTCGTGTGAGCTGAAGAAAGTCGACGAGCGAAGTTTTGATCTCGCTAGAAATGTGATCTGTCTATGTTTTACAGCTGTAAAGAAGGAATTTGCTGTGTTGTACCTGTAGAACAGTTGGTGAACAAGGTAAGTGGGCTTCCATTTTAAATACAAACAAAATAGACTATTTATCAGGGAATGAAAAAAATGTAAGCGATGAAGTTAGACTTTGTTAAGGAAAGTGTGAAGCGAGTAAAAATCCAGATAGGTTCTTTATAGAGGGAATTAAATCAAACAAAATTACACCATCGTGTCACATTTATTATGGAGATGACGAAAATTTGTGAATGTCTTCTGTGTAAACAATGCTAGCAAATTCTCAAAACCGAACACACCAAGGCCCAGCATGGCCGAGCGTGTTAAGGCGTTCGACTCGTAATTCAAGAGTCATGGGTTCGAATCCCGGTCGCACCAAAACATGCTCGCCCTTTTAGCCGTAAGGTCGTTATAATGTGACGGTAAATCTCACTATTTGTTGGTAAAAGAGTAGCCCAAGAGTTGGCAGTGGGTGGTGATGACTAGCTACGTTCCCTCTAGTCTTAGACTACTAAATTAGGGACGGCTAGCGCAAATAGCCCTCGTGTATCTTTGCGCGAAATTCAAAACAAACCAAGCATACATACTGCCTTTCAAAACGAATCTATAAAGATAGTAATTGTTAGTTTCAATAGTTTTGTTCTATGACTTCCTTACAAGAAATAAATAATTTCTCAAAATTTATTTTTATTTCATTGGTACTTTTCTCGTGTCTTAACGTCATATATCTAGAGGTTCAAAGTATTATTTTGTACATGGAAAACAGGAACCACGTCTGTATACGTGACACGGTTCTTGTTCTACGAAGAAGTGTATATATATGTGTGTGTATTTGATTCCAAACTAAAACCTTCATAGAGTAGAAGACAACAAGGAAGTCTCGGCGAGATATTGAATTTAAATAGTGGTTTTTTTTACCTCGTTGTACATGACTTTTACGACGCTTGAAACATTTAAAATAAAGTAAGATATAGTTATATTTTTCCGGTAGATGGCACTGCTCACACCACTGTTGTAATAATTCACATGAATTTATGTAACATCAAAATTAACAAATTTTATTCTTTTTATTCACAGTAAACCTTTATTATTATATATTTTAACACGTTTTTTTCAACAAAGTATATAAAATAACATTAAACTATAGAGGCAATACAATCCTAACCCTTTTAACCTCAATAATAGTTGATAGTTATCCAATCATTCGTGATAGGTCATATTTTTTTGCCCCCTAGTGGCTCAGCGATATGTCTGCGGACTTACACGCTAAAAACCGGGTTTCGATACCCGTGGTGGGCAGAGCACAGATAGCCCATTGTGTAGCTTTGTGCTTAATAAAAAAAACAAAAAAATCATATTTATCTTTAATTGTTTTAATAATTTTTACATCTATTATCCAAACTAGCACCTCATTAATCATTATACTGACAATCACATTGTCCACATTAGTGATTCATTAATTTTTGTCTTAAACAATTTCTAAATTACAATATTATTAATCAAAGTTTTTTATTTGTTGTTCAAATAGGACGAAGTAATTTTGAAGCTGTCAGAAAGTCTGTCATGGATAGAAGTGATGCTACAATATCACTTGTTTAATCTGTATCTGGTATTCAAACCTTCTCCTGATAATCTATCTCAGTTTTTGTAGGATTATTAACTGTCTGTATTCACATACTGCTTCACGATTCTCACTTTCTTCACAGCGTTTGTTAATTGTCACAATATTCATGTTACTGTAAGACTTCAGAACGTTTGTTAATTGTCACAATATTCAGGGTACTGTAAGTCTTCAGAACGTTTGTTAATTGTCACAATATTCAGGGTACTGTAACAGTCTCCAGAACGTTTGTTAATTGTCACAATATTCAGGGTACTGTAACAGTGCTCAGAACGTTTGTTAATTGTCACAATATTCAGGGTACTGTAACAATCTCCAGAACGTTTGTTAATTGTCACAATATTCAGGTTACTGTAACAGTCTCCAGAACGTTTGTTAATTGTCACAATATTCAGGGTACTGTAACAGTCTCCAGAACGTTTATTAATTGTCACAATATTCAGGGTACTGTAACAATCTCCAGAACGTTTGTTAATTGTCACAATATTCAGGGTACTGTAACAGTCTCCAGAACGTTTGTTAATTGTCACAATATTCAGGTTACTGTAACAGTCTCCAGAACGTTTGTTAATTGTCACAATATTCAGGTTACTGTAACAGTCTCCAGAACGTTTGTTAATTGTCACAATATTCAGGGTACTGTAACAGTGCTCAGAACGTTTGTTAATTGTCACAATATTCAGGGTACTGTAACAGTCTCCAGAACGTTTGTTAATTGTCACAATATTCAGGGTACTGTAACAGTCTCCAGAACGTTTGTTAATTGTCACAATATTCAGGTTACTGTAACAGTCTCCAGAACGTTTGTTAATTGTCACAATATTCAGGTTACTGTAACAGTCTCCAGAACGTTTGTTAATTGTCACAATATTCAGGGTACTGTAACAGTGCTCAGAACGTTTGTTAATTGTCACAATATTCAGGGTACTGTAACAGTCTCCAGAACGTTTGTTAATTGTCACAATATTCAGGTTACTGTAACAGTCTCCAGAACGTTTGTTAATTGTCACAATATTCAGGTTACTGTAACAGTCTCCAGAACGTTTGTTAATTGTCTGTTTGTTTGTTTGTTTGTTTTGGAATTTCGCACAAAGCTACTCGAGGGCTATCTGTGCTAGCCGTCCCTAATTTAGCAGTGTAAGACTACAGGGAAGGCAGCTAGTCATCACTACCCACCGCCAACTCTTGGGCTACTCTTTTACCAACGAATAGTGGGATTGACCGTCACATTATAACGCTCCCACGGCTGGGAGGGCGAGCATATTTAGCGCGAAGCGGGCGCGAACCCGCGACCCTCGGATTACGAGTGCACGCCTTAACGCGCTCGGCCATGCCAGGCCAATTAATTGTCACAATATTCAGGGTACTGTAACAATCTCCAGAACGTTTGTTAATTGTCACAATATTCAGGGTACTGTAACAGTCTCCAGAACGTTTATTAATTGTCACAATATTCAGGGTACTGTAACAGTCTCCAGAACGTTTATTAATTGTCACAATATTCAGGGTACTGTAACAATCTCCAGAACGTTTGTTAATTGTCACAATATTCAGGGTACTGTAACAATCTCCAGAACGTTTGTTAATTGTCACAATATTCAGGGTACTGTAACAGTCTCCAGAACGTTTATTAATTGTCACAATATTCAGGGTACTGTAACAATCTCCAGAACGTTTGTTAATTGTCACAATATTCAGGGTACTGTAACAATCTCCAGAACGTTTGTTAATTGTCACAATATTCAGGGTACTGTAACAGTCTCCAGAACGTTTATTAATTGTCACAATATTCAGGGTACTGTAACAATCTCCAGAACGTTTGTTAATTGTCACAATATTCAGGGTACTGTAACAATCTCCAGAACGTTTGTTAATTGTCACAATATTCAAGGTACTGTAACAGTCTCCAGAACGTTTATTAATTGTCACAATATTCAGGGTACTGTAACAATCTCCAGAACGTTTGTTAATTGTCACAATATTCAGGGTACTGTAACAATCTCCAGAACGTTTGTTAATTGTCACAATATTCAGGGTACTGTAACAGTCTCCAGAACGTTTATTAATTGTCACAATATTCAGGGTACTGTAACAGTCTCCAGAACGTTTATTAATTGTCACAATATTCAGGGTACTGTAACAATCTCCAGAACGTTTGTTAATTGTCACAATATTCAGGGTACTGTGACAATCTCCAGAACGTTTGTTAATTGTCACAATATTCAGGGTACTGTAACAGTCTCCAGAACGTTTATTAATTGTCACAATATTCAGGGTACTGTAACAGTCTCCAGAACGTTTGTTAATTGTCACAATATTCAGGGTACTGTAACAGTCTCCAGAACGTTTATTAATTGTCACAATATTCAGGGTACTGTAACAGTCTCCAGAACGTTTATTAATTGTCACAATATTCAGGGTACTGTAACAATCTCCAGAACGTTTGTTAATTGTCACAATATTCAGGGTACTGTAACAGTCTCCAGAACGTTTATTAATTGTCACAATATTCAGGGTACTGTAACAATCTCCAGAACGTTTGTTAATTGTCACAATATTCAGGGTACTGTAACAATCTCCAGAACGTTTGTTAATTGTCACAATATTCAGGGTACTGTAACAGTCTCCAGAACGTTTATTAATTGTCACAATATTCAGGGTACTGTAACAGTCTCCAGAACGTTTGTTAATTGTCGCAATATTCAGGTTACTGTAACAGTTCTCAGAATGTTTCTGGATTGTCACAATCTTCAGAGTATTATTACACATTGTTATAATTATTTATTTTTTCTGTTATATATATTTTTAAATGAGCATCAATGATTAACTATTAACTTATTTGTAGATAGTGTAAAAAGTGTTTTATAGCGTCGGTTTCTGGACCTTAAAATGACTTAACGAGATGGCATTTAAGTTAAACAAGAAAAAGCAAGACCCTTTGTTATTACTCCCATCTAGTTGGAAAACCCATTGTTAATATTCCCATCTTGTTGGAAGACCCTTTGTTAATACTCCCATCTTGTTGGAAGACCCTTTGTTAATACTCCCATCTTGTTGGAAGACCCTTTGTTAATACTCCCATCTTGTTGGAAGGCCCTTTGTTAATACTCCCATCTTATTGGAAGACCCTTTGTTAATACTTCCACCTTGATGCAAAACCCTTTATTAATTCTCCAATCTTGTTGAAAGACCCTTTGTTAATACTCCCATTTGTTGCAAGGCCCTTTATTAATACTCCCATCTTTTTTCTACCAGTGGCACTCTGGTTAATACATTTCTTGACATAGAACACCAAATTATGTTCTCAGTTCTTTTGTATCGTGACATCATTGTTAAAACTAATTATATTTTGCTGTCACCTAGCTCGTTGGAAGGATGTGACGTCACAACTGGTTTCAAACCAAGTAGCGTGAATCCGCATTGCTCGCTCCCCAATATCAACCAGAACGGCGGGATATAAACATCCGACTTGCAGCTTGGTAAGAAGTCTGTTTGTGGCTTCAAACTGCTAAGGACAATGGGACGGAACCAGGTAACAAGAAATCTGAGGCAGAACGAGAAACAAACGATATGACGCAACAAGAAGTTTTAGTCTTGATAGAAAAAAACAACACTTGGGAATCGACCGAGAAACTATTATTGTGAAAGGGTAAGTAAGTTTTCAGAAACAGGTGAGAAACGTAACTTTTCAATGTTTGATGGTATGGCTGTAAACCTAGTTTACCCTAATTGCTTCAAGAGTCAAAATAATATGTTAACACATTGTACTTATCTAAAAATAACAAACCTTTCAAGGATTATGTCGACGTTGGATGTATCAAGTAAACAAGCCGTTCTTGGATAATGTGGACGTTGGATGTTCAAAATGAACAAAACATTCTAGACTTATATAATGGTTGGATGTTCCAACATTCTCGTAGACAGAAAAGTAAACATAAACAGAAGACTCAGAAAGACTTCAGAAAAGAAGGAGACGAAATAATATTAAGAGGTCAGAGCTTAAGAGAGTTAAAACAAATAAGCCCAACGTATAATGATAAGGCCAAAAAACAGAGGTTAAAGTGGTGAAATACATTACTTATGTTTCACAAGAACAAGACACTAGAAGTGGTAAAATACATTTACTTATGTTTTACAAGAACAAGACACTAAAAGTGGTGAAATACATTTATTTATGTTTCACAAGAACAAGACAGAAGAAGTGGTAAAATACATTTACTTATGTTTTACAAGAACAAGACAATAGAAGTGGTGGAACACATTTACTTATGTATTACATAAACAAGACACTAGAAGGGGTAAAACACATTTACTTATGTTTTTCAAGAACAAGACAGGAGAAGAGGTGAAACACATTTACTGGTGTTTTACTAGAACAACACAGTAGAAGGGATGAAATTTATTTATTTATGTTTTACAGGAACAAGACAATAGAAGTGGTGAAATACATTTACTTATATTTTACACAAACAAGACACTAAAAGTGGTGGAATAAATTTACTTAAGTTTTTCAAGAACGAGGCAATGGAACTGGTGAAACACATTTACTTATGTTTTAAAAGAACAAGACAGTAGAAGTGTTGAAATACATTTGTTTATGTTTTACAAGGTCAAGACATTGGAATGGTAAAATACATTTACTCATATTTTACAAGAACAAAACAACAGAAGTGGTGAAAAACATTTTCGTATGTTTTACAGGAACAAGACAGAAGAAGTGGTGAAATACATTTCCTTTTTTTACAAGGACAGTATAGTAGAAGTTGTGAAATACATTTACTTATGTTTCAAGAGAACAAGACAGTAGAAGGAAAGGAGAACATAAACTTATGTTTTACAAGAACAAGACAGTAGAAGTGGTGGAACACATTCACCTATGTTTTACAAGAACAAGACACTACAATTGGTGGAACACAATTACTTTTACTTTACAAGAACAAGACTGTAAAAGTGAAGAAATACATTAAATATGTTTTACAAGAACAAGACAGTAAAAGTGGTGAGACACATTGACTTATGTTTTACAACAACAAACAGTAGAAGTGGTGAAATACATTTACTTATGTTTTACAAGAACAAGACAGTAGAAGTGGTGAAATACATTTATTTATGTTTTACAAGAACAAGAAAGTAGAAGTGCTGGAACACATTTACTTATGTTTCACAAGATCAAGACAGTAGTAGTGGTGGAACACATTTCTTATGTTTTACAAGAACAAGACAGAAGAACTGGTAAAATACATTCACTTATGTTTTTCAAGAACAAGACACAAAAAAGTGGTGAAATACATTTACTTATGTTTTAGAAGAAGAAGACAGTAGAAGTGGTTAAATATCTTTACTTATGTTTTAGAAAAACAAAAGAGTAGAAGTGGTGATACACATTTACTTATGTTTTACAAGAACAAGACAGTAGAAGTGGCGAAATACATTACTTATGTTTTCCAAGGACAAGACAGTAGAACTGGTGAAACACATTTACTTATGTTTTACAAGAACAAGACAGTAAAAGTGGCAAAAAACATTAAATATGTTTTATAAGAACAAGACAGTAAAAGTGGTGAAATACATATACTTATGTTTTACAAGAACAAGACATTAGAAGTGGTGAAATACATTTACTTATGTTTTACAACAACAAACAGTAGAAGTGGTGAAACACATTTACTTATGTTTTACAAGAACAAGGCAGGAGAAGTTGTTCAATACAGTGATTTATGTTTCACAAGGACAAGATAATAGAAGTGGTTAAATAGATTTAACTATGTTCTACAAGAACAAGACAGTAGAAGTAGTGAAATACATTTACTTATGTTTTACAAGGACAACACAATAGAAGTGGTTAAATACATTAACTTATGTTTCATGAAAACTAGACAATAGAAGTGGTGATAAACATTTATTTACGTTTTACAAGAACAAGTTAGTAGAAGAAGTCAAACACATTTATTTATGTTTCAAAAGAACAAGACAGTACAAGTGGTTAAATTCATTTACTTATGTTTTAGAAGAACAAGACAGTAAAAGTGATGCAACTTATTGACTTATATTTTACATAAACAAGACACTAGAAGTGGTGAAATACATTTACTTATGTTTTTTAAGAACAAGATGCTAAAAGTGGTGAAACACATTTAATTAAATTTTTCAAGAACGAGACGTATAAGGGGTAAAACACATTTATTTAGGTTTTTGAAGAACGAGAAAATAGAAGAGGTGAAATACATTTACTTATATTTTACAAGAACAAGACAGTATAAGTGGTGAAATATAGTTCCTTATGTTTTACAAGAACAAGACAGTAGAAGTGGTGAAATACATTTATTTTTGTTTTACAAAAACAAGACAGTAGAAATGGTGAAATACATTTACTTATGTTTTACAAGAACAAGACAGAAGAACTGGTAAAACATATTTACTTATATTTTTCAAGAACAATACACATAGAAGTGGTGAAATACATTTATTTATGTTTTACAAGAATAAGGCACTCGAAGTGGTAAAACACATTTATTTATTTTTTACAAGAACAAGACAGTAGAAGTGATGAAATACATTTACTTATGTTTTTCAAGAACAAGATACTAATAGTTGTGAAACACATTTACTGATGTTTTACATAAACAAGTCACTGTAAGTCGTAAAACATATTTACTTATGTTTTACAAGAACGAGACAGTGGAAGTGTTGAAATACATTTACTTATGTTTTTCCAGAACAAGACACCAGAATTGGTGAAACACATTTACTTATGTTTTACAAGATTAAGACACTAGAAGTGGTGGAACACATTTACTTATGTTTTATAAGGATAAAACACCAGAAGGTGTGAAATACATTTACTTATATTTTACAAGAACAAAACAGCAGAAGTGGTGAAATACATTTATTTATATTTTACAGGAAGAAGACAGTAGAACTGGTAAAACACATTTACTTATGTTTTACAAGGACAATACAGTTGAAGTGGTGAAATAGATTTGCTTATGTTTTACAACAACCAGACAATAGAAGTCGTGAAACACATTTACTTATGTTTCACAAGAACTGGACAGTATAACTGGTGAAACACATTTATTTGTGTTTTACAAGAATAAGACAGTAGAAGTGATCAAATACATTTACTTATAATTTTCAAGAACAAGATACTAAAAGTAATGAAACACATTTACTTTTGTTTTACAAGGACAAGACACTGTAAGTGGTGAAATACATTTACTTATGTTTTACAATAAGAAGACACTATTAGGGGTGAAATACATTTACTTACGTTTTACAAGAACAAGACGGTAGAAGAGGTGAAACACATTCACTTATGTTTTACAAGTACAAAACAGTAGAAAACGCGACATACATTGACTTATGTTTTCCAAGAACAAGACAGTAGAAGTGGTAGAACACATTTACTTATGTTTTACCTAAACAAGACACTAGAATTGTTGAAATATATTTACTTATGTTTTTCAAGAACTGGACAATAGAAGTGGTGAAACACATTTATTTATCTTTTTCAAGAACAAGACAGTAGAAGTGGTGAAATACATTTACTTATGTTTTTCAAGAACAAGAATTCAAAAGTGGTGAAATGCATTTACTTATGTTTTACATAAACAAGACACTGGAATTGGTGAAACACATTTACTTATGTTTTACATAAACAAGACACTGGAATTGGTGAAACACATTTACTTATGTTTTACATAAACAAGACACTGGAATTGGTGAAACACATTTACTTATGTTTTACAACAACAAGAGACTAGAATTGGTGGAAAACATTTTCTTATGTTTTTCAAGAACGAGACAGTAGAACTGATAAAAATATTTACTTATGTTTTTCAAGTAGAAGACACTAGAAGTTGTGAAATACATTTACCTACATTTTACAAGAACAAGACAGTTGAAGTAGTGAAATACATTTACTTATGTTTTACGAGAAGAAGACAGTAGAAGGCGTGAAATAGAATTCTTATGTTTTACAAAAACAAGACGGGAGAAGTGGTGAAATGCATTTGCTTATGTTTTGCGAAAACAAAACAGTAGAAGTGGTGAAATACAATTACTTATGTTTTTCAAGAACAAGACAGTTGAAGGCATGAAATAGAATTACTTATGTTTTACAAAAACAAGACCGTAGAAGTGGTGAAACACATTTGCTTATGTTTTGCGAAAACAAAACAGAAGAAGTGGGGAAATACATTTACTTATGTTTTTCAAAAACACGACACAAAGAAGTGGTGAAATACATTTACTTATGTTTTACAAGAACAAGACAGTAGAAGTGGTGAAACACATTTACTTATGTTTTACAAGAACAAGACAGTAGAAGTGGTGAAACACATTTACTTATGTTTTACAAGGACAAGACACTGTAAGTGGTGAAATACATTTACATGTGTTTTACTATAAGAAGACACTATTAGGGTGAAATACATTTACATATGTTTTACAATAAGAAGACAGTAGAAGAGGTGAAACACATTTACTTATGTTTTACAAGTACAAAACAGCAGAAAAGGTGTCAAATATTGACTTATGTTTTACAAGGACAAGACAGTAGAAGTGGTGATATACATTTATTTATGTTTTACAAGAACAAGATAGTAGAAGTGGTGAAATACATTTACTTATATTTTACAAGGACAAGACAGTATAAGTGGTGAAATACATTTAGTTATGTTTTACAAGAACAAGACAGAAGAACTGGTAAAATACATTTACTTATGTTGTATAAGAACAAGATAGTAGAATTTGCTAAATACATTTACTGTTGTTGTACAAGAACAATACACTAGAAGTAGTGAAATTCATTTACTTATATTTTACAAGAGCCACATACTAGAAGTGTGGAAGCACATTTACTTATGTTTTACAAGTACAAAACAGCAGAAAACGCGTCATATATTGACTTATGTTTTACTAGAACAAGACACTGGAAGTGATTAAACACATTTGCTTATGTTATACAAGACCGAAACTTTAAAAGTGGTGGAACACATTTACTTATGTTTTTCAACAACAAGACACTAGATGTGGTCAAATACATTTACTTATGTTTTACAAGGACAAGACAGTAGAAGTGGTGAAATACATTTACTTATGTTTTAGAAAAACTCAAGAACAGAAGTTCAGAAACACATTTTCTTATGTTTTACAAGAATAAGACAGTAGAAGTGATAAAATACATTTACTTATTTTTTACTAGGGCAAGACAGTAGAAGTGGTGAAACACATTTATTTGTGTTTTACAAGGATAACACAGTAGAACTGGTGAAATACATTTACTTATTTTTTACAAGAACGAGACAGTAGAAATGGCGAAATACATTTACTTATGTTTTAGGAAGAAGAGAGTAGAAGTGGTGAAATATATTTATTTATGTTTTACAAGAACAAGACACTATAAGTGGTGACATACATCAACTATATAGAGAAATTCGATTCTAAAAGAGATAAAGGACGTGGTAGACATGAGGATCTGGTTGAATTAAAGATCAAACCAGACATAGGCCTACAACCAGTAAGTTCAACCTGAGACATCTTTAACTATATAGTATAAAAAACTGTGATATACAATACTTCCCAGTGTCCCGATGTAAAGCATGAGCCCTTAGAATGCTCAAATTTTTGTTTCGATTTCTCCCACAGTTTATATATTTGTGTGCCCACGGTGTTTACAGTTGCATCCGTACAAGTTTTACTTTTCTTTCGTAGCTACATCTGTTGTAAATGTAAGAATATTTTACAAGACGTAGTTTTGTTGTATATCGCACGTTACGTATTAAAACATCTTATAAGTCAAGTGATCTTCGCGCCTGTCTTAACTTCAAGAAGGTATTAAAAACTTCAGAACCACACACACTCCGAAGTACAAAAGTGTTTGTTTTAATAATTTCATTATTTACGTGCATAGGTTTGTGTGATTAGCACAAACGACACATTGTTTAGAAGAACTTGGCAACAAGTGGCACTGTTATTTGTCACTTGGTATTGTTTGGGCAACAAAGAACATCACAGTATACTTTTCCATTATTGTGAAATAGCTCACTTTTAAGTGGTTATAGAACACCATTAAATACGTCACGGGCCCTTTTCTTGATGGATGAATTTTGAATGAGTCAAACCAACTCTGTACAGTTATAGAAGCAGTGCACCATTTTCCGTGTCCCAACTTGTAAGTGGTAACAATTTGGGCATGTTTGTTACTGAATTTCCTAAGTAACCATAGACTTGTTCAGTAATTGTTTCATGTGTTAAGCCTAGAATTAAATATAGTTGTATCAATAACTTCTAATCAAAAACAAGCTACGTATAGCGATCAGAATTAAACACTAATCGATTGATAATATATCTATTTGAACGTATTGGTATAACTAAAATTATATTGTGTTTTAAGTCAGAAACTTATCATTATTTAAATGTATCGATATTTTCAGTTAAATTATTTTTTTGGTATCTACATATTTGGCCAGAATCCCAGTAATAACACACGTGTCGGCTAGCTAGGATAATTGCTAAATTTATTCCATATACCAAAGTAACAATACAATATAGTTTACTGTATATAATAAATAAATAAAATTTACATTTAATATTTTAACAAATACTCTTACTAAAATTACCGTTGAAGAAGAAATTGTTTGTTTTGAATTTCGCGCAAAGCTACTCGAGGGCTATCTGTGCTAGCCGTTTCTAATTTAGCAGTGTAAGGCTAGAGGGAAGGCAGCTAGTCATCACCACCCACCGCCAACTCTTGGGCTATTCTTTTACCAACGAATAGTGGAATTGACCGTCACCAGAGAGGTGTCACTGAACAAACGAAACACCAGAAGAACAAACAGAAGTTGGAAAATTGTTTGAGTTGATTGGTTTATTCTATTGGACCAGACAGGTGTCACTGAACAAACGAAACACTAGAACAATAAACAGGAGTTGGAAAATTGTTTGAGTTGATTGGTTTATTCTATTGGACCAGACAGTTGTCACTGAACAAACGAAACACTAGAACAATAAACAGGAGTTGGAAAATTGTTTGAGTTGATTGGTTTATTTTGTTGGACCAGACAGGTGTCACTGAACAAACGAAACACTAGAACAATAAACAGGAGTTGGAAAATTGTTTGAGTTGATTGGTTTATTTTGTTGGACCAGACAGGTGTCACTGAACAAACGAAACACTAGAACAATAAACAGGAGTTGGAAAATTTTTTGAGTTGATTGGTTTATTCTGTTGGATTAGATAGGTGTCACTGAACAAACGAAACGCCAGAAGAAGAAACGGGAGCTGGTCATTTTTTTTGTCGTTGTTGGTCTGCTGGTAATTGAAACGTGTGTATTTGTATTGTTGAAACAATAGTACAAGGTTAGCAGGTGGTGTTAAATGCTTTTTGTAACATATCCATCCAAGTTCCAAAAGTGATGTTTAGCAGGGAGACGGAAACCGTGGACACGGAAAGCTTGACGTAGATTACTCTTACGCTATGGGTTAATTCATTTACTTTCTCGTTTGAAGTCGCGAGCTTTCGAATGACTCATAGCCCTCACATACAGGGTTTCTCCCACGTCACCACGCCCACTTTTGTTTCTTCGTGATCGATCTAACGAAGACGGGTTTTTTATTTCATATTATCTCACATTCTCCAGATGTCGCTGTAACTTTAAGACCAGCTTGAAGGACAAAAACATAAATCATTCCCTATAAAAAACAAATAAAAATCCAATATATATGTAAGAGAAATATGACTAGAAGATGCATAATCATAAAAAGCAGTGAACACGTGTTGTCAACAAAAGTATAAACAACTCTTAATTAAGTTTTACAATCAGCAATTACCAGATACTATATAACAAAAATAACATCTGAGTCATTGCTAAACACTAAGAAAAGATGTATGTCAAATTTAATATTGTTAAAACTTTTACAGCTTCCAACAGTGTGTATAACAAACAACAATTTATTTACAGCTTCACACAATGTATAACTAATAATAATTTATTTACAGCTTCACACAATGTATAACTAATAATAATTTATTTACAGCTTCACACAATGTATAACTAATAATAATTTATTTACAGGTTTAGAGAGTATTTTACTTACAACTATAGTTTCATCTTCAGACAGCGTATAACTAACAACAATATTTTCATCTTCAGACAGTGTATGACTAACAACAATATTTTCATCTTCAGACAGTGTATGACTAACAACAATATTTTCATCTTCAGACAGTGTATGACTAACAACAATATTTTCATCTTCAGACACTGTATGACTAACAACAATATTTTCATCTTCAGACACTGTATGACTAACAACAATATTTTCATCTTCAGACACTGTATGACTAACAACAATATTTTCATCTTCAGACAGTGTATGACTAACAACAATATTTTCATCTTCAGACAGTGTATGACTAACAACATTTTCATCTTCAGACAGTGTATGACTAACAACAATATTTTCATCTTCAGACACTGAATGACTAACAACAATATTTTCGTCTTTAGACAGTTTATAACTAAAAACAATATTTTCATATTTAAACAGTTTATAACTAAAAACAATATTTTCATCTTCAGACAGTGTATAACTAACAACATTATTTTTATCTTCAGACACTGTATGACTAACAACAATATTTTCATCTTCAGACAGTGTATAACAAACAACAATATTTTCATCTTCAGACAGTGTATAACTAACAACAATATTTTCATCTTCAAACAGTGCATGACGAACAACAGATATTTTAATGGCAAGTATAGATTGTTAGATGTTTTGTAGAATTGCTTTAAGAAATATCCAAAATAAAGTTACGCTGTAGTAACATGCAGACAAACGAGTAGTGATAGTGGTTGGATGGATAAGAAAAACAAACCACATTATATATTTAAAAGTTTCCCCACTGGAAGATCACTGAGTCAACGGGTTTATAAAGCTAAAATCAGAGAGCCGATTCTCCTCTGTGACTCATCAGATAGCCCCATGTGGTTTTGTTATAGGAAATAACACATGCACATGTATAATTAAAATTCGTTTCAAATATAATTCACCCCAGTGTCACCCTTTTATTACAGAGTTTGTTTTGTTTTGGATATTTTTATAGCGGTTGTACGAATAATGAACGATGTCTTAAATTTTAATTTCTTTCCTACTTATTTGTAATCACTTTTCATGGCTTTTTAAGTACGATATTCAACAATTAAATAGAAATAATTACTGGTAAAAAAGCTATCTGTATAGATCAGAAGGATGTATGAATTTAGATAAAACAAAGTAATGTAAGACACCCCTCTAACTACAATTGTGTAACTGTAATAAAACAGTAGCTTATTGAATAATTTGTCAGTTGGATACCCCCGTCCTTCTTGGTAACTTTAACTCTTAAATCGTGAAGAGTAATAAGCCATGTGTAGTGTTCATCAAAATATCAATATGCACCTCGTAATCCGATCAAGGTTTGAAAGAAAAACTTCTTACAAAACGGGTAGAACAGAGGCTGTGTTAAGTAATAAAAATGTCTTCTCCATAAATAGAACACAGGCTGTGTCAAGTAATAGTAGTGTCTTCTCCATAAATAGAACAGAGGCTGTGTTAAGTAAAGGAAATGTCTTCTTTATAAGTGGAACAGAGGCTGTGTTAAGTAATAGTAATGTCTTCTCTATAAGTAGAACAGAGGCTGTGTTAAGTAATAGTAATGTCTTCTCCATAAATAGAACAGAGGCTGTGTTAAGTAAATGAAATGTCTTCTTTAAAAGTGGAACAGAGGCTGTGTTAAGTAATAGTAATTTCTTATCCAAAAATACAACAGAGGTTTTGTTAAGTAAAGGAAATGTCTTCTTTATAGGTAGAAGAGGGGCTATGTTAAGTAACAGTAATGTCTTCTCTATAAGTAGAACAGAGGCTGTGTTAAGTAATAGTAGTGTCTTCTCCATAAATAGAACAGAGGCTGTGTTAAGTAAAGGAAATGTCTTCTTTATAAGTGGAACAGAGGCTGTGTTAAGTAACAGTAACGTCTTCTCTATAAGTAGAAAAGAAGCTGTGTTAAGTAATAGTAATGTGTTCTTTATAAGTAGAACAGAGGCTGTGATACGTAACAGTAAAGTCTTCTGTATAAGTAGAACAGACGCTGTGTTAAGTAATAGAAATGTCTTCTCCATAAACAGAACAAAGGCTCTGTGAAGTAAAGGAAATATCTTTTTTAGAAATAGAACAGAGGCTGTGTTAAGTAACAGTAATGTCTTCTCTATAAGTAGAAAAGAAGCTGTGTTGAGTAATAGTAATGTGTTCTTTATAAGTAAAACAGAGACTGTGTTGAGTAACATTAATGTTTTCTTTATAAGTAGAACAGAGGCTGTCTTAAGTAACAGAAATGTCTTGTCCATAAATAGAACAGAGGCTCTGTTAAGTAAAGGAAATGTCTTCTTTGTAAGAAGAACAGACGCTTTCTTAAGTAATAGTAATGTCTTCTTTATAAGTAGAACAGAGGCTGTGATAACTAATAGTATTGTCTACCTTATAATTAGAACAGAGGCTGTGTTAAGTAACAGTAATGTCTACTTTATAAGTAGAACAGAGGCTGTGTTAAATAATAGTAATGTGTTCTCTGTAAGTAGAACAGAGGCTATGTTAAGTAAAGGAAATGTCTTCATTATAAGTAGAACAGAGGCTGTGTTAAGTAATAGTAATGTCTTCTCTATTAGTAGAACAGAGGCTGTGTTAAGAAATAGTAATATGCTCTCTATGAGTGAAACAGAGGCTGTGTTAAGTAATAGTAATGTCTTCTCTATAAGTAGAACAGACTCTGTGTTAAGTAACAGTAATGTCTTCTCTATAAGTAGAACAGAGGCTGTGTTAATTAGTAGTAATGTCTTCATTATAAGTGGAACAGAGGATATGTTATGTAGTAGTAATGTCTACCTTGTAAGTGGAACAGGGTCTGTGTTAAGTAATAGTAATGTCTTCTCTATAAGTAGAATAGAAGCTGTGTTAAGTAATAGTAATGTGTTCTTTATAAGTAGAACAGAGGCTGTGTTGAGTAACAGTAATGTCTTCTCTATAAGTAGAACAGAGGCTGTGTTAAGTAATAGTAATGTCTTCTCTATAAGTAGAACAGAGGCTGTGTTAAGTAATAGTAATGTCTTCTCTATAAGTAGAACAGAGGCTGTGTTAAGTAATAGTAATATCTTCTCTTTAAGTAGAACAGACGCTGTGTTAAGTAATAGAAATGTCTTTTCCATAAATAGAACAGAGGCTCTGTTAAGTAAAGGAAATGTCTTCTTTATAAGTGGAACAGAGGCTCTGTTAAGTAACAATAATATATACTTTATTAGTAGAAACAGAGGCTGTGTTAAATAATAGTAATGTCTTCTCTATTAGTAGAACAGAGACTGTTTTAAGTAATAGTAATATGCTCTCTATAAGTAGAACAGAGGCTGTGTTAATTAGTAGTAATGTCTTCATTATAAGTGGAACAGAGGCTGTGTTATGTAGTAGTAATGTCTACCATATAAGTGGAACAGGGGCTGTGTTAAGAAATAGTAATGTCTTCTCTATAAATAGAACAGACGCTCTATTAAATATAGGAAATGTCTTCTTTGTAAGTAGAACAGACGCTGTGTTAAGTAATAGTAATGTCTTCTTTATAAGTTGAACAAAGGGTGTGTTAAGTAACAGTAATGTCTTCTTTATAAATAGTACAGAGGTTGTGTTAAGTAAAGTAATGTCTTCTCTCTAAGTAGAAAATAAGCTGTGTTAAGTAATAGTAATGTGTTCTTTATTAGTAGAACAGAGGCTGTGGTAAGTAATAGTAATGTCTTCTCTATGAGTAGAACAGAAGCTGTGTTAAGTAACAGAAATGTCTTCTTTATAAGTGGAACAGAGACTGTGTTAAGTAGTAGTAATGTTTTCATTATAAGTGAAACAGAGGCTGTGTTAAGTAGTAGTAATGTTTTCATTATAAGTGGAACAGAGGCTGTGTTATGTAATACTAATGTCTACCTTATAAGTGGAACAGGGGCTGTGTTAAGTAATAGTAATGTCTTCTCTATAAATAGAACAGACGCTCTATTAAGTAAAGGAAATGTCTTTTTTGTAAGTAGAACAGACGTTGTGTTAAGTAATAGTAATGACTTCTTTATAAGTAGAACAGAGGCTGTGTTAAGTAATAGTAATGTCTTCTTTATAAGTTGAACAGAGGGTGTGTTAAGTAACAGTAATGTCTTCTTTATAAATAGTGCAGAGGTTGTGTTAAGTAATAGTAATGTCTTCTCTATAAGTAGAACAGAGGCTGTGTTAAGTAATAGTAATGTGTTCTCTATAAGTAGAACAGAAGCTGTGTTAAGTAAGTTTAATGTATATATTATAAGTAGAACAGAGGCTGTGTTAAGTAATAGTAATGTCTTCTTTATAAGTTGAACAGAGGGTGTGTTAAGTAACAGTAATGTCTTCTTTATAAATAGTGTAGAGGTTGTGTTAAGTAATAGTAATGTCTTCTCTATAAGTAGAACAGAGGCTGTGTTAAGTAATAGTAATGTCTTCTTTATAAGTTGAACAGAGGATGTGTTAAGTAACAGTAACGTCTTCTTTATAAATAGTGCAGAGGCTGTGTTAATTAGTAGTAATGTCTTCATTATAAGTGGAACAGAGGCTGTGTTATGTAGTAGTAATGTCTACCATATAAGTGGAAGAGGGGCTGTGTTAAGTAATAGTAATGTCTTCTCCATAAATAGAACAGAGGCTGTGTTAAGTAAAGGAAATGTCTTCTTAATAAGTAAAAAAGAGGCTGTGTTGAGTAATAGTAGTGTCTTCTTTATAAGTAGAACAGACGCTATGTTAAGTAATAATAATGTCTTCTTTATAAGTAGAACAGACGCTGTGTTATGTAGTAGTAATGTCTACCTTCTAAGTGGAAAAGAGACTTTGTTAAGTAATAGTAATGTCTTCTTTATAAGTTGAACAGAGGGTGTGTTAAGTAATAGTAATGTCTTCTCTATTAGTAGAACAGAGGCTGTGTAAAGAAATAGTAATTTGCTCTTTATGAGTGGAACAGAGGCTGTGTTAAGTAATAGTAATATCTTCTCTTTAAGTAGAACAGACGCTGTGTTAAGTAATAGAAATGTCTTTTCCATAAATAGAACAGAGACTCTGTTAAGTAAAAAAAATGTCTTCTTTATAAGTGGAACAGAGACTGTGTTAAGTAACTTTAATGTATATTTGATAAGTAGAACATAGGCTGTATTAAGTAGTACTAATATTTTCATTATAAGTGAAACAGAGGCTGTGTTAAGTAGTAGTAATGTTTTCATTATAAGTGGAACAGAGGCTGTGTTATGTAATACTAATGTTTACCTTATAAATGGAACAGGGGCTGTGTTAAGTAATAGTAATGTCTTTTCCATAAATAGAACAGAGGCTGTGTTAAGTAAAGGAAATGTCTTCTTTATAAGTAGAACAGAGGCTGTGTTAAGTAATGGTAATGTCTTCTTTATAAGTGGAACAGAAGCTGTGTTCAGTAACAGTAATTTTTTCTCCATAAATAGAACAGAGGCTGTATTATGTAAATGAAGTGTCTTTTTAATAAGTAGAACAGAGGCTGTGTTATGTAGTAGTAATGTCTACCTTATAAGTAGAACAGAGGCTGTGATAACTAATAGTAATGTCTACCTTATAATTAGAACAGAGGCGGTGTTAAGTAACAGTAATGTCTACTTTATAAGTAAAACAGAGGCTGTGTTAAATAACAGTAATGTGTTCTCTGTAAGTAGAACAGAGGCTATGTTAAGTAAAGGAAATGTCTTCTTTATAAGTAGAACAGACTCTGTGTCAAGTAATAGAAATGTTTTCACCATAACTACAACAGAGTCTGTGTTAAGTAAATAAATGTCTTCTTTATAAGTGGAGCAGGGCTGTGTTAAGTAACATTAACGTATACTTTATAAGTACAACAGAGGCTGTGTTAATTAGTAGTAATGTCTTCATTATAAATGGAACAGAGGCTGTGTTAAATAATAGTAATGTGTTTTCTGTAAGTAGAACAGAGGCTGTGTTAAGTAATAGTAATGTCTTTATAAGTGGAACAGAGGCTGTGTTAAGTAACAGTAATGTCTTCTCTATTAGTAGAACATAGGCTGTGTTAAGTAATTGTAATATGCTCTCTATGTGTGGAACAGAGGCTGTGTTAAGTAATAGTAATGTCTTCTCTATAAGTAGTACAGACGCTGTGTTAAAAAATAGAAATGTCTTCACCATAAGTAGAACAGAGGTTGTGTTAAGTAAAGAAAATGTCTTCTTTATAAGTGGAGCAGATGTTGTGTTAAGTAACATAAACGTATATTTTATAAGTAGAACAGAGGCTGTGTTAATTAGTAGTAATGTCTTCATTCTAAGTGGAACCGAGGCTGTGTTAATTAGTAGTAATGTCTTCATTATAAGTGGAACAGAGGCTTTGTTAAGTAATAGTAATGTCTTCTCCATAAATAGAACACAGGCTGTGTTAAGTAAAGGAAATGTCTTCTCTATAAGTAAAAAAAGGCTGTGTTGAGTAATAGTAGTGTCTTCTTTATAAGTAGAACAGAGTCTCTGTTAAGTAAAGGAAATGTCTTCTTGATAAGTAGAACAGAGGCTCTGTTAAGTAAAGGAAATGTCTTCTTTATAAGTAGAACAGAGGCTGTGTTAAGTAAGAGTAATGTCTTCTTTATAAGTAGAACAGAGGCTGTGTTATGTAAAGGAAGTGTCTTTTTAATAAGTAGAACAGAGGCTGTTTTAAGTAGTAGTAATGTTTTCATTATAAGTGCAACAGAGGCTGTGTTAAGTAAAGTAATGTCTTTATAAGTGGAACAGAGGCTGTGTTAAGTAACAGTAATGTCTTCCTTATAAGTAGAACAGAGGCTGTGTTAAGTAACAGTAACGTCTTCTCTATAAGTAGAAAAGAAGCTGTGTTAAGTAATAGTAATGTGTTCTTTATAAGTAGAACAGAGGCTGTGTTATGTAAAGGAAGTGTCTTTTTAATAAGTAGAACAGAGGCTGTGTTAAGTAAGAGTAATGTCTTCTTATAAGTAGAACAGAGGCTGTGTTCAGTGGTAGTAATGTCTTCTCCATAAATAGAACAGAGGCTGTGTTATGTAAAGGAAGTGTCTTTTTAATAAGTAGAACAGAGGCTGTGTTAAGTAACAGTAACGTCTTCTCTATAAGTAGAAAAGAAGCTGTGTTAAGTAATAGTAATGTGTTCTTTATAAGTAGAACAGAGGCTGTGTTGAGTAACAGTAATGTCTTCTTTATAAGTAGAACAGAGGCTGTGTTAAGTAATAGAAATGTCTTCTCCATAAATAGAACAGAGGCTCTGTTAAGTAAAGGAAATGTCTTCTTTATAAGTAGAACAGAGGCTGTGTTAAGTAAGAGTAATGTCTTCTTTATAAGTAGAACAGAGGCTGTGTTCAGTGGTAGTAATGTCTTCTCCATAAATAGAAAAGAGGCTGTGTTATGTAAAGGAAATGTCTTTTTAATAAGTAGAACAGAGGCTGTTTTAAGTAGTAGTAATGTTTTCATTATAAGTGCAACAGAGGCTGTGTTATGTAATAGTAATGTTTACCTTACAAGTAGAACATAGGCTGTGTTAAGTAATAGTAATGTCTTTAGAAGTGGAACAGAAGCTGTGTTAAGTAACAGTAATGTTTTCTCTATTAGTAGAACAGAAGCTGTGTTGAGTAATAGTAATATGCTCTTTATGAGTGGAACAGAGGCTGTGTTAAGTAATAGTAATATCTTCTCTTTAAGTAGAACATACGCTGTGTTAAGTAATAGAAATGTCTTTTCCATAAATAGAACAGAGGCTCTGTTAAGTAAAGGAAATGTCTTCTTTATAAGTGGAACAGACGCTGTGTTAAGTAATAGAAATTTCTTCACCATAAGTAGAACAGAGGCTGTGTTAAGTAAAGAAAATGTCTTCTTTATAGGTGGAGCAGAGGCTGTGTTAAGTAACATTAACGTATATTTTATAAGTAGAACAGAGGCTGTGTTAATTAGTAGTAATGTCTTCATTATAAGTGGAACAGAGGCTGAGTTATGTAGTAGTAATGTCTACCATATAAGTTGAACAAAGGGTGTGTTAAGTAACAGTAATGTCTTCTTTATAAATAGTACAGAGGTTGTGTTAAGTAAAGTAATGTCTTCTCTCTAAGTAGAAAATAAGCTGTGTTAAGTAATAGTAATGTGTTCTTTATTAGTAGAACAGAGGCTGTGGTAAGTAATAGTAATGTCTTCTCTATGAGTAGAACAGAAGCTGTGTTAAGTAACAGAAATGTCTTCTTTATAAGTGGAACAGAGACTGTGTTAAGTAGTAGTAATGTTTTCATTATAAGTGAAACAGAGGCTGTGTTAAGTAGTAGTAATGTTTTCATTATAAGTGGAACAGAGGCTGTGTTATGTAATACTAATGTCTACCTTATAAGTGGAACAGGGGCTGTGTTAAGTAATAGTAATGTCTTCTCTATAAATAGAACAGACGCTCTATTAAGTAAAGGAAATGTCTTTTTTGTAAGTAGAACAGACGTTGTGTTAAGTAATAGTAATGACTTCTTTATAAGTAGAACAGAGGCTGTGTTAAGTAATAGTAATGTCTTCTTTATAAGTTGAACAGAGGGTGTGTTAAGTAACAGTAATGTCTTCTTTATAAATAGTGCAGAGGTTGTGTTAAGTAATAGTAATGTCTTCTCTATAAGTAGAACAGAGGCTGTGTTAAGTAAGAGTAATGTGTTCTCTATAAGTAGAACAGAAGCTGTGTTAAGTAAGTTTAATGTATATATTATAAGTAGAACAGAGGCTGTGTTAAGTAATAGTAATGTCTTCTTTATAAGTTGAACAGAGGGTGTGTTAAGTAACAGTAATGTCTTCTTTATAAATAGTGTAGAGGTTGTGTTAAGTAATAGTAATGTCTTCTCTATAAGTAGAACAGAGGCTGTGTTAAGTAATAGTAATGTCTTCTTTATAAGTTGAACAGAGGATGTGTTAAGTAACAGTAACGTCTTCTTTATAAATAGTGCAGAGGCTGTGTTAATTAGTAGTAATGTCTTCATTATAAGTGGAACAGAGGCTGTGTTATGTAGTAGTAATGTCTACCATATAAGTGGAAGAGGGGCTGTGTTAAGTAAAGGAAATGTCTTCTTAATAAGTAAAAAAGAGGCTGTGTTGAGTAATAGTAGTGTCTTCTTTATAAGTAGAACAGACGCTATGTTAAGTAATAATAATGTCTTCTTTATAAGTAGAACAGACGCTGTGTTATGTAGTAGTAATGTCTACCTTCTAAGTGGAAAAGAGACTTTGTTAAGTAATAGTAATGTCTTCTTTATAAGTTGAACAGAGGGTGTGTTAAGTAATAGTAATGTCTTCTCTATTAGTAGAACAGAGGCTGTGTAAAGAAATAGTAATTTGCTCTTTATGAGTGGAACAGAGGCTGTGTTAAGTAATAGTAATATCTTCTCTTTAAGTAGAACAGACGCTGTGTTAAGTAATAGAAATGTCTTTTCCATAAATAGAACAGAGACTCTGTTAAGTAAAAAAAATGTCTTCTTTATAAGTGGAACAGAGACTGTGTTAAGTAACTTTAATGTATATTTGATAAGTAGAACATAGGCTGTATTAAGTAGTACTAATATTTTCATTATAAGTGAAACAGAGGCTGTGTTAAGTAGTAGTAATGTTTTCATTATAAGTGGAACAGAGGCTGTGTTATGTAATACTAATGTTTACCTTATAAATGGAACAGGGGCTGTGTTAAGTAATAGTAATGTCTTTTCCATAAATAGAACAGAGGCTGTGTTAAGTAAAGGAAATGTCTTCTTTATAAGTAGAACAGAGGCTGTGTTAAGTAATGGTAATGTCTTCTTTATAAGTGGAACAGAAGCTGTGTTCAGTAACAGTAATTTTTTCTCCATAAATAGAACAGAGGCTGTATTATGTAAATGAAGTGTCTTTTTAATAAGTAGAACAGAGGCTGTGTTATGTAGTAGTAATGTCTACCTTATAAGTAGAACAGAGGCTGTGATAACTAATAGTAATGTCTACCTTATAATTAGAACAGAGGCGGTGTTAAGTAACAGTAATGTCTACTTTATAAGTAAAACAGAGGCTGTGTTAAATAACAGTAATGTGTTCTCTGTAAGTAGAACAGAGGCTATGTTAAGTAAAGGAAATGTCTTCTTTATAAGTAGAACAGACTCTGTGTCAAGTAATAGAAATGTTTTCACCATAACTACAACAGAGTCTGTGTTAAGTAAATAAATGTCTTCTTTATAAGTGGAGCAGGGCTGTGTTAAGTAACATTAACGTATACTTTATAAGTACAACAGAGTCTGTGTTAATTAGTAGTAATGTCTTCATTATAAATGGAACAGAGGCTGTGTTAAATAATAGTAATGTGTTCTCTGTAAGTAGAACAGAGGCTGTGTTAAGTAATAGTAATGTCTTTATAAGTGGAACAGAGGCTGTATTAAGTAACAGTAATGTCTTCTCTATTAGTAGAACATAGGCTGTGTTAAGTAATTGTAATATGCTCTCTATGTGTGGAACAGAGGATGTGTTAAGTAATAGTAATGTCTTCTCTATAAGTAGTACAGACGCTGTGTTAAAAAATAGAAATGTCTTTACCATAAGTAGAACAGAGGCTGTGTTAAGTAAAGAAAATGTCTTCTTTATAAGTGGAGCAGATGTTGTGTTAAGTAACATTAACGTATATTTTATAAGTAGAACAGAGGCTGTGTTAATTAGTAGTAATGTCTTCATTCTAAGTGGAACCGAGGCTGTGTTAATTAGTAGTAATGTCTTCATTATAAGTGGAACAGAGGCTTTGTTAAGTAATAGTAATGTCTTCTCCATAAATAGAACACAGGCTGTGTTAAGTAAAGGAAATGTCTTCTCTATAAGTAAAAAAAGGCTGTGTTGAGTAATAGTAGTGTTTTCTTTATAAGTAGAACAGAGTCTCTGTTAAGTAAAGGAAATGTCTTCTTGATAAGTAGAACAGAGGCTCTGTTAAGTAAAGGAAATGTCTTCTTTATAAGTAGAACAGAGGCTGTGTTAAGTAAGAGTAATGTCATCTTTATAAGTAGAACAGAGGCTGTGTTATGTAAAGGAAGTGTCTTTTTAATAAGTAGAACAGAGGCTGTTTTAAGTAGTAGTAATGTTTTCATTATAAGTGCAACAGAGGCTGTGTTAAGTAAAGTAATGTCTTTATAAGTGGAACAGAGGCTGTGTTAAGTAACAGTAATGTCTTCCTTATAAGTAGAACAGAGGCTGTGTTAAGTAACAGTAACGTCTTCTCTATAAGTAGAAAAGAAGCTGTGTTAAGTAATAGTAATGTGTTCTTTATAAGTAGAACAGAGGCTGTGTTATGTAAAGGAAGTGTCTTTTTAATAAGTAGAACAGAGGCTGTGTTAAGTAAGAGTAATGTCTTCTTTATAAGTAGAACAGAGGCTGTGTTCAGTGGTAGTAATGTCTTCTCCATAAATAGAACAGAGGCTGTGTTATGTAAAGGAAGTGTCTTTTTAATAAGTAGAACAGAGGCTGTGTTAAGTAACAGTAACGTCTTCTCTATAAGTAGAAAAGAAGCTGTGTTAAGTAATAGTAATGTGTTCTTTATAAGTAGAACAGAGGCTGTGTTGAGTAACAGTAATGTCTTCTTTATAAGTAGAACAGAGGCTGTGTTAAGTAATAGAAATGTCTTCTCCATAAATAGAACAGAGGCTCTGTTAAGTAAAGGAAATGTCTTCTTTATAAGTAGAACAGAGGCTGTGTTAAGTAAGAGTAATGTCTTCTTTATAAGTAGAACAGAGGCTGTGTTCAGTGGTAGTAATGTCTTCTCCATAAATAGAAAAGAGGCTGTGTTATGTAAAGGAAATGTCTTTTTAATAAGTAGAACAGAGGCTGTTTTAAGTAGTAGTAATGTTTTCATTATAAGTGCAACAGAGGCTGTGTTATGTAATAGTAATGTTTACCTTACAAGTAGAACATAGGCTGTGTTAAGTAATAGTAATGTCTTTAGAAGTGGAACAGAAGCTGTGTTAAGTAACAGTAATGTTTTCTCTATTAGTAGAACAGAAGCTGTGTTGAGTAATAGTAATATGCTCTTTATGAGTGGAACAGAGGCTGTGTTAAGTAATAGTAATATCTTCTCTTTAAGTAGAACATACGCTGTGTTAAGTAATAGAAATGTCTTTTCCATTAATAGAACAGAGGCTCTGTTAAGTAAAGGAAATGTCTTCTTTATAAGTGGAACAGACGCTGTGTTAAGTAATAGAAATTTCTTCACCATAAGTAGAACAGAGGCTGTGTTAAGTAAAGAAAATGTCTTCTTTATAGGTGGAGCAGAGGCTGTGTTAAGTAACATTAACGTATATTTTATAAGTAGAACAGAGGCTGTGTTAATTAGTAGTAATGTCTTCATTATAAGTGGAACAGAGGCTGAGTTATGTAGTAGTAATGTCTACCATATAAGTGGAACAGAGGCTGTGTTAAGTAACAGTAATGTCTACTTTATAAGTAGAAAAGATGCTCTGTTAAATAATGGTAATGTGTTTTCTGTAAGTAGAACAGAGGCTATTTTAAGTTAAGGAAATGTCTTCTTTATAAGTAAAAAAGAGGCTATGTTGAGTAATAGTAGTGTCTTCTTTATAAGTAGAACAGACGCTATGTTAAGTAATAATAATGTCTTCTTTATAAGTAGAACAGACGCTGTGTTATGTAGTAGTAATGTCTACCTCATAAGTGGAAAAGAGGCTTTGTTAAGTAAAGGAAATGTCTTCTTTATAAGTAGAACAGAGGTTGTGTTAAGTAATAGTAATATCTTCTCTATAAGTAGAACAGACTCTGTGTTAAGTAATAGAAATGTTTTTACCATAACTACAACAGAGTCTGTGTTAAGTAAAAAAATGTCTTCTCTATAAGTGGAGCAGGGCTGTGTTAAGTAACATTAACGTATACTTTATAAGTACAACAGAGGCTGTGTTAATTAGTAGTAATGTCTTCATTAAAAGTGGAACAGAGGCTGTGTTAAATAATAGTAATGTGTTCTCTGTAAGTAGAACAGAGGCTGTGTTAAGTAATAGTAATGTCTTTATAAGTGGAACAGAAGCTGTGTTAAGTAACAGTAATGTCTTCTCTATTAGTAGAACATAGGCTGTGTTAAGTAATTGTAATATGCTCTCTATGTGTGGAACAGAGGCTGTGTTAAGGAATAGTAATGTCTTCTCTATAAGTAGAACAGAGGCTGTGTTAAGTAATAGTAATGTTTTCTTTATAAGTAGAACAGAGGCTGTGTCAAGTAAAGGAAATGTCTTCTCTATAAGTAAAACAGAGGCTGTGTTGAGTAATAGTAATGTTTTCTTTATAAGTAGAACAGAGGCTGTGTCAAGTAAAGGAAATGTTTTATTTATAAGTAAAACAGAGGCTGTGTTGAGTAATAGTAATGTTTTCTTTATAAGTAGAACCGAGGCTGTGTTTATTAGTAGTATTGTCTACGTTATGAGTGGAACAGAGGCTGTGTTAAGTAATAATAATGTCTTCTCTATAAGTAGAACAGAGGCTGTGTTGAGTAATAGTAATGTCTTCTTTATAAGTAGAACAGAGGCTGTGTTAAGTAATAATAATGTCTTCTCTATAAGTAGAACAGAGGCTGTGTTAAGTAATAGTAATGTTTTCTTTATAAGTAGAACAGAGGCTGTGTTAAGTAATTGTAATGTCTTCTCTATAAGTAGAACAGAGGCTGTGTTTAGTTATAGAAATGTCTTCTCTATAAGTAGAACAGAGGCTGTGTTTAGTTATAGAAATGTCTTTTTTATAAGTGGAACAGAGGCTGTGTTGTATAACAGTAATGTCTTCTTTATAAGTACAACAGTGGCTGTGTTTAGTAATAGTAATGTCTTCTCTATAAGTGGAACAGAAGCTGTGTTAAATAATAGTAATGTGTTCTCTATAAGTAGAACGGAGGCTGTGTTAAGTAATAGTCATATGCTCTTTATAAGTAGAACAGAGGCTGTGTCAAGTAAAGGAAATGTCTACTTTATAAGTAAAACAGAGGCTGTGTTTAGTAATAGTAATGTCTTTTTTATAAGTAGAACAGAGGCTCTGTTAAGTAATAATAATGTCTTCTCTATAAGTAAAACAGAGGCTGTGTTGAGTAATAGTAATGTTTTCTTTATAAGTAGAACAGAGGCTGTGTCAAGTAAAGGAAATGTTTTATTTATAAGTAAAACAGAGGCTGTGTTGAGTAATAGTAATGTTTTCTTTATAAGTAGAACCGAGGCTGTGTTTATTAGTAGTATTGTCTACGTTATGAGTGGAACAGAGGCTGTGTTAAGTAATAATAATGTCTTCTCTATAAGTAGAACAGAGGCTGTGTTGAGTAATAGTAATGTCTTCTTTATAAGTAGAACAGAGGCTGTGTTAAGTAATAATAATGTCTTCTCTATAAGTAGAACAGAGGCTGTGTTAAGTAATAGTAATGTTTTCTTTATAAGTAGAACAGAGGCTGTGTTAAGTAATTGTAATGTCTTCTCTATAAGTAGAACAGAGTCTGTGTTTAGTTATAGAAATGTCTTCTCTATAAGTAGAACAGAGGCTGTGTTTAGTTATAGAAATGTCTTTTTTATAAGTGGAACAGAGGCTGTGTTGTATAACAGTAATGTCTTCTTTATAAGTACAACAGTGGCTGTGTTTAGTAATAGTAATGTCTTCTCTATAAGTGGAACAGAAGCTGTGTTAAATAATAGTAATGTGTTCTCTATAAGTAGAACGGAGGCTGTGTTAAGTAATAGTCATATGCTCTTTATAAGTAGAACAGAGGCTGTGTCAAGTAAAGGAAATGTCTACTTTATAAGTAAAACAGAGGCTGTGTTTAGTAATAGTAATGTCTTTTTTATAAGTAGAACAGAGGCTCTGTTAAGTAATAATAATGTCTTCTCTATAAGTAGAACAGAGGCTGTGTTAAGTAATAGTAATGTTTTCTTTATAAGTAGAACAGAGGCTGTGTTAAGTAATAATAATGTCTTCTCTATAAGTAGAACAGAGGCTGTGTTGAGTAATAGTAATGTCTTCTTTATAAGTAGAACAGAGGCTGTGTTAAGTAATAATAATGTCTTCTCTATAAGTAGAACAGAGGCTGTGTTAAGTAATAGTAATGTTTTCTTTATAAGTAGAACAGAGGCTGTGTTAAGTAATAGTAATGTTTTCTTTATAAGTAAAACAGAGGCTGTGTTAAGTAATGGTAATGTTTTTTTTATAAGTGGAACAGAGGCTGTGTTAAGTAATAGTAATGTCTTTTCTATAAGTGGAACAGAGGCTGTGTTTAGTAATAGTAATGTCTTTTCTATAAGTGGAACAGAGGCTGTGTTTAGTAATAGTACTGTCTTTTCTATAAGTGGAAACGAAGCTGTGCTGAGTCTTTGTGGGAATGCTGACACTGGAGATAATGAGGAAATAAAACCATTTCCCAGTGTTTTTAGGGTTCATGAGGTTACTGTGACCTTTAAAGTGGTGTGGTAAAATTAGGAAGAATAATTTTAGTTTCATCTTCATTGTATAGTTGAATGAGTGTGTTGTATACAAAATATGAAATATAACGAAAGTAATATAACACTGCAAACTGTCTATCAGGTGTTCATTTCTGGGATTTGGAAAGATTATTTGTTTGCTTTGAATTTCACGCAATTGTACAGTTGCGTTCTTAATTTAGCAGTGTAAGACTAGAGGGAAGAAAGCTAGTCATTACCACCCACCGCCAATTCTTGGGCTTTTTACCAACGAATAGTGGGATTGACCGTCATATTATCACTCATTCTCGGCTTAAATGGCGAGTATGTTTGGTGCGACCGGGATTCGAACCCTCGACCCTCGGATTTTGAATCGAACTCTTTGACCCGCTTGACCATGCCAGGCTCATTCCATACCGTTACGCCCCATTTTAATCGTTTAGGGACATCTTTATGACAATTTTGAAAAAAAAAATTCTTCATGTCGGTGGTGTAACACTGTGTATATCTCAACATACATCATGTAGGTGTGATACTAGGTGTGTATACCTTAACATACATCATGTAGGTGTGATACTAGGTGTGTATACCTTAACACATATCATGTAGGTGTGATACTAGGTGTGTATATCTCAACATACAGCATGTAGGTGTGATACTAGGTGTGTATATCTTAACATTCAGCATGTAGGTGTGATACTAGGTGTGTATATCTCAACATACATCATGTAGGTGTGATACTAGGTGTGTATATCTCAACATACATCATGTAGGTGTGATACTAGGTGTGTATATCTCAACATACATCATGTAGGTGTGATACTAGGTGTGTATATCTCAACATACATCATGTAGGTGTGATACTAGGTGTGTATATCTCAACATACATCATGTAGGTGTGATACTAGGTGTGTATATCTCAACATACATCATGTAGGTGTGATACTAGGTGTGTATATCTCAACATACATCATGTAGGTGTGATACTAGGTGTGTATATCTCAACATACATCATGTAGGTGTGATTCTAGGTGTGTATATCTCAACATACATCATGTTGGTGTGATACTAGGTGTGTATATCTCAACATACATCATGTTGGTGTGATACTAGGTGTGTATATCTCAACATACATCATGTAGGTGTGATACTAGGTGTGTATATCTCAACACACAGCATGTAGGTGTAACACTAAGTGTGTATATCTCAACATACATCATGTAGGTGTGATACTAGGTGTGTATATCTCAACACACAGCATGTAGGTGTAACACTAAGTGTGTATATCTCAACATACATCATGTAGGTGTGATACTAGGTGTGTATATCTCAACATACAACATGTAGGTGTGATACTAGGTGTGTATATCTCAACATACATCATGTAGGTGTGATACTAGGTGTGTATATCTCAACATACATCATGTAGGTGTGATACTAGGTGTGTATATCTCAACATACATCATGTAGGTGTGATACTAGGTGTGTATATCTCAACACACAGCATGTAGGTGTAACACTAAGTGTGTATATCTCAACATACATCATGTAGGTGTGATACTAGGTGTGTATATCTCAACATACAGCATGTAGGTGTGATACTAGGTGTGTATATCTCAACATACAGCATGTAGGTGTGATACTAGGTGTGTATATCTCAACATACATCATGTAGGTGTGATACTAGGTGTGTATATCTCAACACACAGCATGTAGGTGTAACACTAAGTGTGTATATCTCAACATACATCATGTAGGTGTGATACTAGGTGTGTATATCTCAACATACAGCATGTAGGTGTGATACTAGGTGTGTATATCTCAACATACATCATGTAGGTGTGATGCTAGGTGTGTATATCTCAACACACAGCATGTAGGTTTAACACTAAGTGTGTATATCTCAACATACATCATGTAGGTGTGATACTAGGTGTGTATATCTCAACACACAGCATGTAGGTGTGATACTAGGTGTGTATATCTCAACATACAGCATGTAGGTGTGATACTAGGTGTGTATATCTCAACATACAGCATGTAGGTGTGATACTAGGTGTGTATATCTCAACATACATCATGTAGGTGTGATACTAGGTGTGTATATCTCAACACACATCATGTAGGTGTGATACTAGGTGTGTATATCTCAACATACATCATGTAGGTGTGATACTAGGTGTGTATATCTCAACACACATCATGTAGGTGTGATACTAGGTGTGTATATCTCAACATACATCATGTAGGTGTGATACTAGGTGTGTATATCTCAACATACATCATGTAGGTGTGATACTAGGTGTGTATATCTCAACAGACATCATGTAGGTGTGATACTAGGTGTGTATATCTCAACATACATCATGTAGGTGTGATACTAGGTGTGTATATCTCAACAGACATCATGTAGGTGTGATACTAGGTGTGTATATCTCAACATACATCATGTAGGTGTGATACTAGGTGTGTATATCTCAACATACATCATGTAGGTGTGATACTAGGTGTGTATATCTCAACATACATCATGTAGGTGTGATACTAGGTGTGTATATCTCAACATACATCATGTAGGTGTGATTCTAGGTGTGTATATCTCAACATACATCATGTTGGTGTGATACTAGGTGTGTATATCTCAACATACATCATGTAGGTGTGATACTAGGTGTGTATATCTCAACACACATCATGTAGGTGTGATACTAGGTGTGTATATCTCAACATACATCATGTAGGTGTGATACTAGGTGTGTATATCTCAACATACATCATGTAGGTGTGATACTAGGTGTGTATATCTCAACAGACATCATGTAGGTGTGATACTAGGTGTGTATATCTCAACATACATCATGTAGGTGTGATACTAGGTGTGTATATCTCAACAGACATCATGTAGGTGTGATACTAGGTGTGTATATCTCAACATACATCATGTAGGTGTGATACTAGGTGTGTATATCTCAACATACATCATGTAGGTGTGATACTAGGTGTGTATATCTCAACATACATCATGTAGGTGTGATACTAGGTGTGTATATCTCAACATACATCATGTAGGTGTGATTCTAGGTGTGTATATCTCAACATACATCATGTTGGTGTGATACTAGGTGTGTATATCTCAACACACATCATGTAGGTGTGATACTAGGTGTGTATATCTCAACACACAGCATGTAGGTGTAACACTAAGTGTGTATATCTCAACATACATCATGTAGGTGTGATACTAGGTGTGTATATCTCAACATACAGCATGTAGGTGTGATACTAGGTGTGTATATCTCAACATACATCATGTAGGTGTGATACTAGGTGTGTATATCTCAACATACAACATGTAGGTGTGATACTAGGTGTGTATATCTCAACATACATCATGTAGGTGTGATACTAGGTGTGTATATCTCAACATACATCATGTAGGTGTGATACTAGGCTAGGTGTGTATATCTCAACATACATCATGTAGGTGTGATACTAGGTGTGTATATCTCAACATACATCATGTAGGTGTGATACTAGGTGTGTATATCTCAACATACATCATGTAGGTGTGATACTAGGTGTGTATATCTCAACATACATCATGTAGGTGTGATACTAGGTGTGTATATCTCAACATACATCATGTAGGTGTGATACTAGGTGTGTATATCTCAACATACAGCATTCAGGTGTGACACTAAGTGTGTATATCTCAACACACAGCATGTAGGTGTAACACTAAGTGTGTATATCTCAACATACATCATGTAGGTGTGATACTAGGTGTGTATATCTCAACATACATCATGTAGGTGTGATTCTAGGTGTGTATATCTCAACATACATCATGTTGGTGTGATACTAGGTGTGTATATCTCAACACACATCATGTAGGTGTGATACTAGGTGTGTATATCTCAACACACAGCATGTAGGTGTAACACTAAGTGTGTATATCTCAACATACATCATGTAGGTGTGATACTAGGTGTGTATATCTCAACATACAGCATGTAGGTGTGATACTAGGTGTGTATATCTCAACATACATCATGTAGGTGTGATACTAGGTGTGTATATCTCAACATACAACATGTAGGTGTGATACTAGGTGTGTATATCTCAACATACAGCATGTAGGTGTGATACTAGGTGTGTATATCTCAACATACATCATGTAGGTGTGATACTAGGTGTGTATATCTCAACATACATCATGTAGGTGTGATACTATGTGTGTATATCTCAACATACATCATGTAGGTGTGATACTAGGTGTGTATATCTCAACATACATCATGTAGGTGTGATACTAGGTGTGTATATCTCAACATACATCATGTAGGTGTAACACTAAGTGTGTATATCTCAACATACATCATGTAGGTGTGATACTAGGTGTGTATATCTCAACATACAGCATGTAGGTGTGATACTAGGTGTGTATATCTCAACATACATCATGTAGGTGTGATACTAGGTGTGTATATTTCAACATAGAACATGTAGGTGTGATACTAGGTGTGTATATCTCAACATACATCATGTAGGTGTGATACTAGGTGTGTATATCTCAACATACATCATGTAGGTGTGATACTAGGTGTGTATATCTCAACATACATCATGTAGGTGTGATACTAGGTGTGTATATCTCAACATACATCATGTAGGTGTGATACTAGGTGTGTATATCTCAACATACATCATGTAGGTGTGATACTAGGTGTGTATATCTCAACATACATCATGTAGGTGTGATACTAGGTGTGTATATCTCAACATACATCATGTAGGTGTGATACTAGGTGTGTATATCTCAACATACAGCATTCAGGTGTGACACTAAGTGTGTATGTCTCAACATACAGCATGCAGATGTGATACTAAGTGTGTATATCTTAAGCTATATTGGTATACATTTCTCAACTGTTATATCGGTCTATACTCCAACTTTATATTTGTCAACACCTCAACTCTATATCGGTCTATACTCCAAATCTATATTAGTCTTCACCACAACTCTGTATAGGTCTATGTTACAACTCTATATCAGTCTATATTCCATTTGTATAATATTACATATTCCAGTTCTATATGGATCTATACTCCAACTCCGCATGTGTTTATACACTTGCTTTATATGTGTTCATACTGTAACTCTGTACCATTCAATACTTTATTTGTGTCTATACTGTAACTCTTGACCATTCAATACTTTATTTGTGTCTATACTGTAACTCTTGACCATTCAATATTTTATATGTGTCGATACTGTAACTCTGGACCATTGAATACTTTATACGTCTCTATACTGTAGCTCTGGACCATTCAATACTTTATACGTGTCTATACTGTAACTCTGGACAATTGAATACTCCATATGTGTCTATACTGTAATTCTGGACCATTGAATACTGTATATGTGTCTATACTGTAGCTCTGGACCATTGAATACTTTAACTGTGTCTATACTGTAGCTCTGGACCATTCAATACTTTATTTGTGTCTATACTGTAGCTCTTGACCATTCAATACTTTATATGTGTCGATACTGTAACTCTGGACCATTCAATACTTTATACGTGTCTATACTGTAACTATGGACAATTGAATACTCCATATGTGTCTATACTGTAACTCTGGACCATTGAATACTGTATATGTGTCTATACTGTAGCTCTGGACCATTGAATACTTTAACTGTGTCTATACTGTAGCTCTGGACCATTCAATACTTTATTTGTGTCTATACTGTAACTCTTGACCATTCAATACTTTATATGTGTCGATACTGTAACTCTGGACCATTCAATACTTTATACGTCTCTATACTGTAGCTCTGGACCATTCAATACTTTATACGTCTCTATACTGTAGCTCTGAACCATTCAATACTTTATACGTGTCTATACTGTAACTCTGGACAATTGAATACTTTATACGTGTCTATACTGTAACTCTGGACCATTCAATACTTTATATGTGTCTATACTGTAGCTCTGGACCATTCAATACTTTATTTGTGTCTATACTGTAACTCTTGACCATTCAGTACTTTATATGTGTCGATACTGTAACTCTGGACCATTCAATACTTTATACGTCTCTATACTGTAGCTCTGGACCATTCAATACTTTATACGTGTCTATACTGTAACTCTGGACAATTGAATACTCCATATGTGTCTATACTGTAACTCTGGACCATTGAATACTTTATATGTGTCTATACTGTAGCTCTGGACCATTGAATACTTTATGCGTGTCTATACTGTAACTATGGACCATTCAATAATTTATATGTTTCTACATTGTTGCTGTGGACCATTCAATACTTCTGCTCGACGTTTATCCCATTAAAGTATTTTTGTTTCTTAGCTCTAGTGGAAGTTCCTTGTTAAAGTATCAGTTAGCCAAGTCCTACGTGACAATTCTTGTTCGAGCTGACAATAAATGACGTCGTTATAAGTCGCAGTGTCAGGTTGTCACTTACTGCTGTGATTATAATTTTGGTTGTTTTCAGAGCAAGGCCACGATGGGTCATCAGTTGCGTGAATCGAATTATATATTTTAGCTTTGTAAGTCTCTTAACTCACTGCTGTCCCATTATGATATTACCAATACATTAGCTATTAATATATTTCAATACATGGCCTATAGATGGCACTAGTATACACTAATTTCCCCATAATTGATTTGCTCCAAGTGATACATAAAGTAGGTGATTGAGAGAGTCAGCTGACATCACGAGTAAAACAAGCCAGAAAAAAACAACAACAACAACACAGATTGTTATGTGTGACTATTGATTTTATGTACTAGTTAACCCCTTCCTTATCCATGCTGTAAGAAACAACCATACAGTTGTGAGATAAGATATTTTTGTTTTATACAAATTCTACCGCAGACAGAACAGTCGTCTGAGACATCAAAAGACGTGATCATTGTTTGAGAGAGATTTGTATTCAAGTGAAATTAACTTTGTGTGTTATTTGTGTTTAGATTTAAAATAACCAGACACTTCAAATATAGTGTGATTCTATTTAGAACGTTAGTTAATATCTATAATGACTTGACAATTTGAACCTGTTTGATAAGGCGTAGTCTTCTGACAAGCGTATCGGGCCTGGCATGGCCAAGCACGTAAAGTGTGCGACTCGTACTCCGAGGGTAGCGGGTTCGCGCCCGCGTCGCGCTGAACATCCTTGCCCTCCCAGCCGTGGGGGTGTATAATGTTACGGTCAATCCCACTATTCGTTGGTAAAAGAGTAGCCCAAGAGTTGGCGATGGGTGGTGATGACTAGCTACCTTCCCTCTAGTCTTACACTGCTAAATTAGGGACGGCTAGCACAAATAGCCCTCGAGTAGCTTTGTGCGAAATTCCAAAACAAACAAACAAACAAGACAAGCATATCTTCACTATGAGGGTTCATGGTTCGCGTCCTATTGCCGCAAAAAAAAATAAAATTGTTAGACACTTTGTGTGAGCGCCCCCCAGTGGTACAGAGGTATGTCTGTAGACTCCGATAGAAACCTGTTTTCGATACCCACGGTGGGCAAAGCACGGGTAGCCCACTGTGTGGCTTTTTGCTCCAAACAAACAAACACTGTGTGAGTGATGGTCAAATTCCACTTTTCGGTTATACCAGGTGGTGGATACTATTAGCTTTGTACCGTAGGAAGGAGAGCCATCTACAAAGTCCGGCATGGCCAACGGGTTAAGGCGCTCGACTCCTAATTTGAGGGTCGCGGGTTCGAATCCCCGTTATACCAAACATGTTCGACCCTTCAGCCGTTAGGGTATTATAATGGTACGGTCGATCCCACTATTCGTTGGTAAAAGAATGGCCCAAGAGTGAGTGGTAACGACTAGCTGCCTTCCCTCTAGTCTTACACTGCTAAATTGGGAACGGCTAGCGCAGATAGTCTACGTGTATCTTTGTGCGAAATTAAAAAAAAAAAGCTTTTTACAAATAGGATTTTCTATAACTTTTCACGGAAAGTTCCAAGAGAACAATAATTATTTTAGTGGACCTTTACACAATTGTGACGTCATTTCTTTGTTACTTATCTGACAGCAACAAATTATAACATAAAAAATAAGCGTGTCACCAGATGGCTCATGACTCGCGGTTTTTCCCTCCAGTATTTGTTATAACTATTTCGCTCTGTTGTGCATGCTCACACGGGATCCTAGGTGACAAGTTTTTTCTTCATCTTTAATGACATAAGGATGTACATTTAGCCATCAAGATGTTGGAAGTGGAGACGTTTAGCTCGATAACATCCCCACTACCCACAACCTCCACCCCAAGGGCTGTACGTCGAACTCGTCTGTCGAGTGTTCCACTAGTGAATTTAAGGTAAGGCCCGAAGTTTTTATGATGCGTACAAATAATTTATTACCATACGTTGCTTAGTAGTGACATCAAAAAATATATTATTTATTACTTAGGCAGTATTTTAACAACTTTTCTAGCAATATTGCGAGAAAAAAATTTCTATAAGATTTTTAAAATATATTTATGGAGTTTAAATATGTGTGTACATCATCAAACGCATGTGTATGACGTGTTATATTGACCAATTAACGACAGCTAAAAACGTTTCTTCATTTCAATTGTTTATTCCGACTAACCAATGTTTTGGTTTTATGGTTCTAACGACAAGGCCTAACTGTACCATGAGATAAGTTACTCTGTCTGATAATTATACATTACAACGATATTTATAAGTTGTAGGTCTGAAAATTATACATTACAACGATATTATTTACAACGGTGTACGTCTGAGAATCATACATTACAACGATATTTACAAGTTGTACGTCTGAGAATTATACATTACAACGATATTTATAAGTTGTAGGTCTGAAAATTATACATTACAACGATATTATTTACAACGGTGTACGTCTGAGAATCATACATTACAACGATATTTACAAGTTGTACGTCTGAGAATTATACATTACAACGATATTATTTACAACGGTGTACGTCTGAGAATCATACATTACAACGATATTATTTATAATGTTGTACGTCTGAGAATTATACATTACAACGATATTATTTACAACGTTGTACGTCTGAAAATTATACATTACAACGATATTTGCAACGTTGTACGTCTGAGAATTATACATTACAACGATATTATTTACAACGGTGTACGTCTGATAATCATACATTACAACGATATTATTTATAATGTTGTACGTCTGAGAATTATACATTACAACGATATTATTTACAACGTTGTACGTCTGAAAATTATACATTACAACGATATTTGCAACGTTGTACGTCTGAGAATTATACATTACAACGATATTATTTACAACGGTGTACGTCTGAGAATCATACATTACAACGATATTATTTATAATGTTGTACGTCTGAGAATTATACATTACAACGATATTATTTACAACGTTGTACGTCTGAGAATTATACATTACAACGATATCATTTACAACGTTGTGCGTGAATTGTTCTCATTCTGTTGATCTGTTTCGTTGTTTTCCTATCCTTCAGTTGGTCAGTTTTGGGACACTTTCTCATTTTTTACTTGATTTGAACACATTTTCAGAATTTGAATGATCCGCACAGGTATTTATATTTTGTTATGTTCGTGCTATGTCTTACATAAACGACTTTAACACACGAAGATTCGTTAAGATATTATTGTTAAACAAGAAAGTAACATATTTAAAATTGGGAGAGAGACTTTGCTAATGTAATATGCATATATACTTTAGGGCGTTTGACGAAAAACACAATGTCGGAGAAATATCGTCACGAAGAAATCCTTCAGGAGTCGGGACTCGAACCTGGAACACTGGTCATATAACACTGTACCCCATATCCAGGGTAAGATTACACTATATTTAGTTTTAGCTTTCTGGACTTAAACCAAGAACACAAGAATGCGTGATAAGCTTACACATGTTCTAATGGAACGATTCAGCTTTTGGGATTCGAACCTCGAACATTGGCCGCGTAACATTACATCTCAGTATCATGTAAGGATCACACACTTTTCTATAAATATATGAATATAAGTATTTCAGTCGTCAGGACTCAAACCTCGAATAACTATTGTGATACAACCAAGTGCTAGGCATATAAACAAAGTTCAACCAATACTTTGGAGGGACAGCAAGGTGTTGGGTAGGGTGAGAAATTAGAAGCACGCGCTAGGTAGGGGTGAAGGATGAACACAGATTATTTTTACAAGTTGACCTCGACTTCAAATTTTGCTATCACGTGACTGATCTTCTTCCTTACCTTATCTCCCTTGACATCAAGATGTATAATTTGTCTTCCCTGACAGGTCGTTTTCACTGATTGATAAATATAATCTCTTTAATGTGAAGTTTCTTTTGCGGATAAATAATTCTGCATATTATTTGACACCATTACGTTATCAACTGAAAAAGACAATACTCTGATATTTCTAGACGATAAGATGTCGCGATTTTGAACGGACACCTGTATCTTATACTTCAGTTTTTGTAGATATATAATGAAATTAAATAATTATTTCTAAATGAGTAAACAAAGTCACGAGGAAGGACTAAAAACAGCAAAGCTCAACTTCTGATTAATTGTTGTTTTGTTGTTTTGAATTAAGCACAAAAGTACACAATGGGCTATCTGTGCTCTGCCCTTCACGGGTATCGAAACCAGGATTTTAGCGTGTAAGTTCGCAGACATACCGTTGAGCCACTGGGGGGCGTTTAATTAAAACTATAAAAAATTTGAAGCCAGAAACCAAAACACATTAACACATTATTTTTTTAAAACAAAGACCCTTGGCTACAAGCTACAACTTGGGATTATAAAATGTTTCCTAGGTTTTGGAGGCGACTACAGAAGTAGGACCCACACTGCGGTGGAGATACACTGTTGAGCACCCACAATGTCCGTACACCCTTCACTGTCTGCAGACAGTTGTGGGAAGGTGACTGCTTTTCCTAGTTAAAATAAAAATAAGAAAATCACAATAATAAAGAGATACATTACTAAATAAATTACTTGATATTTTACTCCATAAGATATAAAATGTAACTATTAACAATAAAAAACATACATTTAGGATAATAAAAAATAACCAACCTATTTTAGAATATCTCAGTAAGTGTGAACAGGTAAATAACATTGGAACATGTGATTTTACAACATTATACATCACTATACTATTAAAAGATTTAATCTTTATATTAAGTTCATTAATAGAACAACACTGTTATTCTTTTATAGAACTGGAAAAAGAAAATATAATTCCTAAAAATATAAAAGATATATTGAGTTTCTGTATTTATATAATTTTATAATCCTACGTCGTAGCTTGCACTCTAGGATTTTTTTTTTCTTAAATTTGGAGCGTATTTTATTTTATGTCAATGTGTTTTGGTTTATGGCTTGATATTTTTATGGTTGTGATATATAAAGAGGCCTAGACCTCCTATTATTAAATTATTTTGAGACACAACACACTAGCCTTACGTCCAATACAAATACGTCCATTAGTATTGAAGGCCTTACTTTCATTCCTGTGTCTTTTATCAGCTGTACTGTCATGTCCGGCAGCTGTGATAATCAAGTTAAAATGGCTCCCAGAAGCTTGAAAATCTGAACTGTCTTTATTAAGTACTGTCGAAGCTGGTTTTCTCGTTGCTCAAGAACAACTTGTGACGTCAGACAGCTGTGTTGCACCAGATATGACTATTTAATGTAGAACACATTTCTAACTGTTACTGTGATACAATTGTTAAATAAATTGGTCCCAACTGTCTTCGTCATATTCGCTTCAACACTAACCGTATGTTACAGCTTGTATTATGTGTTGTACGGTTGGTATCATCTTTCTTGGTATTATTGGTTTGATATTTTAATGTAGTTGGTGTTATATTGTGAGTATATTTGGTATTATATTGTTGGTACAGTTGGTATTGTGTTGTTTGTATAGTTGAATTGTTAGCAGAGCTTGTGTTGTTGATATAGTTATGATAGTATTGGTATATTTGGTATTACATTGTTGGTATAGTTGGTATTGTATTGTTAGTATAATTAGTATTACATTGTTGGTAGTGTTGGTATTATATTGTCGGTACAGCTGGTATTATATTGTTAGTATAATTGGTATTGTATTGTTTTTATAATTATTGATATATTGTTAGTATAATTAGTATGATTGGTTTGATATTTTAATGTAGTTGGTGTTATATTGTTAGTATGTTTGGTATTATATTGTTGGTACAGTTGGTATTGTGTTGTTTGTATAGTTGAATTATATTGTTAGTATATTTGGTATTACATTGTCGGTACAGTTGGTATTATATTGTTTTAATAATTAGCGTTATATTGTTGATATAGTTATGATAGTATTGGTATAGTTGGTATTATCCTGTTGGTATAATTGGCATTGTTTGTGCAGTTGAATTGTGGGTATAAGAATGTTATTGATATTATAGTGTTTTTATAATTATTGTTATAATAGTATTAATATTGTTGGTATAACTGGTATTATACTGTTTTTCTACTTTGTATTAACAATGCTCTGCTGTTTTACTAAAACACTGTAAAAGAGCATTGTAACATTGTAAAAAAACGTAACTTGTAAATTGTCGAGACTGGTTTCAAATACAACCAAATAAAATAAATCGATTCTGGTTGGCTCAGCTGCAAGTCTGATGAGGTTAAAAATCGGTGTTTAATGTCTGTGTAACTTTGTTCTAAGTAACAAACAGAATAAATTATGTTTAATAAAAGCTCCGGTAGGGTGATTAGTGACGTAATTGTGTCACGTGACCACTCTGTCGACAAAAAATTGTTTTTAATATTTAAACATTGCGTTCTTCTGGGGAACTTCCTTCGAGCAGAGATATTTGACCGTAATTACTACAACCGTTGTTTGGGGTTGGCTTGAGCTTTTGATAATTTTTATACGTAAATAAATTATAGCATGTATTAAAGAATATAGCAATTAGTTCTTGTATGAAAACTGTTTTTAATTTGTCTGCCACTTTCAAACGTGATATCTATTCTTCAACCGAAAAACATAAAGTGAAGCTTTAAAGAAAACACTAAATATAAATAGCTTTACAAAATTGTTGTTTTAACATATGTTTCAAAACTGCTCTGTAGTAAGTCAGAAGACTTAACTCTGGAATTATGCACTCGCATAATGATGTAGCTTTAAACAAACTACAAGTCTCAAATATATCACTATTATTAAAATATATCTATTTAAAAATATGCACTTACTGAATTTCTTACAATTTAATAAAATATTTTTAATTTATCTTTCAATTTCGACAAACAGTAAGAAAATTATTTTACAGAAGGAAAGAAATAAAATAATTCAGTTGTACAAACCTGCAGTTCACCTTCTACGTCACAATTATTTTGAACTCGAGCTGTGATTCTGATTTGAGATTCATACACAGCGCCCTCTATATTCAGTAATGTATATCTGACTGTTCTCGTTTAAATCTCAAGGTAAATAACATTCATGTTATAATAATATACTTTGTCTAATTTCATCCAACCGAATGGAGTTATGCATGAACGGTTTAGGACGTTCATTGAATTTTTTTTAAATGCACTATGTATATGTATGTCTCTTATTTCTTTATCTACTCAACTGTGTTATGTGTTTGGAGAATCTATAAAACAGTATCTATACAAGTGAAAGTATTCACTTTGTTAAATCACTGACGAAAAACATTCTCGGTCAGTGTAGCATTGATAGCCCATTGTATAGTTTTGTGATTTACAACTAACAAACCTATCAGCCAAAAATCTGACCTTTGGTTGTTTTTCTCTTAATAACAATGAAATCAGGTGAACCTTAATGATTAAATTCTACTTTTATCTGTAGGTCTTACTTTAACTTTCGTATTTCATATTGTATACATACCCTCCCCAACACTATCACACTAACACTAGTATACAGACAAGTGTCCCAGTTCATGAAGCTAACACTATCACACTAACACCAGTATACATACAAGTGTCCCAGTTCAGGAAGCTAACACTATCACACTAAAACCAGTATACAGACAAGTGTCCCAGTTCATGACGCTAACACTATCACACTAACACCAGTATACAGACAAGTATCCCAGTTCAGGAAGGAAGCAACTGTACATTGTTATATCCTGGGAATTCAGAATGCTGTCCATAAAAAATGTTGAATTTTATCTTTGTGTCCAAAATTGCGCAATCTATGAAAAGTGTGTACACAAACACTCGGTTTTCACAAATCTCGTGAAAGCACGATTAGTTCGAGAACACAGGGTAACGACCGTTATATTCACAAGTGAAGCAATATTACGTTCAATCACGTGATGCCTCTCATTGAAGTCGGATTGTAAACAAAACTTGTGTTGCGTGGGAAACACAAAACTAATTACAGCAGACATTAATTAATATACAATCACAACGTTTCTTCTCCAACAAGGGGCATAATAAAAATTAAAGAGTTAATGTGTGCTATTTCTAATTTGTCCGCTGTTCACGTTTTATCAAGGTGTTGTGACTAGAATGTATAAATTGGAAAGATGTAAAGTGAGTACATGTATACTTCCTGTTTTCTTAATTTTTCATTCTTGGTCACAGGTACGTTTGTCCTGTGAGTTGTAACTAAATAAGGAAGTAGTTATTTATGGTTAAATATCCACTTTCTTGTTAAGTGTATTTTAATTCATATAACTAAGTTTCATTGGGTTCAGTAGAACCGTCACCTTTCAAGAACCCATTTCCTTTAAAAAAGGAATATCCCTTTTTAGTTAATTATCTACACGCCAGAGGAGGAGGAACTGTCTACAGCTACCAATAGAATCCGCTCCCACTAGAACCCCTCGGGTGTGTGTTACACATCTACATCGACCCACAATCGTGTTCACATTTCCAGGGAAGTGTCGTAGAAAGAACATGATAAAACCTAATAGAGTCCTATAGGTTTAAAAGGAAGGTGAAAAACTTGGTTGGCGGTTAGTTGTCCGGTCTTATGATCCTCCGAAGTAAGGTCAACTTTATGTTTCTCGAACTAATTTTCGTTTATCACATTGGACAAGCTGTGAAACCACACCTTAGATTGTAAAGTTTCAAACGACGGAGTTTGAGTGGTTTTAATTCTGCAGCTGCGTAAAAATGAACATTAATATAATTTTTAACTCTTCAGAATGTGATTGTTTTTAGAGCGGTTTCTTTAGTATATCCTCACCAAATTGTACTGTTCCTCGAGTAATGACGTATTTGCCACGTGGGATTCTACACTGTATACCTGCTGGTAGTGCCGACTGGTGGTGGTTTGGAACACAGTTTGCCCTTGTTGGTCGACCTTGGTGGTTGAACGGTGATGTTGCTCGGTTTTTTACTGGTTTCTTTCACGAACGTGGAAAGTAAAACACTAAGTAAGGTATGAAAGGACACGTGAATTATCAAAACGATATTTTCCATTTTCTGTTGCATCGATTTGATGTTACTGAAGAAAAACATGCTCTGTTCGAAAGTTATGCGCGAACTCGGGCGAAATAGACAACACGCAGTGGAATAACTCTCACCATGCCTTCTGGATGGACTAAACTTACCTTACACTGTGTAAGTATTTGTTACCATGACCTCTAGACGGTGTGTGTGTTTTTCGTATAGCAAAGCCACAAAGGGCTATCTGCTCAGCCCGCCGAAGGGAACCGAACGCCTGATTTTAGCGTTGTAAGTCCGGAGACATACCGCTGTACTAGCGGGGGGCCCTCTAGACGGACTAAACTTACTTTACATTGTGTAAGTATTTGTTACCATGACCTCTAGACGGACTAAACTTACCTATACTGTGTAAGTATTTGTTGCCATGACCTCTAGACGTACTAAACTTACCTTATACTGTGTAAGTATTTGTTACCATGACCTCTAGACGGACTAAACTTACCTATACTGTGGAAGTATTTGTTACCATGACCTCTAGACGGACTAAACTTACCTATACTGTGTAAGTATTTGTTGCCATGACCTCTAGACGTACTAAACTTACCTTATACTGTGTAAGTATTTGTTACCATGACCTCTAGACGGACTAAACTTACCTATACTGTGGAAGTATTTGTTACCATGACCTCTAGACGGACTAAACTTACTTTACATTGTGTAAGTATTTGTTACCATGACCTCTAGACGGACTAAACTTACCTTATACTGTGTAAGTATTTGTTACCAAGACCTCTGGTTAGATTTAGTTTGCCGTATACTGTGTATGTATTTGTTACCATGACCTCTGGATAGATTTAGCTTGCTGTATACTGTGTATGTATTTGTTACCATGATTTCGAGACGAAATAAACTTGTCTTACAACTTTTAAGTCTTTGTTACTATAAGATTTCTAATTAAGTCTGGGTAACTTTGTTACTATAACATCTATAATTAAGTCTGGATAACTTTGTTACCATAACATCTATAATTAAGTCTGGATAACTTTGTTACAATAACATTTAAAATTAAGTCTGGGTAACTTTGTTACTATAACATCTATAATTAATTCTGGGTAACTTTGTTACTATAACATCTATAATTAAGTCTGGGTAACTTTGTTACTATAACATCTATAATTAAGTCTGGGTAACTTTGTTACTATAACATCTCTAATTAAGTCTGGGTAACTTTGTTACTATAACATCTATAATTAAGTCTGGGTAACTTTGTTACTATAACATCTATAATTAAGTCTGGATAACTTTGTTACTATAACATCTATAATTAAGTCTGGATAACTTTGTTACTATAACATCTATAATTAAGTCTGGGTAACTTTGTTACTATAACATCTATAATTAAGTCTGGGTAACTTTGTTACTATAACATCTATAATTAAGTCTGGATAACTTTGTTACTATAACATCTATAATTAAGTCTGGGTAACTTTGTTACTATAACATCTATAATTAAGTCTGGGTAACTTTGTTACTATAACATCTATAATTAAGTCTGGATAACTTTGTTACTATAACATCTATAATTAAGTCTGGGTAACTTTGTTACTATAACATCTATAATTAAGTCTGGGTAACTTTGTTACTATAACATCTATAATTAAGTCTGGGTAACTTTGTTACTATAACATCTATAATTAAGTCTGGGTAACTTTGTTACTATAACATCTATAATTAAGTCTGGATAACTTTGTTACTATAACATCTATAATTAAGTCTGGATAACTTTGTTACTATAACATCTATAATTAAGTCTGGGTAACTTTGTTACTATAACATCTATAATTAAGTCTGGGTAACTTTGTTACTATAACATCTCTAATTAAGTCTGGGTAACTTTGTTACTATAACATCTATAATTAAGTCTGGGTAACTTTGTTACTATAACATCTATAATTAACGTAACGTCCGCAGTGTAAGCTAACATGTTTAAATGTTCAGAATACAATTATGATTTTTACAACCATAACTGAAACACAGGAAAAACGCCTTCTGGTGGCTAAACTTGAATCCAGATTTATCTTCTTCATTACCAAAGCTACTAAGGTTATCTTCTCTTCTTTAATTTTGATCAGAGGGAAAGCCATGAGCCAACATCACCCTACCACCCACGTCAAGGAGTTGACTGTCACTCTTTTAATACACCTACAGCTAAAAGTGCAGAGAATATTTTGTGATGTCTTCCGAACTTAAACGTGGCTCTTCCACGTGGCAATTATAACTGAGAAGCAGTAGAAAAATTCTAAATCTCCAGGTGTCCAGATATGATTATAAATATGGCGTTTTCACAGCTAGCATTTGATTCATCTTGTATTGAAGGGAAATAACTACACAGTGTGTGTGTCTTTGTTTGTCAGCTGGAGCTCAATAAATTGTTTGTTTTGAATTTCGCACAAAGCTACACGAGGGCTATCTGTGCTAGCCCTCTTTAATTTAGCAGTGTAAGACTAGAGGGAAGGCAACTAGTCATCACCACCCACCTCCAACTCTTGGACTACTCTTTTACCAACGAAGAGTGGAATTTACCGTTACTATATAACGCCCCCACGGCTGAAAGAGCGATCATGTTTGGTGTGACGGGGATTCGAACCCGCGACCCTCGGATTTCGACTCGAGTACCTTCCACCTGGCCATACCGAGCCTGGTTAATAAATATCTTCCTAAGATGAAGAAGCCTTTACTTACCATCAGTTGTTTTGTTTGGATTTGGAGAAATACGGGTTTCTACTTCTGTGTTTAGGAATCTTTTGATTAATGGAATGTATCTAACAAGACTGACTCCCATTACGTACGTGGAACATTAAATAATATTTAAAAATAATTAAATTTTATCTGTTTGTTTGGAAAATATCAGTAGTGGTGGTGAGAATGGAAGGAAGATAAAGGTAGGTAAAGCTGGGATGCAGTTATTTTATCTCCCAGAATTCTCCAGGTTTCAGAGGATGTTCTAAAATTTGTAAAGACAGCTGCTGTAGGAAATTAGAGAAGTACCATTCTGGATATTTAATTAAACCTGGAAAAATGCAGATAAACTCAGTTGGATCTATGGTATTATAAAATGTATTGATGGAGACAGGCTAGGGCTAGAAAAGATGTTACAAGCAGCAAAGAGTCAGTTATAGGTCCTTTTAACCATGTTTGATTAGTTACCTTATGCAGTGTACTCGAACTTTCTTACTTCGGGATTCTTTCCTTTACGTATCGAAGTCAATACTTACACCATCTATTTAATCTCCGTGTCCCTGTATCTGCTATTGTCAACGTAATGGACTGTTGGAATGGAATGTTTTTCCAAAAATGTGTTCGGGGACTTTCTCGTTCTCACCGTAGAGCTCAGTTACCCGTGGAATGATTAAACTAAAATGTACTAAACTATGTGTGATCGTTTTATGTTACTTTGACAGGTGTTTACATATATTTAGTTAACAGTAAGAGACAAATTACCTAAAAAAATCTAACAAATATTAATTCGCCTTAAAAAATAGGCCTCTCTTCTGCCTTTCTCAAGGAATAACTTTGTGAGAAGGCCAAGCGGTAATTATACATTCGTGATTAAAGTTCCCCTTAAGGAACCGGTCCGACCAGATGCCGCCCCTTTAAGGTCTTAAAAAGCCAGTTCTTGAAGAGGCTAGGTGCATATTAACAGATTTGTTAAAATTTTAGTCAGGCTGCTTTAACATTAGGTCTTCGGTGTCGAGTTGTAAATGTAGAGTGTACACGTAGACTTTCACGTAGTTATGATGTGTACACGTTGACTTCACGTAGTTGTTTAAGTTACTTACGAAAATATAAGTTTCAAGTCTAAGAACTAATATGGTTATTTGGTTACAGCCAATAGCTGACACATTAAGTGTATCTTCTATTTTGTAAGTTTCCAGTCTAACTACTAACATGGTTATTTGGTTACAGCCAATAGCTGACACATTAAGTGTATCTTCTATTTTGTAAGTTTCCAGTCTAACTACTAACATGGTTATTTGGTTACAGCCAATAGCTGACACATTAAGTGTATCTTCTATTTTGTAAGTTTCCAGTCTAACTACTAACATGGTTATTTGGTTACAGCCAATAGCTGACACATTAAGTGTATCTTCTATTTTGTAAGTTTCCAGTCTAACTACTAACATGGTTATTTGGTTACAACCAATAGCTGACACATTAAGTGTATCTTCTATTTTGTAAGTTTCCAGTCTAACTACTAACATGGTTATTTGGTTACAGCCAATAGCTGACACATTAAGTGTATCTTCTATTTTGTAAGTTTCCAGTCTAACTACTAACATGGTTATTTGGTTACAGCCAATAGCTGACACATTAAGTGCATCTTCTATTTTGTAAGTTTCCAGGCTAACTACTAACATGGTTATTTGGTTACAGCCAATAGCTGACACATTAAGTGCATCTTCTATTTTGTAAGTTTCCAGGCTAACTACTAACATGGTTATTTGGTTACAGCCAATAGCTGACACATTAAGTGTATCTTCTATTTTGTAAGTTTCCAGTCTAACTACTAACATGGTTATTTGGTTACAGCCAATAGCTGACACATTAAGTGTATCTTCTATTTTATAAGTTTCCAGTCTAACTACTAACATGGTTATTTGGTTACATTATTTTCTACAGTTACTTCGTGCTCTACTTAGCTAATTGTAGTGATTCTGATTTTCACCTTACCCTGTCGACTGTGACCTCGGTAAACCTCACCTTCACTAGAGCTTCTTTAGAGATGTAAAACAGATAAGAATTTCAGCGTGTTTTCTTTCTCCTCCTTTATTTTAAATCGTTGATATGCAACGCGCGCTCCCCCAGCTTTAACATAAATTTAACGTGTTAAATGTTAATGCTTGTTGTAAAAACAGTACGGGTCAAACCAACAAAGTTTCAGTTTATTAATTCCTATTCTATGTAGCACCTCATTTCTGTCACTGACTGATATTATATGTTGACTCTTATTGACGCTTTATAGGAGTCTATGATGACTCTTATTGACGGTTTATAGGAGTCTATGTTTACTTTTACTGACGCTTTATAGGAGTCTATGTTGACTCTTGTTGACGGTTTATAGGAGTATATGTTGACTCTTATTGACGGTTTTTAGGAGTATATGATGACTCTTATTGACGCTTTATAGGAGTCTATGATGACTCTTATTGACGGTTTATAGGAGTCTATGTTTACTTTTACTGACGCTTTATAGGAGTCTATGTTGACTCTTGTTGACGGTTTATAGGAGTATATGTTGACTCTTATTGACGGTTTTTAGGAGTATATGATGACTCTTATTGATGGTTTTTAGGAGTATATGATGACTCTTATTGACGGTTTATAGGAGTCTATGTTTACTTTTATTGACGGTTTATAGGTGTCTATGTTGACTCTTGTTGACGGTTTATAGGGGTCTATGTTGACTCTTGTTGACGGTTTATAGGAGTATATGTTGACTCTTATTGACTTTTTATAGGGGTTATGTTTTCTGTTATTGACGGTCTGTGTTATTAACGTCTCATCCGTTGCTATAAAACGGTTTGTTACAAACATCATTAGTTTATTGTTTTTAATTAAAAGCTGTCCTGAAGATATTACCAGTTTTTTAACGAGACTGGAGAAATTTTGTCATATGCTACCAATAAATAAGTTGTAAAAATAATGAAATTTTTGTGTTTTATGGTAACTTATTAATAACTTATGTTGTAGAAGTAATGTGGTTACCAAGACAAGTTTGTAAGCTATCTCCTGTTGTGTAAGATATCCTTTCGGGTTTTTATTTACGATTTTCTAGTAAGACAGCTCTGAACTTCAAAAGGATGAGAATCTTGTATTATATGGTGGAACTTATTATTTATTAACCTCTCGTGTGATGTGCACGTTGAACATATGTGGTCTTATGCAGTGGCAGGTGTTTCAAAGAACACGAACGAAACGATCCATTGTAAGGGTTATGTTCGGCCAAGCGTACCATCAGTAACCATCGTGACTACTGACCCGAGACAGTTGCAAGATTATACGTAAGATTAGGGTCAACACATAGCTTCGTACCACGACTACAGAGTAACCCGGAAGTTATGTAAACAACAATTCTATCACAGTTTGTGTTATAGTTGTTAACTAATAACACTATAGAAGTAATACAAATAACATCTCTATCACAGGTTGTGTTACAGTTTTCACTATTAATACTGTAGAAGTGATACCAGTAACACCTCCATCATAGGTTGTGTAACACGTAACTAATAATATTCTCCACGAGCTGTAATGCTTGTTATGCAGTCACATCGTAGGTGTTTAAACATGGTGACGGTTTCGTGATACGTCTGTGTGATTATGTTTATTGCTTTTGTTCCCTGTTGTTATTGTGTATTCAGTTGACGAACACACATTGGGGTAATATTCTGTTATAGGTATATATTTTGAAATATATTGTTTTAGCTTCCAGGCGCATCTGTATTCTATTGTAATTAATGTTTATCAGCCAGACGGTAGCACTAGCATATGTAGGGACGGTTCGAATTGTTCATCCGAATGATGTTTTAAATATCTCGTCAACAGGTTATCAGAACTTTACAATACTATACCCTGTTTCCTTCTAAAACGATATCTGTGTAATAACTGAATTAAAAGTTTTAGTAATATCTGTAAATATCAGAGCGTAAAAAGGCTGACGGTGACCGAAGAAGGTCGAAACGTTGTTCGCTCCTCTACGTAAAAAAAATTTCTCAACCGAAACGAGTCGTTCTTACATATATATTTCTCTACAAGTGGGTATCATCAATATAGCAGATAAACAATAAATATTACAGTTTGAACCTGAATGTATTTAGAACTTGGTTATAAATACGGCCTTATTGTGTCTATTGTAACACTGTATTAAATGGAACAAGAATAGAAAAAAAAAACTTTCCACAAAAGGAAGTGAATGTATGGACAGTTAATATCAGCCATTAAAAAACAATGTAAACAAGATGGTACAGATGGCGCTTGTATCATCCTAACACGGTAAGAATTAACGTGTATGTAAGTGTCTAATCACGATTATGTTCACACTACACTGTAATGAACAAGGTAAAACTGGTTTGTTCCATGAATATAAATTGTCAACCATTAAATAAATAATTTACCTTGTTTCTCACTCCCCCCAAAATATCGATAGCACGGGTTCACTGAACCTCTTTGTTTCTTTAATTCGTACAGATTTCTTTAAAGAACCTACAATTTCGCTGTGTTCGAACTGATATATATTTGTTTTTGAAATAAGAGATTCCGTTGAAGTTTAGGCTGATACATATATAATTGGTTTGTTTTTTTAAGGAAAAACTCGTTCTTCCTTTGCTGTATGTTTTTGTTTGTTTTATATAAATGTGTTTTAAAGCAAAACCGTCATTTTTATCTTCAGGGTGGAATGTGCTCTGTGTCTGACACCATGGAAAATTTGAAGATTGTGGGAAGTAGCCCTCTACCGTCAAGGTCGAGAATTAAGCATCTTAAAAGGTAAATTCGTGGTTCTGTACTGTGCAGGTTAGAAGATTTACCACATGTAGTAAACAACCTTCAACTCATTTTAGAAGCTTGGAACTCTTATTTCTGTTTTACATTTCAAAGAAACAAAATATAATAAGATTATTTTGTAAGATTGTAGAGAGATCCAAGCTTTGTTTTAATGAGACAATAAGATTACAGAGGTATTCAGGGTTTGATTTAATACGACAGTTGTAAGATTATTACAATTTGACTTCTGACCCATTTATTAGGGTTAAATAAGGACGCAGTTTTTTTTCCTTTTAGTAAATATAATTCAAGAGTTTTAATCACTGTTTTATTAACGTAAACGTTAAAACGCCCTAAAAACGTCACAAATCAACAAGTTGTGTTACGGTGGCGCTGTCGTCTGTAATTAGCTCCACATAATGACTCGTTACGCGTAAAAAATAAAGAATGCAAGTACGTGTTCCAGCCTTCAAGAAACTGGAGTTAGAAATTATTTGGTGTAACCAGTTGAACACAGTCTAACGTAGTACGGGACTGTTACCAGATATTACCAATGCCTTTAGGGTAAACCTGTTTATTTTTAAATATCTGTTTTCAATGAACTAGTTGGTATGTTTTTTTTATATTCGGTATTTTTTATCTTTTTATTTTGATGTGCGAAGTTGTAAGAATGTAAGTCAACACTAAATCGTGCACTAGTGACACTTGGCTTCTGCTAACAGTGTCGTGTCTCAAAATGTATACTTCTCTTATGTGTTAATTTGCTAAAGTTCTGTCTTAAGCCTCGTTTCTCTGATATCACTGATGTTAAGTAGTAAAGAAATGTGTAAACTCAAATGTGATGTATATATATATAAAAGAACTATTATTTATAAATATTGCTCGAGGAAGTTTTAAAGTATGCTGTAGTTAATGTGTTCAACATTAGTTTGTTACGTATGATTTCATCCACTATTCTATAATGAACGTTCGCTACATCTCTGTTGTTCTAGTATAGGGATGTCTTTCCTGTTCTGGTATCATGAACGTTCGCTACATCTCTGTTCTTCTTGCCATTTGTGGTACTCTCTGTATTTAGTATTTTTCTAAAATGTTATCTTTTCAAACACAAATTTTGTAACTTAAAAGTATTTCTTATTTTTTTATTTTCTGTTTTGTTTCGTTTAGGCTTAGTTTTTATATTTGCATCAAGGTGCGTTTTGTTTAGGCTAAGTTTGTATATTTACATCAAGGTGTGTTTTGTTTAGGCTTAGTTTTTATATTTACATCAAGGTGTGTTTTGTTTAGGCTTAGTTTTCATGTTTACATCAAGATGATTCAACAGTTTTGTGTCAATTATTAGTTTACTTCTCTCTACGGATACAAATATTTTGAACGAGGTATAAAAGTACCACTTATTAGACCACTAGGTGGCTTTTTGTTAGTTTTTTGATGAAATAATCAAAGCTGAGTGAAACGTTATTATCGCTTTGAATGGAACTGATTCTTTCCTATCTTCGAAATAGATGTCGCTTCGTATGAAGTTCATTAACTATAATTGTCAATCTTCTAAGGAAAGGGAACATTTTAAGTACATATGTTCTTTCACCGGTTTCCCCATCCATATCTTAAACCTAAAATAAGCCCAAGAGTTGGCGGTAGGTGTTGTTGACAAGCTGCCTTCTCTGTAGTCTTACACTGCTAAATTGGGGACGGCTAGCGTAGATAGCCCTCGTGTAGCTTTGCGTGAAATTTAAAACAAACAAACATTTTTAATGATTCGGTGTTCTATTGTCTCTCCATACCAACTGTCACATTTGTAGACAGCTCTGTATTTTATACACTGATACGCAGAAGATATTAAACTAAATACTGTGTAATATGTCCGTATTATTTCAGCTACACTTCATTTAAACTGTGCTATGTGTACTTAAAGTCCTTTAGTGGACATCAGGAAGACTCATTTATATATATATATATGCAAAGTCTCTCATGTTAATAAATAAAGATAATATCTCGGGTCAGCGAGTGACTCGTGAGGTCACCTCTGGAAGTCTGCGCGTGTAACAAGATTGTAAGAAGAATAAAATGGACGACTTTCCTGTTTAACGTACGTCCTTCGAATGTGCAGTCATCAGCTTGGAGTATATATGGTAAAACTCATGTCTATTAAATATTCAAAACAGTCAGTGGGTCGAATAAAATTTGGTCGTGTAACATCAACAATCATCTTTCAAGAAACAGGAACTATTCTTGGTAAAACAGAAAATGATGTAACCATAAGAAACATGTAATTGCTTTCAATCTGTAGACATTCCTTTAGACTCCCTGGAGGGCTGGAACGAACCAAACAAGACTGATTAATCCAGATGGACTGTGTTAGTGACCTATAATGGAAGATTTTTACGTGTAGATTTAGGTTTAATTAACCATCTAGATATTTACTGTTGTTGTATACAATTAACCATCAAGATATTTACTGTTGTATACAGTTAACCATCAAGATATTTACTGTTGTTGTATACAATTAACCATCTAGATATTTACTGTTGTATACAGTTGAGCGTCCAGATATTTACTGTCATATACAGTTAACCATCTAGATATTTACTGTTGTCGTGTACAGTTAACCATCTAGATATTTACTGTTGTCGTGCACAGTTAACCATCTAGATATTTACTGTTGTCGTGCACAGTTAACCATCTAGATATTTATTGTTGTCGTGCACAGTTAACATCTAGATATTTACTGTTGCCGTGTACAGTTAACCATCTAGATATTTACTGTTGCCGTGTACAGTTAACCATCTAGATATTTACTGTTGCCGTGTACAGTTAACCATCTAGATATTTACTGTTGCCGTGTACAGTTAACCATCTAGATATTTACTGTTGCCGTGTACAGTTAACCATCTAGATATTTACTGTTGCCGTGTACAGTTAACCATCTAGATATTTACTGTTGTTGTGCACAGTTAACCATCTAGATATTTGCTGTTGTCGTGTACAGTTAACCATCAATATATTTACTGTTGTCGTGCACAGTTAACCTTCTAGATATTTACTATTGCCGTGTACAGTTAACCATCTAAATATTTACTGTTGTCGTGCACAGTTAACCATCTAGATATTTACTGTTGTTGTGTACAGTTAACCATCTAGATATTTACTGTTGTTGTGTACAGTTAACCATCAAGATATTTACTGTTGTTGTGTACAGTTAACCATCAAGATATTTACTGTTGTTGTGTACACACAATTTTCATGAAAACGTGTACACTTTGGTAAATCAGTAATAAATTACGTCAGTTAATTAACTAATCATTTTACTTTTTGATACATTGTGTGGTACACTGTACAGTGTTGTAAATACAGTCACATTGTTTGGTACACTGTACAGTGTTGTAAATACAGTCACATTGTGTGGTACACTGTTCAGTGTTCTAAATACAGTCACATTGTTTGGTACACTGTCCAGTACTGTAAATACAATCACATTGTTTAATACACTGTCCAGTATTATAGTACAGTTACATTGTTTGGTACACTGGCCAGTATTGTACACATAGTCACACTGTTTGGTACACTGTCCAGTGTAGTAAATACAGTCACATTGTTTGGTACACTGTCCAGTGTGGTAACCTTGGCCATGTGACATCAAATGCCAACTAGCTATTCTAAGTATAAATAAACATTTATTTTGGTTACAATTTTGCAGGCTTTCTTATAACAGAGTCGTTTTAACGTGACCTACAACTGTTTTGTATTTCGTGCGTGGAATCATTTTTTATGCAGGAAGTGTGATGTGTTATATGTAAATTACACAAATTATATTCTCACTACTGGTACTTATAGTGCTAGAAAACAACTTGTACATGTTAATATCACACAGGGAACACGTTCTGATTGTCATACTACGTCAGCTATTCGATATTCATTGACAATTATTATCAAAACACACTAGCATATAAAAACTAGCATATATACTTAATGAAATAGAAATAAATACTATGCACAGTCTTCAAACATAAATCAAATTATTTATATTCAACTGAAAGGTAATGACGGTCACACTTATCACCTGTCTACATTCAACCGCACCTTATGTTATTCATACCAAAATAGAAGGTGATGAAAGTCACACTAATCACCCGTCTACCCTCAACTACATTTTATGTTACTTATATTAAACTGACCAGTCACAATTATCACCTGTCTACACTCAACTACACTTTATGTTATTCATACTAAACTAGAAGGTGATGACAGTCACACTTTTCACCTGTTTACATTCAACTACACTTTATGTTATTCATACTAAACTAGGTGGTGATGACAGTCACACTTATCGCCTGTCTACACTCTACTACACTTTATGTTATTCATACTAAACCAGAAGGTGATGATAGTCACACTTATCACCTGTTTACATTCAACTACACTTTATGTTATTTATACTAAACTAGGAGGTGATGACGGTCACACTTGTCTACACTCAACTACACTTTATGTAATTCATACTAAACTAGAAGGTGATGACAGTCACACTTATCACCTGTCTACACTTAACTACACTTTGTTATTCATGCTAAACTAGAAGATGATGACGGTCACAGTTAGTGACGTTTCAGTTGGATAAATTTTAGATACAACTCTATTCATTTAGATTTCTGGATAATCTGAAATATTTTATTAATTCTAGTCTGTATGTTCAATGTTTCAAGGTCTTTGGCGTATTTTGACCATTGATTACGTTTAACACTTGTATAATATGTTTATAGAAACTAATCTATATAGAACTCACTTATGTAACCTATATAAAAGTCAGCGTATGTCACTTCACGCTTGAACTCTCGAAGTATGAGAAGTAATTAAAGTCTAAATGCATTTATCTACACAGAATTGCTCGATTTCTTTCTGCTCATTACGAGTTTAGTGAGTGAGTGCCGTGAAACCTTATGAGTGTAATGAGTGTTGGTAAAGAAGTAGTGTAGGATTACCTGATCTAAAGCCAATAGCATCTAATTTATTCTGAAAGTAACAATATTGATTCAGTTTTTAACTTGTTTCTGAATTAAACTGTTTTCTGTTTCATCACCAACGTTTTTAATAAGAATCAAATCTTTTTAATCCACGGAGACTCTAAATATCTAAGCAACATGACACAAAAGTCATTGTTGGTATCCATTGTTAGGTAACAAAACTACACCGAGTTTTCTATATATTAGAAATTGTTAATCTAACTTATTTTTACCAACAATTATTTCATGAATTATGTTAATTTTGATTGGTTTACGAAGTAATTTACTGGCCTATGATTTGTTCTACTACATTTTTCTGCCTTTTTATTGGTTTATTATTTCTGATATAATCATACGAGTTTATCTGTCTTCTCCTAGGAACACCGACGGTGTGAGTCGTTTCCCTAAACTTGACCAGTGTGCACACTTCCACTATGAAAACATAGAGATTGGACAAATCACGGTAAGAACTATTGAGTAGGAACTAATGTTACAGTTAAAAATGGGCTAAGTGTCGTGAAGTGACCAGCACGTGCTCAGTAAGAACTAATGTTAGAGTTAAAAATGGGTTAAGTGTCGTGTAGTGACCAGCACGTGCTCAATAAGAACTAGTGTTACAGTTAGTTAATTATTGTTTAACTATGATAACATACTTTAAACATCGTGTGCAACATGTGATTTTACTTTTGTTCCTTCATATATGTATTGGGCCCAAGGTACACACCTGTAATCACAATAGTCGTTACTCGGGTGATTATTAGTACTGGCATGAGGTACTTTGTGAAATATTAAAAGTTCACCTTTATTAATCACAGTAACTCCTTTCACTGATGAAGCTTCATCATTCATCCTAATTGCTTATGTAGCTACCCGGGGGTCGGGGGACGTATCTGAACAAAATTATTTTTCTGACGATCGTTCATAGTATTTGAACATGGGTGGCATTTAGCTTTGAAGTTGGGGTATAAATACAGTTTTAAACATGGAACCTTCTAGATCCCCTAGGGAATCATATTCGGATTCGGAGATCCTGAAAGCCTGCTCCAGGATTCCATTATGTCTGGGTGACTTCAGGAGCGTTCTCTCACATTTCGGCCACGCCATATAGATAACGACATGCCCAAACAACCCTGAATCTGTCTAGCCCCAAAAATGTGGGAAGAGTTACTGTACAAACAAGTATGTACCTAAACAACGGGAACTAGTATAGGATAGGACGTTAGGACTAGGACTTTATTAAGAGTTACTGTACAAACAAGTATGTTTGTACAAACGTGAACTAGTATAGGATAAGTTAGGGTTAGGACTTTATTAAGAGTTACTGTACAAACAAGTATGTTTCTAAACAACGTGAACTAGTATAGGATAAGTTAGGGTTAGGACTTTATTAAGAGTTACTGTACAAACAAGTATGTTCCTAAACAACGTGAACTAATACAGGATAGGAAGTTAGGACTAGGACTTTATTAAGAGTTACTGTACAAACAAGTATGTTCCTGAACAACGTGAACTAGTATGGGATAAGTTAGGGTTAGGACTTTATTAAGAGTTACTGTACAAACAAGTATGTTCCTGAACAACGTGAACTGGTATAGGATAGGAAGTTAGGACTAGGACTTTGTTAAGAGTTAACAATGTGAATCAGTATTGGATAGAAAATTAGGGTTAGGACTTTATTATTTTACTTCCAGTATGAGATTTATTTACATTTGTTAAAACAGGCAAGGTTATGTGACAAGCGGCCAAACAATAGCAAGATGGTGCCACTATCGACAGACTCGCCAGACAAAGAAAACGAAGTAAGTCGGTTATGGTTTTACGTCGAGATCACGAGCAATGACAAGACGTGGATGATACGACGGAACTACGAGAACTTCCGAATGCTAGACAAACAACTTCATCGATGTGTTTACGACCGGAAGTTCAGCATTCTTCAAGAACTTCCGGTAGTTGAAAATATAATAGAAGACGAACTGACAGAAGAGGTGTGTATATTTTATTGTCATGAAATAGCAAGTGTTAGTGATGTAGTCACTTTATAAAGTAACGGGTGTTTAGTCATGTGGTCACTTTATAAACCAACGGGTGTTCAGTTATGTGGTCATTTTACAAAGTCGATCACTAGGACAGAAAGACTGTAAATCGGTTTGTCGAACAGGAATTTGGCATTTTATCGTATCTAACCATGCGACAGACATTTACAAAAGAAAATATAACAACGTGAGGACAGCAAACACATCGGGCAGAGGACAGAAGGGGGTATTTGTTTTTATTGAAGTCCCAAGTAGGAAGACCACACTTGTATTTATAGCTTAAGGTTGTTAGTGCTGTGGTCTGATACACGTCATGTAACACTAATGTCGGTATGTCCTGACCACGTGGTTGTGAGGTTAAACTCAAAGAGGTTATGAGGTTTAATGATGATTAAGTTATTAGAAGTATAATGTAATTAGTTACTTGTTTATATGAACGTAAATATTTACACACAGAAACTGAGAGTCGTACCATATAAGACTGTTTTATTGAGTTGTTACATTTGCATAGTAAGGTATAGATTTTTGTTGAAGGTAACAAAAATTCAGGGAAGGTTACATGTGATAAGAAATTAGATGTTTTATTAAAGAGTACACGTAACAAGGAATCAGATATGTTTTATTGAAGGTACACGTAACAAGGAATTAGATATATTTCATTAAAGGGTACACGTAATAAGGAATTAGATATGTTTTACTAAAGGGTACACCTAACAGAGAATTAGATATGTTTTATTAAAGGGTACACGTAACAAGGAATTAGATATGTTTTGTTAAAGGGTGCACGTAACAAGGAATTAGATATGTTTTGTTAAAGGGTCACGTAACAAGGAATTTGATATGCTTTGTTAAAGGGGTCACGTAACAAGGAATTTGATATGCTTTGTTAAAGGGTACACGTAACAAGGAATTAGATATATTTCATTAAAGGGTACACGTAATAAGGAATTAGATATGTTTTATTAAAGGGTACACGTAACCAGGAATTTGATATGTTTTATTAAATGGTACACCTAACAGAGAATTAGATATGTTTTATTGAATCTCGACTGTGTTTTGTCAACACCTAATTTTTGTATTTGCTGTCATTGCTTATGTTGAACAAACATAAATTGGTGTGGACAAATTATCCAACATGTAATGACTCTTCATTATGTCAGTGTTTCCTTCTGTTAACGTCTTGTGCGTAAGTGTTAATTGGTTCTAACTAGACACCACCTAGTTTTGTTTATCTTCTGGCGAAAATTTGTCGCCTACTGTGCAGTTGAAAACATGTACACTAAAAAGTGGGGAAATCGAGTTACATATAAGAAGACAAATGGTTCAGTAATTCATCTTACCAGTTCAAAGTGTAACTTGGCTACTTGTATTTTCAGAAGTGTCTGTACTCTACGAACTAACTGTGGGTTAAAGTTGATGTACTTTTGAATGTATATTCCACACATTTCTCTAGTCTAAATAAATGCTACAATCTACAGTGCTGCACGTTCTATTTAGCTCTTGTAGTCTGGAAGGTACACGTGCTACAATATACGTGGTACGCATACTGCACAGCGACTGAAACTGATACAACTTTAAGAAACTTGAATTCACCCATACACTCACTTCTTGATTGAATCGTGGAGAACGTTGTGTTTATTCGATTCAAAATTACACTAAACGTTGCGCCGTTTCCAAGATGTGTTGTTTTTGTGGTATGGTACGTTTGTGTACCATGAAATAATTGTTATTTAATGATCTTCAAGAAATGTGTTTTAAGCCACAAAACGGAATATCTGTCCACCAAAGAACTCGAGCCCCTGTTTCTAACATATTTACCGCAGACGTCCCGGGTTTATGAGAAACTGTGCATCAGAAAATAAACAGAACCACGAGCCTGCGTTTTCCTAACGCCAAAAAAAAAAAGTTCTTCTTTTTACCAGTCGAAGTTGGTGTAAAGACCAACGTTTTATTTAACAGATAAAATTATGGTTCTTGTTTGTTTGTTTTTGAATTTCGCACAAAGCTACTCGAGGGCTATCTGTGCTAGCCGTCCCTAATTTAGCAGTGTAAGACTAGAGGGAAGGCAGCTAGTCATCACCACCAACCGCCAACTCTTGGGCTACTCTTTTACCAACGAATAGTGGGATTGACTGTCACATTATATATCCCCACGGCTGGGAAGGCGAGCATGTTTAGCGCGATACGGGCGCGAACCCGCGACCCTCGGATTACGAGCGCACGCCTTAACGCGCTCGACCATGCAAGGCCCATTTATGGTTCACTGAAACAGAGAACATTTGTTAAAAACAAACATCCCTGGAATATAGCATAACGGTGGATAAGATATTCACGTAACCTTTTGGTCAATGAGAAAGAAATCAGATAATAGTAGTTTCACCAACGCACATTCACTTGTCAGAGTTGAGGTTAGGTTTTACAGTTAATACTTGGAGTGGTTTAAATTTACCGGGTTTCATTACTCGGGTACAATAGGTGTACAGGTTTTACACTTTGAAGCCTTCAGGTGCTGCAAAACCAGTGAACACTTGTAGACCAAGTGCTCTAAAACATGAAACCGAGTGTCCTGCAGCTGTGACGACGCTGTCACTGATAGCCTCTTAAAACCGAATGATTCTCTTCAGCTGTTGTTTGACACGCTTTTTACCCTTGGTGACTGTAGAGTCTTCAAGGCCAGCTATGTAGATAAACACTTAGTCTCTCCATCTGGCGTCAAGTCTCAGTACTATCGTGCTTATATATTTAAACATTTTCCTTTGTTACATTTACTTTTCAAGTAGTATAAACGTCTTTTTATAAAGAGCTAATCATTACTCTGTTTGTGCGAGAAGTAGTCCTATTGTTTGTCTCATGTTTGTTTATCCACAGAATACTATTACACCCTTTACTGTTACAACCTAACACTATTCGCCTTTACACGTTCTGAATAGTTAAGGAATATTTGTGATTGACCATGGATAATCAATAGGGCACAAAGAACTGAGTCTTCAAGGTGTGTATTCATCCGCTAACATCACGTATTGCAAGAAGTGTATTCATCCGCTAACACATATTGCACAGAACTACAAAATGTCTACCTGTACAGAAGAATATAAACATCATTAACTGAACCTGGACTTGTTAAGGACAACTTAGTGACCGCATGGTGAAAGTAGGTCATCTTTGAAAGAGCTAAGCAATTTTTTGACCTATTTTTGTTTCAAAATCTTAATATTATTTGTGTGTCACGGACAGACGGCCCTTTTGTACGCGAAGAAAAGAAATGTGGTTTGTAAGTGAGTTTACGTAAAAATCCTACGAAAACCAAACCTATGTGATATATTCTTTAAAATTGTTCATTAGAGCGGTTTGCGAGAAGTCCAACAGATATCTTGATTGAATGAAATCAGTGGTATCAGTGATTTTGGTCTGTACACACTTCACACAAAGATTTTCGTGTTTAAATTATGAGGGTACACTTTCTATCTGGACTTTTCGTAACTTTAAATCACGCCTCAATATCTTAGACAATCGTGATCTATCTCCGTTGTTAAGTCCAAGAGTTTCAGTTTTGCATCTACTTGCCACAGAATCTTGCGTTGCACATGAAGGAATACCACTATAAGAGTTGTGGTCAACTCCCACCATTAGATTTGATAAAATTAGTGTGTCGTCATAAGGTCAACTCCCACCATTAGATCTGATAACATTAGTGCGTCGTCATAAGGTCAACTCCCACCATTAGATCTGATAACATTAGTGCGTCGTCATAAGGTCAACTCCCACCATTATATCTGACAACATTAGTGTGTTGTTATAAGAGTTGTGGTCAATATTAGTGTATCGTTGTAAGAGTTGTGGTCATCTCCCACTTTTATGTGAGACTAGAGTCGCCTAGTAGATGACAATGGTTGTTGTTGACTTTAGACAATCGCTTTGAAATTAGGAACAGAAAGCGCAAATATCTGGTACAACTGTGTGTGAAATTCAACACAACAAACCTAAACAGTGAACCCTATATTATACGTTCAATGATTTATAAACATTAAGACAAACGACTGGAAGAAACACCGAAGCAGTGGTACTCGTTAGCTGTGGAGTTGTGCGAACAAACACTGGTTCAGAAAACATCTGCCAGATTGGAGTTGTGCGGACAAACACTGGCTCAGAAAACATCTGCCAGATTGGATTGGTAGTTACTGAATATCATTACTTATACAACTTCTTACATTTCATCCCATCGTATCCCGCGGCGCCTCATAACCATCGAGGCCAAGGTTGGCGTCTTTACTCCCACCTGTCTTTGGTAATATATTATAGCGATGCCTGAAATGTCTCGTTCTTAAACACATCAACACATTTATCTATTGTAGATGTTTTTTGTCAGTTGGAGGTGTTTATTTGATAAGACGTGAATATAAACAACTTTATCATAAATATTAAATTGTTAGGCCCACCGTCACTTAGTGTGAATTCTATATCCGAGGGTTCATGGTTCGCACTGCGTTCCTGCAAAACCACACGTTGCACTTTGAAGCCTTAAGTGCGTTATAAAAGTGATGGTAAGATTGGGTAGCTTTGTGTTCTATCGAAAACCAAGTTACTTAACACATGTGTTAGTTGTTCGTGTTTTTGTTTCTGTGTATTTCAAAGGCATGTAACGTATTAGTGATTCTATTTCTCTTTTGTAAATTGTAATATTTTACTGTTCGTAATAACTTTGTCTGTATTCTGAATAAATGTAGCCGCACTGTCGCACGTGGGCTCGGCTTTATAATGTAACGGTCATAATCACTATTCGTTGGTAAAAAGAGCAGTCCACGAGTTGGCGGTGGGTCGTGGTGACAAGCTGCCTTCTCTTTAATCTTATACTGTTAAATTAGGGACGGTTAGCGCAAAGAGCCTTCGCTTAGCTTCAAAACAAACAAACAAACTGATATTTGTTGTTTCTTCGTTTGTCTGTCAAGGTTTGTATTGCAGAGAACTTCTGGTTGTCAATACTGAAAGGTTTGGACCGATGGAAGGGATGAATGGGTTGTGTGTTCAACATTGAACTACTAGCAGGGTAGTCAAGGTCCACGTGCACTGATGAGTTTCATACCACCCGCACGTTTTTACCCCTGCAGGATTTGACCTTTTCTGACCTCTGTTTATATGTTTCCTGTCATTTATACGTCATAAAATATTTTTTATACATCCGGAAGGTACTTCTACTCTCTTATCGGCTAAGGCTCTCGGCTAGATTTATATGACTGATTTTAGAAGCGTTCGTTAAAAAAAAAAATTTTCTGTCATGTGGGCGTGCACTGTCTGAATCTCCAATCAAATACATAACTTTTACTTAGATAATCAAGAAAATAATAGTCCCATGACTGTCCAACTATTAAACAAATAATATGATTTCTTTCCCTCGGCTTTTAACGTACCGAATATGACCTAAGTTTATCAACAGACGGGAAAAATGAGTCATCTATTTTTGTTCATCTTCATTTGTATATCGTATTAACACCTTCAGTCAATGTGATATTTATGTGTCATATTAACACCTTCAGTCAGTGTGATATTTATGTGTCATATTAACACCTTCAGTCAGTGTGATATTTATGTGTCATATTAACACCTTCAGTCAATGTGATATTTATGTATGGTATTACACCTTCAGTCAATGTGATATTTAAGTATCGTATTAAGACCTTCAATCAATGTGACATTCATGTATCGTATTAACACTTTCAGTCAGTGTGATATTTATGTATCGTATTAAGACCTTCAGTAAATGTGATATTTATGTATCGTATTAACACCTTCAGTCAGTGTGATATTTATGAATCGTATCAACACTTTCAGTCAATGTGATATTTATGTATCGTATTAACACCTTCAGTCAATGTGACATTCATGTATCGTATTAACACCTTCAGTCAATGTGATATTTATGTGTCATATTAACACCTTCAGTCAGTGTGATATTTATGTCATATTAACACCTTCAGTCAATGTGATATTTATGTATCGTATTAACACCTTCAGTCAATGTGATATTTATGTATGGTATTACACCTTCAGTCAATGTGATATTTAAGTATCGTATTAAGACCTTCAATCAATGTGACATTCATGTATCGTATTAACACTTTCAGTCAGTGTGATATTTATGTATCGTATTAAGACCTTCAGTCAATGTGATATTTATGTATCGTATTAACACCTTCAGTCAGTGTGATATTTATGAATCGTATCAACACTTTCAGTCAATGTGACATTCATGTATCGTATCAACACCTTCAGTCAATGTGACATTCATGTATCGTATTAACACCTTCAGTCAATGTGACATTCATGTATCGTATTAACACCTTCAGTCAATGTGATATTTATGTATCGTATTATGTCTTCCCACATTTCTGTCACGACTGTGTGAAGTGTCTTCTCACATTTCTGTCACGTCTGTGTAAAGTGTAGAATTATTCCTAGCTCATGTCTACTGTATGACAGACCTTGACACAAGTATAGCCAAGTTTTGATCTTTATAAATCCAACTCTTGACGGAATTGTTTTCATACTTATTAACCTAAACTACTGATACATAATTTATCTGCCTAGTATAAAAAACATACCATAAATAAAATCACTAAAACCATTAAGTCCAGAATACTGAACACCACCTGGTACTTGAACATGGTTTTATTTTCATTAGAACGAATTATGTTGATGTTTCTATGGCAACAGTTTCTCTGTTGTCATAACCTTCCCAGTGTTTGTTTTGTAATTAGTGTTACCGTTTTAGTGTGCCTGATATCCGGTAGTCCATGTATTCTGCTTGTTTAGCTGGTTCCAGGCAGAAATTCACAATGTGTTTACAATAAATTTATCGATTTGTTTGCATACCAGGGTACGTATGTTAAGTCATATCGAGTGTTTTGACGTGTCTGTCTATTATAACATTCACTGTAAAGAACTGACCATAGAATTGGATGAAATACTCAGAGGGTCGCAGAAGTGGTTGATGGAGATAACTGGTTGAACAGAATACTTCTGTGTTTATCCTATTGTCTTGTTAGGAGTTCTGTAACATAAATTTCGAGGGGACTCTTCCAGGGTTAGAATTTATAGCAAGCGTAAGTCCATAATTGTGCACGTGTATGTTACAGTCCGTTCGTTATTAACATCTTGTCACAATTATCCTTTTGGCCACTAAAAAAGCCATGTAAACTCTGGTCACTAAAATCTAATAACAACACATCATTGCCCAGAGTTTAGTGATCAAAAACAATAAAATATATTGTAAGAGAGTGTCCACTAAGTGCAGCAAATAGTATTTTTTTATATACAGTTACCTTCTGTAATTCACTCGTAATTAGCAAAGTTAATTTGAGTGGTGGAGTTCAGTTTACGGCTTCTTGAGGGTGTGATTAAAATTTTCCAAATTAAACATTTTGACAACAGATGTCGCTGCACTTAAATTGCTTTAAATATCGGAGTGTAATATTGAAGAAATATTTTATTAATTATATAATAAAATCAGAAAGACAGACTTGCACTTGTAGTTTGTTTGATAAGGAACCCTATTTACAATAAGTTTTATAATCTTCGTTTCGAGAAGAATAAGCTTTAGAAAACAACAATTAATAATGCGTGATGGCCAGAAGACAGACCAGTGTTGTGTCGAAATATGCAGTTGAACGTTCTCTGAAAAGTAAATCACTTTGTTATCCCTTTAAATCGTTATTATCTTAGCATAATGTGGTTTCTTACTCAGATACTTGTTTACAACGAGTTATCTAACTATTTTTAGAATCGTCGTTTAGAACGTTTCTAAATATATACACGAGGTAAGCAAAACAACAACAATAAACACTGGTCCAATGTAGCCAAAGTCTTCTGAAATGCCCTACGAACCATTTTTGTATTGGTTTTGTCAATAAATAAACGCATTTCCGTTAACAGAGGAAGGCGTTGCTTGGAGATAAAACATTTTCGTAATTGCGTTTGTTTTACTTTATGTTTCAGCCACTGAGCTAATTATATTATAAACATTAACTCACTGTGGTATCTCTTATCCTGCCCCCCAGTGGCTCAGCGGTATGTCTGCGGACTTACACGCTAAAATCCGGGTTTCGATACCCGTGGTGGGCAGAGCACAGATAGCCCATTGTGTAGCTTTGTGCTTAATTCAAAACAACAATCTCTTATCCTTTCTGTATCAATAAAAATTCGATAAACGTAATTTTTATTTTCCAAGCCCCTGCACAACAGTAGTGCTTTTATTGTTTGTTGTGTGACAGATGGGAGAACAACCTTGTGGGTGCGACGTAATAAAGAATGTTCATCTAGCTAAACATGTGAACTTGTTGTTCAACCTAACGCACGTGGTTAGGGCTATGAACTGGCAAGCTGAGAGTCAGGTTCAACACTGTAGTATTTAGTGAAGTTTTAAAAATGTAGTATGTATTATATTCAAGTTATGACTGATGTTAACGTGTGTCTTGTTTAGTTTATCAATTTGATGCGTGGCTGTAGCTTCACCAGATCTGGTTAGCTGTTGATGTTAACGTGTGTCTTGTTTAGTTTATCAACTTGATGCGTGGCTCTAGCTTCACCTGATCTGGTTAGCTGTTGATGTTAACGTGTGTCTTGTTTAGTTTATCAACTTGATGCGTGGCTCTAGCTTCACCTGATCTGGTTAGCTGTTGATGTTAACGTGTGTCTTGTTTAGTTTATCAACTTGATGCGTGGCTCTAGCTTCACCTGATCTGGTTAGCTGTTGATGTTAACGTGTGTCTTGTCAAATTGATAAATTTGATGCGTGGCTCAGACATCAAACTTCTTGTTTGACGTTAATGTGCACGACTTTGAAGACAGCCGTCAGAAAACAAACTCCTGAGTTTGATTTTGACAACAGATGTCACTTTTGCTGGTATGAAAAATATTTATGCTGTTATTCAATTCAAAGTATTGTTTTCTGTTATTTTCACTCACGGACTTTTACTGTATCCATTTAAAGGAAAAACGTCATTTTTTTTAATGGAAATAATTTAATCAAACACTTTGGTAAAGGTCATTAGCAGAAAGATTGACATGTAGTTAATGTATCATTATAACCAGCTGTCGGAGTTTAGTAAAAGTTGTAAAATGTGAAATGGACACCTTGTCTGTTACATGAAGTGAAAATATCAGTAATGCCAGGGCGTGTGTTAGGTTAAACACAAGCGGCATCACTGAGTTTACGGTCGTCAAAGTTTGTTGATGTCATTGTTTAAACTTTACGAAAGTAAGGTGATGTTAGCAGATTAAAGGTTAGAAAACTAAGTGACGTCAGCGAATTAAACGTAAGAAAACTAGGTGATGTCAGCGGATTAAAAGTTAGAAAACTAGGTTATGTCAGGGGATCAAAGGTTAGAAAACTAGGTGATGTCAGCGGGTTAAAAGTTAGAAAATTAGGTGATGTCAGTGGATCAAAGGTTAGAAAACTAGGTGATGTCAGCGGGTTAAAAGTCAGAAAACTAGGTGATGTCAGCGGATCAAAGGTCAGAAAACTAGGTGATGTCAGCGGATTAAAGGTTAGAAAACTAGGTGATGTCAGCGGATTAAAGGTTAGAAAACTAGGTGATGTTAGTGGATTAAAGGTTAGAAAACTAGATGACGTCAATGGGTTAAAGGTTATCAATCTTAAGTAATGATATTTTCAAGTTTATGTAACAACACCTAAGTTCAAAAAGTTAATTCATTAGTGTTGGACAAGAAAGAAAGTCGTGTTTATGGTATACTTTGCAAAATAAATTATTATTTGTAGAATTTCGTCATTAAATTTGATACCTGAAACAAAACAACAGAGTGAAAATAAATCTGTAGATTTGGTACGTATGAGAACGTCAGACCGAATATATCGTAGCTCGTGGATATTTAGGTTTGGTTAATATACCAAGTTGAAACCTCTAAACCGTCACGTGTTTTGTGTGACATATTTCCTAACATGTGACTGTGAACATAACACGGTGTAATCCTGGTGAACTTCCATCCAAAAGTTTCATTTATTTTAACCCTAGCATAACGGGTGTTAACTTTTAAACACATTTGTACGTTAGGCCTAACATAGCTCGATATTTAAGAGTATTTTTCCAACAATCTGTGGACTGTGGGTTCGAATCTTTTAGGAGCGTTATAATGTGTCAGTTTATTCTGTAGGGTGACTACCTAGATAAGGCCTGGCATAGCCATGTGATTAGAGTGCTCGACTCGCAATCTGAGGGTCGCGACACACAAAACACGCTCGCCCTTTAAGTCATGGAGCATTATAATACGACAAATATATCTGCAAAAACGGCTCGTTTGGGTTGAGAAAATAACGAGCTATTTTTACAGATATATTTCTCTAAAAGTGGGTTTTCACTAATTACAATACGACAGTCAATCCGACAGTTCGATTGATAAAAGAGTAGGCCAGGAGTTGACGCTGGATGATGATGACTAGCTGCCTTCTCTCTCCTGTTGCTCTGCTAAAGTAGGGCGGATGGCGAAGATAGGCCCCTTGTAGCTTTGAGCGAAATTCGAAAACAAACAAACATCACAGTGTACGGTAGAATTATTATATACGGGTGACTACATATCATACACTCATCACAGACATGGTATGAATTCAGATGGATGGTAGCTATCTGGTACGTAAAACTTTTATACAACAACATAATATTAGAAATCTAGTAATATTAGTATATTTGTTGATTAGTATAGTTACAACACTGACAGTAATCCTGTCATGTTGTATGTAGTAATGGTAGTTACTATAGTAACAACACTGATAGTAATCCTGTCACGTTGTGGATAGAAATGGTAGTTACTATAGTAACAACACTGATAGTAATCCTGTCACGTTGTATACAGGAATGGTAGTTACTCTAGTAACAACACTGACAGTAATCCTGTCACGTTGTATGTAGTAATGGTAGTTACTATAGTGACAACACTGGCAGTAATCCTGTCAAGTTGTATACAGGAATGGTAGTAACTCTAGTAACAACACTGACAGTAATCCTGTCACATTGTGTATAGAAATGGTAGTTACTATAGTAACAAAACTGACAGAAATCCTGTCAAGTTGTATGTAGGAATGGTAGTTACTATAGTAACAAAACTGACAGTAATCCTGTCACATTGAATATAGAGATGGTAGCTAGTATAGTGACAAAACTGACAGTAATCCTACCAAGTTGTACATTGAAATGGTAGTTACTATAGTAACAAAACTGACAGTAATCCTACCAAGTTGTATATTGAAATGGTAGTTACTATAGTAACAAAACTGACAGTAATCCTACCAAGTTGTATATTGAAATGGTAGTTACTATAGTAACAAAACTGACAGTAATCCTGTCACGTTGTGTATAGAAATGGTAGTTACTATAGTAACAAAACTGACAGTAATCCTGTCATGTTGTGGATAGAAATGGTAGTTACTATAGTGACAACACTGGCAGTAATCCTGTCACGTTGTATACAGGAATGGTAGTTACTCTAGTAACAACACTGACAGTAATCCTGTCATATTGTGTATAGAAATGGTAGTTACTATAGTAACAAAACTGACAGTAATCCTACCAAGTTGTATATTGAAATGGTAGTTACTATAGTAACAAAACTGACAGTAATCCTGTCATGTTGAATATAGAGATGGTAGCTAGTATAGTGACAACCCTGGCAGTTATCTTGTCAAGTTGTATAGAGAAATGGTAGTTACTATAGTTACAACACTGGCAGTATTCCTGTCAAGTTGTATACAGGAATGGTAGTTACAGTAACAACACTGACAGTAATCCTGCCAAGTTGTACACAGAAATGGTAGTTACTATAGTGACAACAATAGCAGGAATCCTGTAAAGTTGTATATAGAAATGGTAGTTACTGTAGTAACAAAACTGACAGTAATCCTGTCATGTTGTATATAGAAATGGTATTTATTATAGTAACAACATTGACAGTAATCCTATCAAGTTGTATATAGAAATGGTAGTTACTATAGTGACAACACTGGCAGTAATCCTGCCAAGTTGTACATGTGAATGGTGGCTACTATAGTAATAACAGTAACTTCAAGTCGTACATAGGTGTTACTTTACCCCATCAGTTTCTTCTTCAAATCGTGCATAAGTGAGATGAACAACATTAAGTATCTATTCAGTGAAGTCATCTTGTTTGTGAATGGTTAGGGTTTATACTTCTGTTACTAAGGTGTCTGTTTATTCATTTCAGTCACTAAAACAATTGTAACATTTCTGATCTATTTGTAGGACAGACTACAAGATATGCTGACAACTTACCTGAATCGGTTTTCAAACCTCCCAGGAGAGCTGATAAATTGTGGCCCAGTGCTAAATTGGTTTGAGGTAGGTTTTTCTTTATAAGGAACAAAGGTGTTGAGAAAATATCTGTAAAGTGGTTGTTTGTCGATACACACACGCACACACATGTATGCACAAACTATCTGGAAAGTTGTTCCAGGAAAAGGACTTTACACTTGGGCATTGTGACTTACACCAATACAACATTATGTACACAACAATATTCTGAATTACTTGGTGACCAAGACAAGATAAAGAGTAACGTGTGTTTTATATCTACTTTACTAGTAACCAAGACACAGTAAACAGTATTTTATATTGACATTACTTGGTGACTGAGACACAATAAATAATGTTTCATATCTACATTACTTGGTAACCAAGACAAAATAAATAATTTTTTATTTCTACATTACTTGGTAACCAAGACACAATAAACAGTGTTTTATATGTACATTACTTGGTTACCAAGACACAGTAAACAGTGTTTTATATCTACACTACTTGGTTACCTAGACACAGTAAAAGGTGTTTTATATCTACATTACTTGGTTACCTAGACACAGTAAACAGTGTTTTATATATACATTACTTAGTTACCTAGACACAGTAAACAGTATTTTATATCTACATTACTTGGTTACCTAGACACAGTAAACAGTGTTTTATATCTACATCACTCGGTTACGTAGACACAGTAAACAGTGTTTTATATATACACTACTTGGTTACCTTGACACAATAAACAGTGTTTTATATGTACATTACTTGGTTACCTAGACATAGTAAACAGTGTTTTACATCTACATTACTTGGTTACCTAGACATAGTAAACAGTGTTTTACATCTACATTACTTGGTTACCTAGACATAGTAAACAGTGTTTTACATCTACATTACTTGGTTACCTAGACATAGTAAACAGTGTTTTATATTGACATTACTTGGTTACCTTGACACAGTAAACAGTGTTTTACATCTACATTACTTGGTTACCTAGACATAGTAAACAGTGTTTTATATTGACATTACTTGGTTACCCAGACACAGTAAACAGTGTTTTACATCTACATTACTTGCTTACCTTGACACAGTAAACAGTATTTTATATCTACATTACTTGCTTACCTTGACACAGTAAACAGTGTTTTATATTGACATTACTTGCTTACCTTGACACAGTAAACAGTGTTTTATATTGACATTACTTGCTTACCTAGACACAGTAAACAGTGTTTTACATCTACATTACTTGGTTACCTAGACACAGTAAACAGTGTTTTACATCTACATTACTTGCTTACCTTGACACAGTAAACAGTGTTTTACATCTACATTACTTGCTTACCTTGACACAGTAAACAGTGTTTTACATCTACATCACTTGGTTACCAAGACAAAATGAAGATTGTTTTATTGTACTCCAGTTGGTTCTGCTGAAATATATTCGTTATAAATATCTTATATTTGGTTTATTTTGTTTTTGTTCCATCAAGTATCTCTGGTAATTTATTGTAATGACATCTATGAAAATAAGTTGTTTTCTAATATTTTTACCTTCTAGCTGGACAACAGAGGTAACCGATTAATTGTAACAGATGAAGCAGCCATCAACACGCCTGCAGTAGCAGCTGCCTACGCAGTCAAACGGTATACAGCCGAGGCTACAGACGAATTATCCTTTGAGGTAAGCCTAATTCGATAACCAAATATCCTTTGAGCTAAGCCATATTCGATACTCTTTCTTTCTACGTACATAGATTTAGTCTAGCTGTAAATCTCAGTTGATGAACGTTGATATAGGTTTATTTAAATAATTAATATTTCTATCTGGCCTTACAGCTAATCAGTTGTGTGTAGTTTCGTGCAGATAGACATTGACTGTGTGTATACGTGGTTGTCGTTCAACCAGCGTGACTTCTTTCGTGACCAACACTTGCCATTATTGGATTACTTTGTAACGTGACTCCTCCAGTAACCAGCACTTGTCATGTTTTATATTAAGCCCTAGCCTGAACCCTTTATTACACTATTGGTGATTGAAAATTCGTAATCGTATCTGATAACACTGTGAAAGATGCGATTTTTTTTTTTTCAAAACCCTGGTGGAGCTTATTGGAATTCGTGTTTTAATATTAATTTTTTTCTATCATTCTTCTTATGTGCTAGGGAAGTGGGGAAAAAAATACTGCACCATGCTATGTTACACGTAACTAACTGGCTAAATATATAGTGATTACGTCAGCCATTGATAAAGTTACTTAGGAAAGTATGGCACCATCTCTGGATGTTCTCCAACAAAAATGGAAACTGGACCATCGTTGTTTTTACATCTAAATCCATATTCTTTTCAGTGGCACTTCGGATGGCCTTCCACTTTTACCAAAACTAGGTTAGTTAGTTGTCTTAGGAAATAGAACAGAAGACGATATATCTCCACGTGAAAAATATTAACTCTCCCAGAAATACCGAACAACCCTGAATATAAGTTATGAACGCGTCCAGAGGCTGAATGTTGCCCGTGTGTTGGCGGAGGCTTTCTGGTTATCTGCGTCTCCACAAAAAGATTTGTTGTGTTGGTATTGCATTGTACCCTTGGCAAATAGTGTGGGAATATTTCAAGTCTGACGAAGATTGGTTCTGTGAGTTTATGTCTGGGACAGTTTTGTCAGAACGTTGACTCATCAAAGACATTACTGTTTCCTAAAACAAGCTTGGTTTGTGATGTGCAACAGAGATCTGGACACTTCGTCTGGGTCACTGTTATGTTTACTCGCATGGTTACTGTTACGTTGTAACTGATAGGGAGTTATTTCTTGGATATACTTTTTGTTATTCTATTAATGCTTACGATAGAGTTGATAATTTTATGTATCTACTGTTAACCTTGAAACTTCTGACGTGTGTGAGTCTGTCTCGCTGGTGTTGTGTTAATCTTAACTTACAATATCAACTGAAGTGAATGAACCACAAAACATTGTGACTTTTAATATTGTTAAATATTACAATTAATCTAGAGAAGTTATTAATGACATGTATAATTTAATATGTATCTGTCAAGTCAATCTTTTCTTCAGTTCAAGTTGCATGTTACACGAGATTGTAACTTTGTAACTGGAAGAAAGTATGTTTCCTTGATTATCAGTATACAAGCACACTGCGTATTGTTTGATTGTTTATTCGTTTCTAACTTTATATTATGTTATTTGTGCAGATAAGAGATTTAACAAAATTCCACATTGTTAAATATATATGTAATATATGATGTCATTATAGGTGGGAGACATGATTTCTGTTATTGATATGCTCCCTCCAGAGGAATCCACCTGGTGGAAAGGAAAACGACGTTTTGAGGTGAGGACATTAGATAAGTGTCATTACATTTTGTTTTCTTGTAAGTTGGTTCAATATAGAAATTAGTAAAGTCTATCAAAGTCTTCTACATGTACCTGGTCCACAAATGGTCACTGTGTCCTTTTTTATGGAGAGACATTAGTGAAGAGTAAACTTGACGTTTAAGAGACATTAGTCGATAGTAAATTTGACGTTGGATAGACATTAGTGGAGAGTAAACTTGACTTTGGAGAGACATTAGTGGAGAGTAAACTTGACGTTGGAGAGACATTAGTGGAGAGGAAACATGATGTCAGAGAGACATTAGTGGAGAGTTATGTACATGAAATTATTCCCTTCAGTAATGTTTAAGAAAACGGTAAATCCAAAGTAGAGACATTTTTGTGATTACTTGATAGAAAAAGTGGTTATTATAACCTCTCATTCAGTGCCTGGAAACAATTATATGTATTTGTTTACTCTGATTTACTTTTCCAAGGTGTTCATTGACAAGTCAGAGCTGTTGTATAAATGGTAAGGAGATGGCACACTCTTCACTGAAATGAATGTTTGTACTCTGATCCGTTTTCATGTCTTTTACTGACACTAAGTTGTCCACTTCAAATTTTTTTTTTAGTGGTGCATTTATTTCTTATATTACCTCAAACCTTTTGTCTTCCATTAAATTGCCGTATTGATATATTAAAAATAATTTCTGTTGTCTTATTGATTTTTAAGTAGAATTAATAGCAAATATATGATTATGGTTTTACTCCATTTTAACAGCGTTTTGATTCTTTTCTTTCAATTACCTTTGATAAAAACTGAAAACAATGGATTTATTCTTCATAAAAAGTAAAATGTTTTTAACAAAAAATCGTTTATTGTTTGTATTTCAAATTTTGTCTCTTTTATCTTCCTAAGGTTGGATTATTTCCAAGTGAATGTGTGGAAGTGATAGGAGAGAAAGTTCCAAGGTCTTTAACATTTCATAATTGTCCGACTAAGCCTGGTAAGTTCCAAGGTCTTTAACAGTTCCTAGTTGTCCTAAAAAGTTTGAAAAGTACAAATTGTCTTACTAAGCCTGGTAAGATTTTTTAGATTTCTTGTGCGGTGTCAGGAGCTGAATGACGAAAACCTTACATTTTGTTGTACAGTTACAAAACATTAGTTAAATGTTTATTGTACAAGAGAAAACCTTACATTTTGTTGTACAGTTACAAAACATTAGTTAAATGTTTATTGTACAAGAGAAAACCTTACATTTTGTTGTACAGTTACAAAACATTAGTTAAACGTTTACTGTACAAGAGAAAACCTTACATTTTGTTGTACAGTTACAAAACATTAGTTAAACGTTTATTGTACAAGAGAAAACCTTACATTTTGTTGTACAGTTACAAAACATTAGTTAAACGTTTATTGTACAAGAGAAAACCTTACATTTTGTTGTACAGTTACAAAACATTAGTTAAATGTTTATTGTACAAGAGAAAACCTTACATTTTGTTGTACAGTTACAAAACATTAGTTAAATGTTTATTGTACAAGAGAAAACCTTACATTTTGTTGTACAGTTACAAAACATTAGTTAAACGTTTATTGTACAAGAGAAAACCTTACATTTTGTTGTACAGTTACAAAACATTAGTTAAATGTTTATTGTACAAGAGAAAACCTTACATTTTGTTGTACAGTTACAAAACATTAGTTAAACGTTTATTGTACAAGAGAAAACCTTACATTTTGTTGTACAGTTACAAAACATTAGTTAAATGTTTATTGTACAAGAGAAAACCTTACATTTTGTTGTACAGTTACAAAACATTAGTTAAATGTTTATTGTACAAGAGAAAACCTTACATTTTGTTGTACAGTTACAAAACATTAGTTAAACGTTTATTGTACAAGAGAAAACCTTACATTTTGTTGTACAGTTACAAAACATTAGTTAAACGTTTATTGTACAAGAGAAAACCTTACATTTTGTTGTACAGTTACAAAACATTAGTTAAACGTTTATTGTACAAGAGAAAACCTTACATTTTGTTGTACAGTTACAAAACATTAGTTAAACGTTTATTGTACAAGAGAAAACCTTACATTTTGTTGTACAGTTACAAAACATTAGTTAAATGTTTATTGTACCAGTTGATTGACTAACACTTGTTTTTCCTTCAGTATTCAGGAAACAAGGAAAGCTCATAGCTTTTTTCCGACAATTCTTGCTGTCACGACCTTCTCGAGGTAAACTGAAGCAGAGTGGAATATTAAAGGAACGGGTCTTTGGATGTGATCTGGGTGAACACTTGCTGAACACTTCCAGAGATAGTGAGGGGTTTCCTAATTTAATATTCATTTTCAAATTTGTCAAATTGTAAGCATTTGAAGTATTGGTGTGATTGCAGAAGTTTATAAGGATTGTGTGATAGTAAGCTGTGGTCTGTAAATGTAGAAGTTTATATGTATTGTGTGATATTAAGCTGTGGTCTGTAAATGTAGAAGTTTATGTGTATTGTGTGATAGTAAGCTGTGGTCTGTAAATGTAGAAGTTTATAAGTATTGTGTGATAGTAAGCTGTGGTCTGTAAATGTAGAAGTTTATATGTATTGTGTGATAGTAAGCTGTGGTCTGTAAATGTAGAAGTTTATAAGTATTGTGTGATAGTAAGCTGTGGTCTGTAAATGTAGAAGTTTATATGTATTGTGTGATAGTAAGCTGTGGTCTGTATATGTAGAAGTTTATATGTATTGTGTGATAGTAAGCTGTGGTCTGTAAATGTAGAAGTTTATATGTATTGTGTGATAGTAAGCTGTAATTATAAATGTAAAACATGTTTGTTTTCAAAAATAAGAAATTGAAGTGAAATATAAATTTAAGTCTAGTTATTGTTTTAGTTGTATAAACTGTTTCACGACCTACGTGTTGAATGTGTATGTTACCTGCAGCTCTGTGGTAAATATGGAACTTGGTAATTTGTGGAAAGTTGTTTATCAAAGTATTATATGGTAATTACTCATGGTGTGTATTCAAGTGTTTACATGGAGATTAGTGTCGATATTGTGACAGTTCAGGTGTAAAATAGGTTTCCTACCGAGTAATTAAACAGAAAGTTAAAACTAATACAGTTGTGTTTATAGCAGTACCTACACATCAATTCAGCTTTGGGGCCTTACTATACATATCTGCATATTTTGTAACCTTGTGTGGGTTCAGAATAAAACTTGTTTGTAATTATACTGTGTTATTTACTGGTAAGCTCTCACAGAATATATATTCAATACATACATAAAATCTTTTGTTAAGACTGAAGTTAATTTTCAACCTCCTATTTCTGATTCATAGTTCCCTTAATTTTGAAATGCTGTGCTGAATTCATCGAGGAACATGGGATTGTCCATGGGATCTACAGGCTCTCTGGGATTAATTCCAACATACAGAAACTCAGGTATTCGTTATACTTTGAATGTTCAGTTAAGAAGGTTGAATTCTTTACAAGAATGTCACATAACATCATCAAATTATGTACACCATGAGACTTAATGGAGGTGACAAATATCACCAGTGTATTAGTGTATCCAGGACAAACAATATAGGTTGGCTGAAATAAAAATATACTAAAGAAAGAAAGGCACAAAAATGCCCCAGATTTTGGAAAACTCCTTCTTACAGGAGAATGCCCTAAATTATTCGTTTTGGTCAGCTTGTGTTTTCCATTTTGGTTTTGCTTCTAGAAGTCTAACATTTTGATATGGATGTAAGAAGATACTATAGAAGTTATATATTTTATCAATAAAATACCCATAGTTTTTACACATGTACAGTTTCCTTTTATATTTATAGTAACAGAATAGCTACATATCTAACTTATTCTTGCAAACATTCTGAAAATAAGTGTAGGTTGAAGTTCAAAATGCTTTTTTAACTTTCTTACTTTAATATCATGATTATGTAATTAGTACAATGGTGAAGTTGATTGTATTCTCTAATGGTCTTTACAGTGAATACCTGTGTGACCCTTGTATTCTCTACAGTGAACGTCTGTGTGATTTTTATTAGGTATTAATGACCATGGCAACAGTTTTATATTTTGTGTTACAGATCTTGAAACATCAGTTTAAGTCTATAACATTCACTGTATGCTGAGCTCCCATGTTGCATCATGTTGATTTTGTTTCTTTTTAAATTCAGTGTAAAGTACTGACCATAAGCAGTAGGTGTTTTTTTTGTAATTAGGATAGATGGGAACCTCATCTGTAATTAGTTAAAGTGATTCCAGTACTGAAGGTCAGTTTTATTGTTATTAGAGACCAAGTGGTGACCCATGAATAGTGTAGATCAGTCCATGTAGACCATACTAATGAAGTTAAGGATAACTTACTTCAGAGAAACTTAAATAATTCTAGGTTAGCATTTGATGAAGACAGGGCAGCAAACTTGAATGATGAAGCCATTTTGCATGATATCCACTGTGTTGCTTCACTCTTGAAAATGTACTTCAGAGAACTTCCGAACCCACTTTTAACATATCAACTCTATGAACAATTTGTGGTAAGTGAAGTTTTAAACATTAATCACAGTAGTGAAACTGTAGTAAAGTGAGGGTTGGACACACTTTAGACATTACTAACACTTGGACACACAGTAAAGGTTACTAACGGTGGTGAAACTGTGGTGAAGTGAGACAGTTTAGACATTACTAACACTTGGACACACAGTAAACGTTACTTGCAGTGGTGAAACTGAAGTAAAGTGAGACAGTTTAGACATCACTAGCAGTGGTGAAGTTGTGGTTAGGTGAACACTTGGTAATCATTTGTTAAAATCATAAATCTTTTCATTGGCACATTTTTGGCTACACAGAGTGGTGGTGTTAACTCGCACAACATGTAATGTGTCTGTTTTGTTCCAACAGAATGCTGTACAGGTAGAAGAAGAAACAAAACTGATCCATATTCGTGACGTAGTACAACAGCTACCACCTCCTCATTATCGGACGTTGGAATATCTGATGAGACATCTGGCCAAGATTGCTTCTTGGGGAAATCAAACAGGGATGACCCCCAAAAACGTTGCAATTGTGTGGGCACCCAATTTACTTAGGTATGTCAGTGATTGTGCAATGTGTAGTTGGAACGTTTTGATTTCCCTAGCAAGAGTTGTTCTTGTTGATAACAGTGACACAGATCTGCAAGTTTGAACTTTATTGTCAAAGTTGGATTGGTTTTAATAATGGACTTCCCATAATTGAGCATCATAGATTTTGTTCTTAATAAGGTAAGATTTTTTTTACAAATTGTAAAGAAAAACCCCTCTTGCTTATATTTGTGATAATTTGTTTTGTAAACTTGATATAACAGAAAAGGTTTGTGTCATTTACACAAATGCTTGTTGGTATAGCAACAAATAAATAATATTTAAGAAAATAATAACATTAAAGTGCACATTCAAACAAATACTATACAGAATCTGCCTTTTAACAGTTTATATTCTAGTGGTTTGTTTGTGGGTTTTAGAATGATCGATAATATGTTCACATCCCGACTGGTCAAGAGAAATCTATAGCCAGTGGTTATCACAATCTTAAATATGACAAAATATAGCTGGGTTTTAAATAAAACGATTCACTTATGTAAAAGAACATATGAAGTTTTGTGAAAATTCTGTATTTGATGGAGAAAAATGGGTACTTTTGGATAGAGCCTACAGTAATTACTGTAGAACATGTAAAGATTTCAAGACAATAAAACCATCGTAGGCCTCTGTTATCCATAGCATATAAAACTATTTCAGTTTAGATGTTGTTGTTGTTTACGTTTTATCTAGCACTGCACATGGATCACTGGTATCGTGTATTCTAGTATCTTTTTGTTAATTAGGTGAGCACTAGTTTTAACTTGTTATTTACTCAATGGTTATTCTAGGTCAAGAGAAATGGAAGGAGGGTGTGCCCTTCACGTTATAGGTGTTCAAGCAGTTCTGACAGAATATCTCATCAGATACGTGGAAATTATTTTCAGTGGAAAACTTCAGTCTTTCCAAGAACAAGCAGGAGGTTTGTAGCTTTGGGTGCGAATATACAACACGTTATAGAAACTATTACACAATTATGTGGTGTGTGTGTGTGATTTATTAAGATAAGACACCCAGGATTGTTTATCAGAAAATTAAGATTTTATAACTTGTGTTGCTTTTCCAGAACTTTTTCTTCTAATTAATTTAGAGAAAATCTGTTATCACAATATTGGTTTCATTGTTTTTAAAAAGTGTGTTAAAATAATATGTGGCAGTTTTTGTCTAAGATTAACATTCTTATTTTTCAAAAGCACCACAACGACCACGCCCAAAGTCGTTGGCTATTTCTTCTCCTACTAAGCTTCTATCTTTGGAAGAGGCTCGTACAAGAGCTCTGGGTGCCAATCTCCTGGGAGCCGGACAGAAGTACATCGACGTTGGAGGAGGACCTAAGAAGTTGCCTGCAAAATATCACACAGTGATCGAGTTACCTTCAAAGTATATAAAACTTCTCCTTGGGTCATTTAGAACTAGTGTTATTACTAGCAGGCTTGGTGGCCTGATGTACCTCAAATATGTCTGTCCATAAAGTTAAACACACCACTAAAAAAGTGAAACAGTTTAGTTTTTTAAACCTTTTATCAGCTCCACACAACATTTGTTTTAAAAATCTGATTTTATAAATCATGATTTGCTTCAAAGCTTTAGGTTAGTCCTAGCTGTTAGCTGGTTAAGTCCTAAAACATGTTACTGAAGTTCAGGTGAAAATATCCATCGATTAAGTTAGCATAAGAAAGTAACAAGTATATTAATCTGTTGTTCTCTCGAGGCCTAGAAACAAAACAGAATAATTACAGGGGTGAAGAATTATTCACAATATATTTAAACTCAAGATCATGTTGCCAAGGGCTGCCTTTACCTTGAGATCTAACATAAGCCATACTGCACACATGAGAAGCTTTGGGTAAAAGAGAGGGTGCTTGCAACATGGTCAGCTGTTAAGGGGATAACACACCTGCTGATGTAAGCAATGCACACAGTATACTGCTTTAAGCATGCATTACATTTTGACTCTTCTCCCACAAGTTTGTGTTTCAAGAATAGTAACAAAACTTTTGTAGTACAAGTATTTGAAAATATTAATAGTTTTTAAAAAGTAGATACTGAAAAAAAGAAACTTTGTTACCTTTACAACCGTGCTATTAACACAAGCAACTGGCAGGTTAGTCCTACTTCATCTTGTTATGATATAAAACAAATTAGTTCCAAATCACAACTTCCTGTGAATTGTGGTTTGAGTCAACCACCTGCTGGAAATTCATGTGAACTTAGGTTGACAAGGTGTCTTTGAATACTGGTGTGTGTTGTAAGAACCTATAAACCTAAGTCAAGGACATTTTGTACAAAATTAATTATCCAGCTTAAAACCTGTATTTTGGTAAGTGTAAAAACTAAGTCCATGTAATCAGATTGGCAAAATTTCAGGATTAATAAAAAAAATCTTAAGAAAACACAAGTTTGAAAACATTTACTGCATATTTATAGCAGAAAACTAACTATTCCTCTTTACTAAATATACCTGTATTCATATTGATCCAGTAGAGGTAGTGGCACCAAGTTGAAAAAATCTCCTTCAGGGTGGAAGTCATTCTTTTCTCGAGGCTGGCAGTCCAGTAGTACACGAGAAAAAGACAACTGTCGTCGAAGAGGGTCTCTGAAACTGCGCAAAGGAAGTACTGGCTCCCTCCAGCACACTCAGTTTCCACTGCAGGTTTGTTACAGTTTGTTCAGATGATGTCGCTTCTTCAACTTAAAAACCAGATCACTATTTATAATTAAAAAACAAACAAAAAATTTTGGCAAAATGTTTTTATCTTGTGATCCAACATCATTTAATTTCTGGAAATGTCATAGTTCGTTTACACCTTAAAAAAAACTGTTCTGTAACAGTCTGCAAACATTAAAACACTAATTACTGTACAACACAGTTGTGAAGTAAGATCCCATCTGTCAACTGTGTTCTGATGTATAGCCCAAATTTCTGGGTTGGTGGAAAAATAACGTTATCGCTTTGAAAGCTGAATATAGTATTAAGGCAACTTTTCTCAAAACTTGCATATTTCTTTGTATGGTCGATTAACACACAACTTGATTATGGAAAAGTTCTTATCCATTTCCTATTGCCAACCAGGTATTGTGGCAGAGATACCTGACCAGAAGAGGACACACACGTATCTCTCATAACAACATTCAGGTCGTAATGTCCACCAGTAGAACGCAGAGAGCCACTTAAATGAGATAATTTTCCACTTGTATAACATTATATTCATTTGTAAAATAACTGGAGTTTTTGGATATATTGTAAGTGTATTTCATTTTTTTCCTTTTCAAAACAGGAAAAAGTCATCACAGAAGCAGATTTAATTAACACTCGCCAGAAAAAGTTGAGAACTGTAAAGAGTGCAGAGTCACTGTTTTCTTGTACACCAGGTGACAGTTCATGTCGCAGCTCTTGTGTGTTTGAACCCACAGGCCCAACTGGTACAATATTCATTCATCTGAATTTGGTTAAATATTTTGGAACCTGTCATTGCTGTGAAACGTTAACATATAATAAATACTTGTTTTTATAAGTTAAATTATTAATAAAACAATAAATTCCTACTGTTGTTTCATCACCTTTGAAATTTTGTGTATATTGTGGTCAGTTGTGTTTGTTAGAACTCTGACCTCTAGAAAGCTTCAGTATAGTATTCAAAACATTGGCAAGTAAAGATAAAAGGCCATCATAGTTATTAGAGATGAAGGTTCTAAGATATATTTGAACTACATTACAAAAGTCTGGAGCATGAAAATTAATTAATTTAAAAGTAGAGCTGTGAATATTATTTTAAAAAATCCTATTGTTTTTTTTTACTAATTATCCATTATTATTTTACTAAGCTTCAGAAGCCAGCCACCATACTCAGGCCAGCCAGTCTAACCTCCTCAACAGAGAACTTCTTTCTTCCAGTTCTCAAAATCTCCAAAAACACATTCGTTCTTCTTCTCACGATTCTTATTTTGACCCAAGTTCCAAACAAGAAAGCCCTCCAGATGCTGCTATGGATGATCAAAGTTTAGTTCAAGCCAGTCTTCAGTCCATTAAAAAGTCACCTGACAGTCATGAATCGTTCACTTCGTTTGAACACGCATTTGATAATTTTGTGGATAGCGATACTCTTGCTTCTTTCAATGGTTCATGGATGAACTTTTCTCAAGACGAAACAAAAAATCTATCATCTGAATACTTATCTAACTGTAATAAAGTGACTCGTAAACAGAAACTAAGAAGTTCTGACAGTGACGTGTCAAGTCCTAAAGTCCAGAAACTAAGTTTGAGATACTTTCGTCAAGCCTTTAGCTCGCCTTCGTTTAGTTCTCGTAATGAAACATACAAACATTTGGAATGGGCTTCGTTCTTTGATGAAAAAGATCAAGACACATTGCAAGGGAGTTTCCATCTAACAAAGGACAAAATTCTTCACGTTTTGTCACCCGATTCTGTACAAAAGAAACTGTTTTCTTTGTCGGAAGATAAAGAAGTTCATTTGACGAACGATAAATCTCAATCAGCTATTGTGCTTTATCCATATCAACCTTCTCTGTCACTTCCACGTGTTCTCTTGGAGTCAAACACCAAAGACTTACCCAGCAGACAAGCGAGATCATTATCTGACCTCCGACTTTGTGCCACAACACGCTCTGGCAATACGTTAAACACTAACCATGGTGGTGATACCATACCACAAGCAGCCAAAAACTTAGAAATACACACCTATGATTTATGGTTTCATGATGGTGACATCAAGACAGAAGATGACTGTGTTAAGGTCGTTGATGAAATGTTACAAGCAGTAGCTAAAAAAATTGAAGAAGAAACCTGTGGAGCTGGACTAGATGTAGACAGTGTTTCTGCTGAAGAACCACCTAACTGTGTTTCATCCTCCAGTGACCAAAATATAAAGATTCTGGGTACAGAACCTGAAATATCTACTAATTGTTGGACTATAACAAGAGATGAAAGCCATAATCACTCTGGTATGGAGATGTTTTCTGTAAATAAAGTCTGTTCATTTGGTAGTGATGAGGATAGTAAGGTACACATGGAGGAAACTATAAATGCACAAAAGAGTTTGAGCCAATCTGACATAATGACATCTGTAAAAACTGATGTATTTTGTGCTATCAAGCAACAACCAAAAATGAAATTCTTACCTCAGCATGCTCCATTCTCTGAGCAACAAGATACATCTCTAGAAATCTCAGAGTCAAGCCTAGCTGGGCAGCACTCGACTCTCCGTTGCATAACTGAAAGTTTCCTCAATGAGGATGCAGAGAACAAAATTTGTGACGTTGAACGTGGAAATGAATTGAATGATTTATCAAAGAAATATAGAGGGGTTAGTATAGAGGATGACTTTAACCAAGGTTCTCTAGATGTACTTCTAAACGTTACTTGTAATAACAAAAAACTAAAGGAGAAATTCTGTGATCCAATTTCATCTGAACAGAAACAGTTCAATGAAAAGCTTAATAAATCTGTAATAACGGAGAATGGAAGACTTCACAGTACCTTTGAAAAAGGTGGAATTTCTGATGAGGGTTTAAAATTATGCTCACTGCCAGAGTCCCAAAATGGTAAAGATGCTGCACCAGTACCTACAACTCTCGAGTACCCCAAATTTCATAGAGTTTGTGATAAAGTAAATGGAAAAACTTTTCCAGACGTAACTGAAGAAAACAATAAGAAAACTCCATTAGATTGCAGCACAAGTTCTATGTGTAAGTCTTCACAACCTAGTTTATTTACACAACTTAAAGTACTGAAACTACAAGCCTTCCATTCACCAGAAATGTCCAAAGAATCAATTTTCTATGACCCGTGGTCAGACCCAATATTAGATAGTGTGGTGGATCCACAAGACATTTGGGAAAAGCAAATTTCTTCCTCATGTCCCACATCTTCACTGTCTAAAAGTGAACAACAACTGTCAGATGTTTCTGAAACTGAAGAAATTAACATTAAAACAACTTGTGGCCACAAAGATCAATTTATACTACAGCTAAGCATGGATGGTTCTATATCCAAAGAGGAGGAAAACATAGGAACTCTTCCCATGACAAGCACACCAACAACACTTCCAGCTGAACACCACAAACAAAGTGTTAAGTCTCCGAATGTGGCTTCAGTAAATAGCTTAATTTCTTTTGAAGAGAATGAGAGGAGGGAAAGAATTGACCGTTACAAAGAAGAACGAAGGGCACAACTCAGGGAAAGGTGGAAATCTGAAAGTTTTAAAAAGGAAACTCCAGACAAGAAACACGTGGGAACACGATGGAGGTCAAGTGTTCCACTTTCAAGAACAGTCACTAGTTTGAAAGATTACGAGTCCGTCAAAAATAGAGAGGAACAAAGTCACAGTTCAGGAATCTTAAATAATTTCTTACTAGGTGAGAACATGAAGGAAAAATATGACAATGGCAGCAAGTTAGAACGTATGGAGAGACAGACCTATCAGACTAAAGGAGGGACCATCTGCAGAGGAAGACAGGAACATAACACATCTAGGCTTACTCGGTTATCTGATGAAATTAACCACAGCTCAGACATTGTACCAAAATTATCTTCACAAGTCAATAGTGACTGTGGTCAAGACACCACCTTGTATCAAAATTGTGTGCCTAATGAAACTCTTGTGCTCAAACACACAAATGATTACTGCACTTTGAGACCAGAAACTTCAGTGTGATAAAATCAGTTTAGACATATAGCAACTTGTAAAAAAAACAACAAATTATTTGTATAAGAAATCAATTACAAGTTCCAGTAGAAAAATGTATGTGAAACATTATCCTGTCAATTTATCGTAATTCATTATTGTAAACTTGTATCCAGTCATTCCAAGCATTTCTATGTTGGTGGTTTTGTAGCTCACAAGTTGGTAGTTTACAAGGAAGGTGTAATTATTATTACTGTTTTGTGTGTAATTATGTATATAAAACCATTTATAGTACAATTACTAGCCACTTGATTTTAGAAATACATTTGTCCCTGAAAAACTTTTAATTGTGATAAGACAGGTGTAAGTGTTTTCTTGTAGCAAAGCCACTTTGGACTACTTGCTGAGTTGGTAAGGCACAGCTATATTGAAACTTTTAATTAGTAGAATTACAGAATTCTCTGAATATATAAACAACTCTAAGGGTGAATCATCAATGTTCAGATCATTTAATGAATGCAGCAAACAAGATGTTTCTCCTCCCAGTCCTCACTGTAGCAAAAGTGAATCAAACAAGTTACTATATACGTTGTTAACACTAACATTGTCTTGTATACAGTTAATCATTTGTTATGTTTTTCCAGTAACTTATAGTAACAAATATTGTGTATATTTATAGTAAACACATGTATATTTTGAATGTCTTATTAAAGACTTTGACAACTCTTCCTTAGGGGCTACAAGATTTTTTTTAATGTGATATTATGTAGTATGTAGAACTCTCCCACCAGTGGAGTTTTTTACACAATGTTTCTGTATATACTGCTAGAAAGATTACAAAACATTGTTACAATTGTATGTATAGCAACATTAAAGAATTTTTCATATTTTAAAGTGTTTTATTTTTTCCTTTAGCTAAATAATGGGAAGTGTTCAAAGTGGAACATTTTAAAATACACCCGTGACACTGACAAAGACATTCTACAGAGCATATAGGGCCAAGCGTGGCCAGGTGGTTAAAACACTTTAGTCATAATGCAAGGGTTGCGGCTTTAAATCCCCATTGCATCAATTATGGTCACCTTGTCAGCTGTGGAAGTGTTATAATGTGATAGTCAAACCCACTATTTGTTGGCAAAAAAATAGCCTAAAAGTTGACAGTGGGTTGTGATGACTAGCTGCCTTCCCTCTTGTCTCATACTGCTTGCATGGATAGCCCTCACGTAGCTTTGCACTAAATTCAAACTAAACCAAACTGAGTCTATACAAAGACGTTCTGTGCACATATATGCAAAAGCTAAAACTTGGATAAAGATGTTCTGTTACTTCTGTTTAAAATTGACTTCTATGGAAGGAACTTCTAGAGTTTGAAAAGTTGAATGTAACATTATTTCGATTTAAATTAAGCTCAGATTAAAAAAAATCTCTCTGGGCTACAGTACTTATTTTAAAAACCCTGCCTAATATAAGTACACAACCAAGTTTCTATCATGAAGTACAGTTGATTTCAACAGTAATTAAAGCAGAGTACACAAACAAAAGGTGGTGTTGGTTTTTTATGACAATCCACTAACAATAATTTGTTTTAGAATGTTCAAGACAGTTTCATTACAAGAACATTTTACCAAACTGTAACGGCACTTCAGTCATGTGACAGTTCATTTCTGTGGCTTGAATCATTACAAATGCAAGTTATTGTTGTAGTTTAACAGTTTAGTCTTTCTGTACAGCTCCAGTCCCATACAGCCTCTGATGTTGTCCAGCACCAATGGCTGTTTGGAAACACATCAACAGTAACATAATCAGTATGAATAGAGTCAACTGTACATTAAGTTTATTTTTCCATGTCTTGAACAATAAATGATTTGTTTTAGAAACAGGTAGGTATACATCTAAAGCTGCTGGATCTACAAGAAATCATAGAGGTGTCAAGGTGTCCAAGAACAGCACCTGGACATTTATAGACAGGTTAATGTAGAAAAAAAAAGAGCTTTCAGAGTAGACACGGTGTTTATTATTTTTCTTGTAACAAGAAAAAACTGTACCTCCAAAGAACTAGAAATATGACCTATATGTATTAGTAAAAATAATTTTTACAAAACAGTACAAAGAATGAAACATTTCATATACACAAATATAAATATTTAACTTAAATATATATATATATAGATGTGGAACTCATGTAGGCTTTGTAGAGAACAATATAATTACATATTTCAAGGGAAGGTACCATTGTTTTGATTTTTATCAATTGAAATAAGATGTCCACCTGCAACTTCATGTTTTTAATTTCAGAATACTTAAATATATTGTCACGTACACTGGATTCTGTTTAAATAAAATGTTTAAGACTGTAAACACTCGTTCGATTACATAATTACAAACTCGCATTTCTTATCAACATCTACTAAATAACAGGTCTCACTGTAGTGGTAAACAAATACAACTGGCTGGAATAGAACAAGACAAACAATAACTGCTTAATCTTAGAAATAAACTATACAAAACATAACTAGTGGGAAAGTAGTCACATGTATTAAGCAAATCACATACTAACCATACAATTTCAGTTGATTCAAAATACTGATATTACAAGTTGATTAGCTATCTGGTCCAATACATCAGAACACATGCAATTCGGCATTGAAATAACTTCTGAACAAACAGACGTCATTTTCCTGAGCAGTATTTAAACATTAAGTTGACCATTGATTTAAATGGAGCCACAATACTCACCACACTTCTGCAGGAGATTCTAATGGAGATCTTTATATATTCCTCATATATATATATATATATTAAACTACATATCTTGAGCAAATGTCATGATCTGTAACAGAGTCAAAATATATGATTCAAATCGGAGGTGTGAACAACAAACACACACACACACACTTAGTTTTAATAAAGTTCCTAGTTTTTGGCTGAAATGCACACACACACACACACAATTATTTTGACTAGCTGAAGTAACTTTGAGGAGATGTAATGTTATCACTAGGAACTTCTAGTCAGTATATGCAGTTCAGTTAAGGCAAGCTGGTAAATATTAAGAACCACACACATCACATGTTCATGCAAGCAATTAATTCATTACATATTTGGTTATACTGCAAGCTGTCTCCCGATATCCGTCGCATTTTCACCCCTCTCTCTGATGGCCTTGACCCATTGTAAATTTCAAGTTCTATTTGTACCCCATCTGGATGTTCCAAGGCAAAACCTCGTTCAGATGGTTGGAACATTAAAGATAAACCCTTTGAGCCCAGTCTCTGCTGAACTTGTTCCAAGAGTTCTCTACAGCACACAGTATTATCTTCAGACCCAATTGTCACACAGATGTTACCACTTGCAGTTTTCTGAAGCTCTGAAGCACCAGTTTCACAAAAACTTGTTGTGACACCAGAGGAAAGAGCAACAAATCTATTTCTGTCAGAGTGAAGTTTGAATTTGGTACAATCAACAGGTTGGAAATTCTGTCTTAAATGTCCAGTACTGATAAAAGATTCGCTGGTGGGTTGAATTGTTGACCACATTGGTAAAGATTTCAACAAATTACAATCTACTTGTTCACCCTGATTTCTCACAATTTCAGGTAGCCAATTCCCAGAATTCAGTTCAGTTTCAGAAAAGGACGAGTGAAATTCACCCAGTGCAACAGAGCTACAATAATCCATGCTGTTTTCATCTTTATCTTCAAACTTGGTAAGTGGTGGTGTTGTTGGGAGAGATCTCGTTTGAGGACTAGTTGGTTTTACAGACAGGAGTTGGGCTGTGGCAATATTAAAAGTATCTGTATTTGTAGGAGAAAGGTGGACTTCTCCTGTTTCATCTGTAATACTGATTTTGGGAAATATCTGAGTATAGACTGAGAGAGCTGAACTGGACTGAAATGATTTGACATTTGAGGTATTTAAGTTCAAGACTCCTGCATGAGCATGCTCTGTGGAGTCCTCCTGAATCATGTCCAAATTCTGGAAAGTAGGGGGAGAATTATTTCGAGGATTCTGACCTACTAGTGTTTGGAGTCGAGGGTAGACAGCCGAGAGGTGAGTAGGAGATTCTGGATAAGGACTAGGAGGAGATGCAGTCTGCTGCTGAGGTGAAGAGATACCACAAACCCTAGAGTATGGGGGAGACATCCTTTCTGTGCTTGTTTCCACATTGTTTCCGACAGATGGTGGGGGTGATGGACTAGTACAATGGGGACCTCCAAATCCTACGGGACTACCGCGACGCTGAAGATGAAGTCGTTGAAGATGCTGGGACAGAGAAGCTGTAGAACTGGAGCCACTACTCAATGTCTGATGAATGGGGGAACCTGCAATTGAAGGAGGTGAAGAAGTAGAAGTGGTGGCTAAAAGAGGGTGGAGGTAAGACATCTGTTGAATGTGAAGCGAATGTCTCCTTTGCATCTCAGCTTGTAGCTGACTATCTGTTGGTCCAGTATTTTTCTGAAAGGGGAAAAAAAAGGCTTATTGACAATCATTTCCGGATGATTGCAACAACAAACATTTGATGTGGGTACGTTCAGTAACAAACTTTAATTCTTGGTAAATTGTCAGGTTCAGACTTTATAATATGACTGCACCTCATAATTTACCATGTTCAACATAGCTTGATGAAGATAGAATACATGCATTGTGAAATTTTTATTGTTGTTACTATTGTCTCGTTACTCATCATTTTACAATATATTCCTTTAGTCACAAAATAATTTACTTTGTTGTAAGAATTCTCAAGAAACCATGATAAAAAAACAAACACCAGGAGAATTAAAAGAACCCAAGTAATGAGCTTTACCTTCAATTCAAGTCTAGTTATGGCACAACAGATCTTAAGATAACATGACAACTAAGTCATGCTTCTGTGACCAAGTTTGAAACTGAACAAAAATGGCTCCACCAAACAAGTGGCAACAGAACTAGAAAATAAAACTGAAAAACCAAGAACTGAGAAATCACAATAAATAGATTTTATGTAAAATCATGATTAATGAGTCTATACTAGTCTGTATCCTAGGCTGTCATTACTGTCCCCAGTGAGGGTTATGGTCAGTATCCAATCAGTGAGGCTATCATCACCAAAGGTAACAACAGTTATAAGTTAATTATTTTAATTTCTATTGGTTGTTAGGATGATTACAAAAGCATGGCATCTTAAAATCACATTTAAATACAAATAACAACAATACAATATATTTGTTAAACTCAGCATCTTTATAAATAAAGAGAATTTGGCAAAAGTTTTACACAGTGAATGTACCTGTCAACAGGTGACATTCCTGTTGTCATGCTTTTACCATGGGAAAACCTTCACTTGATGAGTGACCACTAACCCCAAACTGATTAAAGTTTTATACAGTGAACGTACCTGTAGCTGGTGACATTCCTGTTGTAATGCTTTCACTGTGGGAAAACCTTCACTTGATGATTGACCGCTAACCCCAAACTGATTATAAAGTCGCTCCAATTGAAAGCGATGAGGACTAACCACCGGACATCCATCACTTGCTCGCCGAGTGACTGTAGTTTAAAAATTATGTCATGATAGCAGTTCATTTCTAAACAAAAACATTCAAAACGAGTACATTTTAACACTGTTTTTTAATAGGGATTAACACTAATACACACCTGGTTGTTTCTCCGTGACAGTTAGAAGTCCAGACCGCCTCTGTCTAATTGGAGGCTCACCTCTCCACTCTCGGCTGTCTTCTACACTGCCACCAGGAAGAATGTGTCGCTTGAAACGACCTCGTGAGTGAGTGTATCTGAATAAGAAATGGATAATTGTGAGAAGCATTTGATCCAAAGATAACATGGTATTACAAATATTAGAGTATATTGTGTTGCAAATTCATTACGTACAACAAAATAGTAAGAAAGATTGGAAAGATTAAAATAAATATCTTTTATGGAGATGAAATATGTTTTTGAATTTTTAACAAAAGCTACACCAGTGCTATCTATGCTAGCCATTTATTACCATCAACTCCTGGGCTACTCTTTCACCAATGAATAGTGGGAGTGACTGTCACAATTATATTGCTCCTACACTGAAAAGATGTTTGGTGTGACACGGATTTTAACCCTCGATCATTAGATTATGAGTTGACCAACTGACTATGCTGAACCTCAAATCTTTTGTTTAAGTTAAACAGCTTTAACTTAAATGAAGGTAAATTATTTCTTTAAAGAAACTAAGAAAACTAAATCATTAATGTTGTGATAAACATTGATGTGTGACCTGAAGAACTTTCACAACATGGGTTTTAAGTTACCTTGGTAGAGTACCAGTACAATGTCTGTCATCAATGTCACCAGCTTCAGTTCCTGGTAGGGTTACAGTTGGTAGTCTGGGTAAGGTAAGTTGGTTACTTGGAGACATCTGTAAAAGGTGAAAAATACCACCACGGCAGTGTTAACAATAGGACGAGAGGTAAGCAACATAAGAGTTTTAGTACCTAAATAAAGAATATTATTTGAAGTCAAAATGTATCATTATTAGATTCAAACTGGTACAACTAAATATTACTGATAATTCTAAAACCTGTAAACATATCATAAACCTACCGACACAATCCTTTCCTTACTTGACGGATGACTTAACTGTCCTTGTAACACATATTGCTGGAAGAATGTTTGTATGTTGGCTCCACCATCCGACGCTCGACGACCCAAACCCCCAACTATGTCAACAAGAGAAGAAAAAAGTTCCTCAAATGAAACAAACTGCTGACCAAACACGGATATTTATTATTTCTTCAGTCCATTTTAAAAGCTTAAACTTATGAACATTACATCTACAAGTTTTTATTTTTGAAAGGGGTCTAATGTTATAAGACTTAAATGAAGTCTGGATAATTAAAATGTGTTAACATCGGTAAGTAATGTTGTGCAAACTTACCTGCTCCTAGGATTGTTGGTGGCTTCAACAAATGTTGGTCCTTCACAGAAAAGTTCTGGGGGGGAAGGTTTTGTACAAGAGGTAGGTTTTGAGGAAGGTTCGTATTTGGCAAAGCACTGAGAGGTAATGCTGTCGGAGGATGGAGCATTACGATTGGCTGAAAGTTTTGACTCAGCTTGTATTCCTCTATGGCAGGAGATCTCAAAACCTGTTTGTGCCGGGAATCGCTAGGACCAACTGTGTGTCGACGAATTACCTGGTAACGAGACACAGTTTCCGGCACGGGATCCTCTCCATCAGATTCCAAATCTATCTCGCCAAACTTAAAGAATGATATTATTTTAATCACATTGCTTGTCGCAATCATGATAACAAAATATTAAAATCATAAGTTCTTATATACTTAAAAGTTAAATTATTTTATTGGAAGCATTTACCACTAGTGTTCAAGGAATGAAAGCTGTCTTCCAAACTGATTACTTACATTTTCATCTAACAAATACACATTTCTAAAGTCTGAGGCTGATAAACAAAAGGCTGTGAAGGAATGCTCAACGTGTGAAATAACAGAAGGAATGATTAAAGGGTGTAATAACAGAAGGAATACTTAGCAGGTGTAATAACAGAAGGAATACTTAGCAGGTGTAATAACAGAAGGAATACTTAATGGGTGAAAATGAGAAGTTCTTGAAGATATTTTTACTCGATTAACTGAAGATAAAGTAAACATAAATGTATCACACCAGAAATAATAGTTCTTTAATTAACAAAAACAACCTATCTTCTATGTAACTGTTTTAACATCTACTTAATATTTGAGTAACAAATAAACCTGAAAACTGAAATATTTGTTTGATATTTGGCAGTAACATACCACACAAACATCATGATAAACAAAAACAATACAACCTATACAGAACACAAACAATATACACAAAACTACATACCCGCAGATCAAAACAAACAATATAAGCTAAACAATCCAAGCAGCAGACAAACATCTAGTATCAATCTCATACAAAACTCTGACATCTCACCTTTTCAAGAGTTTGATTTTCAGCAAACATCTGCAACATGGGTGTAGGGCTAATGGTCAAGGTAGGGTTAGATGATACTCGGTTGTCAGTATCAACAAACTCCACAACAGGTGGATTTCTTTCAACTGAAGGAAACCAATAAGTTATTTCTAGTGGTAACACAACAACATGTGTTATTCATTTATGTTACACCTGAACTTTTGAACCAGTACAATTTTAATGACAACAAAAACCACTTCCATAACACTTTCATTCTATTCTTCATGGTGAATTATAACATGATAAAATATTGCCCCTATATCAAATCATATCTTCAAACTGTCCAGGTATTATTATAAAATCACAGAAGAGAGGCTTTAAATGAAAGTCACTTTTTGTATACGTAAAACAAGCTTCCAGTTCGTAGACAACGGTAATTAATTTTATTTAAAAGTAAATTAATTCAAAAGGCTTTTCAATAGCAACATTTCTTATTAGACACAGTTGAAGCTAATCCTGATTTTCTACTCAAATAAATACAAATTTAACTTTGTGGATTTCATTTAGTAGTACAAAAAACTACAGAAAATAAAACTACATACCAGCAGGAGATGCATATCCTAGTTGTAATAGTTTAAACTAGGTACAACAATGATTACATACCAAGCCCAGCTGTAATAGTTTAAACTAGGTACAACAACGATTACAAACCAAGCCCAGCTGTAATAGTTTAAACTAGGTACAACAACGATTACATACCAAGCCCAGCTGTAATAGTTTAAACTAGGTACAACAACGATTACATACCAAGCCCAGCTGTAATAGTTTAAACTAGGTACAACAACGATTACATACCAAGCCCAGCTGTAATAGTTTAAACTAGGTACAACAACGATTACATACCAAGCCCAGCTGTGATAGTTTAAACTAGGTACAACAACGATTACATACCAAGCCCAGCTGTGATAGTATAAACTAGGTACAACAACGATTACATACCAAGCCCAGCTGTAATAGTATAAACTAGGTACAACAACGATTACATACCAAGCCCAGCTGTAATAGTTTAAACTAGGTACAACAACGATTACATACCAAGCCCAGCTGTAATAGTTTAAACTAGGTACAACAACGATTACATACCAAGCGCAGCTGTAATAGTATAAACTAGGTACAACAATGATTACATACCAAGCCCAGCTGTAATAGTATAAATTAGGTACAACAATGATTACATACCAACCCCAGTTGTAATACTCGACTTTCTTTGTGGCTGGGCTGTTACGGGCAAATTCTGGGACAACATTGCTGCCCTCTGGTGACTCTTCAATTTATCCAGTAGGAGGTGATAAATTGCACTATAATCATCAAACCTCTTTTCACGTACAGACTGGAACATGAAAAGCAAGTTGTTGTCAATTCTCAAACATTTATAAACTTTAAAGCTATCTGATGAATTTGAAACTTGAATTCACATATTTCTGTTAGAAAGTGTTAAGATGAAGAAGTATGTATGTTTGTTATTTATATAATTAAATCATTCAGAAATATTTCCTTCAGTACAAACATGTCTCGGATAATACTCTGTGAACAGAGTATTATGTCATGTACTGAACTTTGTGAACAAAGTTTAGTACACAGCATGTTACAGACTCCTTTATCTAAAATCATAAAACAAAATAGATTATCTGGCCAAATGGACATTGACAAGAACTGTTGAAACATTCATTAGAAACATCTTAGAAGAATGTAGCAACAACTTGTGTCACTATCAGGACCACACATCCTGAGTAATGTACAAGTGTGTATTAGATAAGCCCAAACGATCTAATACTTCTATTAATAGAATTACTTTATACGCATTCTCATAGATTTATGTTAATAAATTTAATTCCTACATCACTGTTTTACACCAAAACATTCATGTATACCACCTCTTCAAGCACTTGCCAAAATGTTAAGTCGTTAAAACAGTGCTTACACACGATCAGTAGTCTAAAATAAGAAGTAAAAACAATTAACTCGTACATTTTTTCCATATCAAGTTGAAATACTTAGAAATTTACAGACAATACAATGGTGTACGACTTGCATATGAAGACAATACAATGGTGTACGACTTGCGTATGAAGACAATACAATGGTGTACGACTTGCGTATGAAGACAATACAATGGTGTACAACTTGTGTATAAAGAAATCATTATTGTATACAGAGATATAATAACATTTTATTATAGTGACAGTAAGCACAACTATTGACAATGATAAAACCAGTAGAATGAACCAGTTTATTAACTGGGTAACACAGCCAGAAGGATCTTTCCAAAAATTAGTTTTGTAATTTGTGTAGATATTGAATACAGCAGAAAGTCCTACACAAACCACACTTCCTTCTCAGCAATATTTGTTTTATTTTATGACAATAATATAATTTGCTCACTTGAGATTCTGTACAGGTACATTAAAAATATCAATGGCTATTGGCCAGAATTTTTAATGGATCTGCCGATAAAGTTTTGTTATGTTTTCATTGCAACATGTTATTAGATTCTGCTGTTTTCAAACATGCCTATTAAAACACAAAATACCTTGCATTCTAAAACAAAATAATAACTTGTATAACAGCCACAAATATTTCAGAGCGATTACACTATACTATCACAAATAGTAAACTGGCACACTATAAACATAAAGAAGTCATTTACTTTGGTGGGGTTACATACATTAGTCCATCTTCCTACTTTCCCCCAAAATAATGAAATTCCTTATCTTACAGATCCTTATTTATCAGAAATACAATTAATCTACCATCAAATCAAGCTAATTTAACCAAGGTATAAACAAGTTCAGTAATTATTGTTAATAAACATGTCATTATTTTCTCATGCCATCTTCAAGTGGATCTGCAACCAATTTCAGGCAAAATTCAAATACTTAAATATAGTTAGACAATGATCTTTCAAAGCATATAGTGGATAAAAACACGTGTGTGTGTGTTTCACCAGACAAGGAGTCATTAGAAACATGTGAACTAAGGTAAGAGAATCAGAGTGTCATCAGAAATGTTTGGGAACCAATGCTTCTGCAGGACACTGCACAGCTCTGAGATTGAAAAGGACCTCAAGGACATGAGTAGATTAAGAGACAAAACATGTCATTAAATTGTCATTAACCAATATTCTTCTGAAATGCAAGTTGTACTTGCTTCATTCCTTGAATTTGAAGGTGATCACATCTAGAGATGGCACCAAAGTATTTTCTACTTCATCAATGGCTCTGGAGGTTATTACCTTGGTAATTTGTTCACTGGATATTCCAGGAAGTTGAAGCATATGTTGAATGATTAATTCATTGATTGGTTCATTTTCATCCAAAGCTTCCATCTTCCGCTGCCCTATTAACGTTTCAAGTTCGGGACAAGGCCCTCCCTGTTGCATCCATTTGTGCTGCACAATTTGCTGTATTGTGAACCTCTTTTCGGGATCCACTATTAGCATGTGCCGGATTAGATGCTCACATTCTACAGAAAAAAGAAATAATATACTCTAACTTCACTATTAACTACATAAAACTGACAAAAACAGCGAATTTCTCACCATTTGTTGCTGTAAGAACAATAATTCTTTTGATTGCAGTACACAAATATTACTACTCAACTGTCTATTCATCAAACTCTAGACTAATCTGTCAGAAGGCCACACGTGTTGTATTACAACCAATAAAACAGCTTTATTATCCTTCAGTTAAGCACTCGATTATACAAGCTATGACAGTATCGAAAAAAAACTGTATCAAAATATATAAATGAATAATTTATGCTTAACAATAATAAGAAAAAGTTAATTTACTGTTGTTTTACAATTTCTAGAGTTATAAAAACATACGACATAACTTCATTAGAGTCACAAGATTATTTACTAACACTTAAAAAATAACCAACTACTTTCAACTATTACAACTATCCAAGTATGGATACTACAGTTTTATTATTGTTATTTTATCATTAACTCTAGGTTCTTCAAGTTAGTGAATGAATGACACATAAAAATTCAGGTTTCTAACTATCCAAGTCTCATGTGAAAATATTCACTTGTTTAAAAATAACTGATTAATGACTAACCACTTACTGAAGTTTACTGATCGTGCAGTTCTAGATCTGATCAGTATTACTTGACTCTGCTCTCACTAGTTTGAAAACAAACAAAACTGCCTTAACTCACAAGTATCAAGCCAGACACTGAAACTCATTATTAATGGAGATTTGACTGCTTTGAAGGTTCATCTTGGATCTGTCAGTCAAACAGTTTCAAAATGGTTCAGGAATTATTAAAACTTAATTTCAATTGAGTTTACTTGTTTTTCTTCAAATTAATTATAGTTATCTGATTGTTAAGAAATAATTCTTTAAACTAACACGTACCTGAAGACATGAAGAAAGGTATACGAATTTTTCCAGCAAGAACCCGAGTTCGTAAACTTTGAAGTGTGTTACCATCAAAAGGAAGAGCTCCACAAACCAGAACATAAAGAACCACACCCAAACTCTGCCAAAACAAAACTACTAAGTTTTTAACACATGCACACTCATAAACACAACACTCAAATATATCACGATGACAAAAATTTCTGTTGCAAAATCAAAGAGAGACTAAATTAACAAATTTTTACATAATGTGAGTGGCATCTGTAAACCTTGCACGTTAAGATTTTTTTCAGCTACATTATCTTAAAATTCTGTCTTACCCAAATATCAGCTTTTGGTCCATCATACTGTTTCCCTTCAAACAGTTCTGGGGCAGCATACGGAGGGCTTCCACACCACGTTGAAAGACATTTACCAGGTTCAAAGTAGTTACTAAAGCCAAAATCTGCGAGAGCATTATTAAATCGTGAAAATGTCTAGATTCAAACTTTATTTATCACTGAAACTTTACTATGCACATGTCCTGAAATATAAAAATTATTATTTTCCAGTCCTTAATCCATATATTGTTTCATACATCTATTTATCATAACTATCTCCTAGTCTTTACATACTCATGACAAATACAAATATTTCTAAACTTAGAACTTGCTACATTAGTTACTTTACACACAATGTAACTATCAATTCTACAGAACTGTTAGAATCTACTTTTTATAACACTGTTCTGATCACAACAACTATTAAAAGTTGTGTTTTTATCAGGCATATTTGGATAGATTATATAACATTCCGTCTTTGAGAATTTTGCTTTAGAAAATTTTGTTTAAAAAAATGTCTTTACTTTAGGGATAACTTACATTGTAAGCTTTTCTCTTCAAGATTATACCAAATTATTTTGTTTTTTTCAAATACACTGAAATTGGTCCATATTCCTTCATCCATACACTCAGCCCCTGCAAGGTCCCTTCACTACAGAGATAGTGCAAGGTGAAAAGAAACTATAATATTGTTATAAAACAAAAGTCAGTCTTTAACAACATTCCTACACCTGTTCAAACCCATTCTCAGCATGTTCCTTTTCATTAGATAGAAACTATTAATCTCATTGGTTTGTTTGTTTTTGAATTTCACACAAAAGAACATGGGGGCTATCTGTGCTAGCCATCCTTAATTTAGCAGTTGGAAGACCAGAGGGAAGACATCTAGTCATCACCATACATCCTTGGGACTACACTTTTACAAACTAATTGTAGGACTGATTGTCACATTATAATGGCCCTATGGCTAAACATGCAAGCTTGTTTGGTGTGACAAGAATTTGAACCTGCAATCATCAGATTACAAGTCGAGCATCCTAATCACCTAGCTGGGCCTAATCTTAATGGTTTACTAAGATTCGATTAATTTCCCTACCTGCTATTTTGATGTTCATGTCTGCATCAAGTAAGAGATTCTCTGCCTTGAGGTCTCTGTGAACCACGTGTTTCTGATGACAATAGCTAACAGCACCGAGTATTTGTTGGAACTTTTTCCTTGCTTCATTTTCATTCATTCGTCCATTGGCCACTAGGTTATCTAGCCTCACCCAAAAATATCATGTATGTATAATTTTTTTATTGGCAAATTAGAAAGAAAGACAATCATAATTGTACCAGCTTTCAAAATAAAACAACTCAACATGAATTGTTTATATTGTTTGACAAGTAGACAACAACACGCAAGACTACGCATAATTTAAAAATTACAGGGAACAAATCCACACATGTAAAACTGTAAGCATTTTAATTTTCAATATCCAAATATGTTCACTAGGTTTTTCAAAACATTTTTCTAAATTACTCATGTAGAAAGTTGCATGTGTGTCAATGAACTGGTTTGTTACAAAATTCTGAACACATTCACTTCTATTAATTATTACAGGGGCCATCTACATATTTCTCAGAGAAACTGATTAACTTCATCTAACTGTTAAAAAAGTTTGTTTTTTATGTTAAACAGAAAGTCACACTAAAAGAAGGTCCATGTGTGGACAACAGTTGTAGTGATAAGTATAAGAACAGAAATAAGGTGGTTAATAAAAATCACAGTAGCTTGTCTCTCTACAGATGAGAAATATTAAAATATTCCAATTTAAGTTCCCCAGACTAAAATCAAGTATTGAACCAAACAAGAATGTTACAATGTGAAAGTGTGGTCACTTTAAAGAATATTAGCACAATACCAGCTCATAATGTTGGAAAATATACAAAATTAATATAGCTCCATGCTATTACAACCACCAGTAATCTTCAGCCTACACGTACTGAAACATAAACCCCTTTTTGTGCTGTCATTACATTCTTACTTTGTGACTGACAGAAATAATGAGTTTACAATTGCTGAATTTCAACAACATTACATCTATCTAAATTGATGTGTTATGGAAAACTAGCATACAAGTTTGTATATTGTATTTCACTGCATCCTTATGACACCCGATGTTTACATATCATCAGACACACATGTACTACTAATGTAGCAACATCACATTAAAAAACAGACACCGTTGACACTCAGATAAACATTCAAGAACACATTAACTTTAGTTAGCATGAAAAGAACAATTACACGAAACAGAATAATTTTATTTATAATTAAATACTTAAGTTCCTTTCTAAGAAAGACATCAATACCTTGACGTACAACAGCTATACCATTCACCCACCCTGTAACCAGAGCTACAAAATTCACCCCCAGTACATAATAGTGGCTTAATCTGTCCACCGTGCACAACTGATGGTTTATGATCGTTTTGAGCACAAATAAACCAAAAATAAATAAATTAAACTGTAGCCCAAATCTTAATGGCCTGAGGGAGTTAAAAAATGATAGTTTAACTATCTTACATGAATTAACCAAAGTCACATGCAAGTGTATATAATATAATAGTAAAGAAACTTGTAAGAATTATTTCACAGGATATCAGTAATAACAGTCACCCAAAGCCTACTTCCTTCCAGTGTTGTTCTGTGATTTGTTTATATCTTCTTCAGAGTTGTTTATAAGTTTCAAAATCTTCACCCTTCACCAAACTAGAACAAACAACCTCAGCAGTGACCAGCCCCTGATGAATAGTTGAAATCAGGATACAATGTTTCAAAAGTCATGACCACATAAAGGAAATTCATTCAATTCCATTTTTACAATTAAAAGGCCAATACACCTATAATGTATGATTCTGTCCCTCAACTTGGCAGAACCAACTGAAAGAAAACTCTTGTCTCTACCTAAAAGTCACCTACTTTCTCATTCATAACATGCAGGTACTCAAAACAGAATATTTATTTGATCCATCAGGCATACCAGTATCATTAAGGAAAGCTTGGATTATCTTAACAAGACATTCTGCACTGAACTATTTCGTCTTGGATAGATATATAAACAAAAAAAACCAAGTTTATTTACTGGATGGCATTATGTGAGAAGTTATCACACTAGAGATTGTATGCAAGTGACTAAAGGTTTAATTAATTTCTTTAACAAAATACGTCTAATTTCACTTGCATAATAATTTCTTATGAACTCAGTTGTACCTCTATAATAATTATGAAAATTAAAACCATTAACAATTATACAGGGTGTTCAGAAAGTCACTGTGCACTTATATATTTACTGACAGACATGTTTCAATATAGAATACAGAAGGTAAATATGAATGACAATTATAAACAATGTTGAAAGTGACTTCTGTTGACATCAATACAGGCCTGGATTCTTCTTATTTTGTTTCTAAACACCATTATCAGTTATTGGCTTGAAATAGACTGAATAAAATATGATTACAAAACTGCACAGTGACTTTCTGAACACCTTGTAGTATTTTTAAAATTTAAATGTTTAATTAATAAACAAAAACACGATTCATTTAATGTGTTCAACACGTGTACCTACCAAATATTTCACCTTGACTGGCATACTCCGTTACTAGGTATATCATCTTCTTTGTCTCCATCACCTGAAAACAAAACTTTAAATATTCAGAATAAATGAAAAAAGAATTCTGTATAAACGTAAGCACAAATGATTTAGTGTTATATTCTAATTTCCATAATGTACAAAATTAAGACTGTTTTCTGTTAAAAGACACTTCAAAGTGACCAGTAGTTAAATTTAATTATTCTGTTCGTCTACAAACATCCAGTTTAACAACTCTAAACAAACACATTTTGAACATGTACATCTTTATTAGCCTTGAAATATATCCACTGGCATGTTCTACAGCTTGTGGTGTTATTTTGTGATGTTTAAATGTATAATATTACTAACAGTCTGTATCACATTACAATTACAGACATTTAATGTTATGGCTATAAACATTCAAACCAACCTGATACAGACGAACTATGTGAGGATGGTCGAGCAATTTCATGATCTGGATTTCACGAAATATCTTCTTTAGATTGTCTTCATCCAACTGAGATTTGTCTATAATTTTTATTGCTACCTAAAAAATCAATACAGCTAAATTCAGTACAAATTCTACCAAGACAAATAGTGACTGAAAGGTACAATATTACACTGTAGCCATAGTAGTCATAGACATAGTAAATATGACATACAAATCAGAGTTCTATGTAGCCAAGTGGTGACATAGTAAATATGGCATACAAACCAGTGTCAGAGTTCTATGTAGCCAAGTGGTGACATAGTAAATATGGCATACAAACCAGTGTCAGAGTTCTATGTAGTCAAGTGGTGACATAGTAAATATGGCATACAAACCAGTGTCAGAGTTCTAAACATCAAATGCAGACAAACAAAAACAGTTAAACAAATCAGAACCAGACTCACAGTAACATCTTATTGAAATACATTAAAAAAAATCAATTTTTTTACTCCAACTTAAGGTCAGTAATGTTAAGACACAACTAATTTTCTCTGTTGTGTACAAAAAATAGTTCTTGAATAAGATGGTTAACAAAGTTATTTCAACAACTGTTGACCATAAGAGATCTTAAGGTAGATTACAAACATCAATTATTTCTATACTTCTTGTAAAATCAGATATTATTGGCTTTGACAGAAAATCCTAAGTTCCAATACAGTAGCCTTTAGCTCCTCAGCATTCCACTGGTCTAAAGCTCACATTGTGTTTCAAATATATAAACACCCTTAAACAAAACATATTATTCGTACCCAAAGGAACTGTTGTCATTTCATCTGGGATACACACAGCCAAACAACCAAATGATGCCAAATAAGTAAATTCCTGCTAAATGTGTCAAAGAACTCCATCACTTGTTCTCTAAACCTATTTAAAAACTAAGTATGTATCATTTTGAGCCTTGTTTTTTTTTTAAATATAAAAACCTGGACAATTACCTACACGTACCCTTAGCATTCAATTCACTTGTCAGCATCTGATAAAATTCTGAGAAACTGAAACACTTCAGTCTTTGTGGATAAAGAGTATTTGTTTACATACAAGGTTATGTGACTGTCCTTGGAATAGATTACACTGAACAAGGCCTAGTTTGTTTGTTTTTCAAATCAAAATGAGTAATAAACTGTTTGTTCTTATCACATCTCAATATAATGAATCATTAAGCCTAAATAACAGTAAAAAACAAAACAGTTAATTGTTAAATTATTATAGAAGTGCTAGTGATATTAAAATTCAACCTATCTGGAGACAAAGTTAAGCCTACTTCATACAAGGAAAACAGCGAGTCATTAAATAATGAATCATTAAGCCTAAATAACAGTAAAAAACAAAACAGTTAATTGTTAAATTATTATAGAAGTGCTAGTGATATTAAAATTCAACCTATCTGGAGACAAAGTTAAGCCTACTTCATACAAGGAAAACAGCGAGTCATTAAATAATGAATCATTAAGCCTAAATAACAGTAAAAAACAAAACAGTTAATTGTTAAATTATTATAGAAGTGCTAGTGATATTAAAATTCAACCTATCTGGAGACAAAGTTAAGCCTACTTCATACAAGGAAAACAGCGAGTCATTAAAAGACTAGTGAAAGAACCAATTATTGCAAATTAGATTCAGGCTTGGCAATTCTTGAAAATGTGGAATGTTATATTTTTAAGACACGAGTTCATCACCTTAAACAATTAAGAACAAAGGATGTACAACAACTAAAACTTTTCTGGTTAGTAAAGAGATAGTAAAACTCCTTATGATGTACAGTTTTACATTTTACACTGTAAACATGTTTCAGAAGGAAAGATTAGTCTGACAAAGCACGATTTAGTTTCTCTATACCACTAAAACTAACACTCATGTTGATGTATACATCCACAGTAAGCTGTACTGGGTACAAATAGTTCACGGTGGATACCATCTACAAACGAATAACAATTTTTATATCTCTTTCATTACCCATCAAAGGGGTTCTGTACCTCAAGTAATTCTACAAGCTATAAACAACGTTTGGATAATGTTCAAAACCCCATCTTCTGCGATGCTGGGTAATGTTTAAATACATTTTCTCTAGGAACAAAAAAACAGTTGTGTATGTACAGTTATGGCTTCAAGTCTTACAGTTTATTTCTTTCCTCAGTATTGTTAAAAATTCTTCCATGCTTGTATATTTTCATGCAGTAAATGGTTTTCTAATTATTTACCAATTTTGTTGTGTTGTACCTTCAGTGCTGTTCGAACTATACAGTTTACACATCGTCCGCATGATCATGTTGCGTTGTACCTTCAGTGCTGTTCGAACTATACTGTTTACACATCGTCCGTATGATCGTGTTGTGTTATACCTTAAGTACTGTTCGAACTATACAGTTTACACATCGTCCGTATGATCGTGTTGTGTTGTACCTTAAGTACTGTTCGAACTATACAGTTTACACATCGTCCGTGTGATCGTGTTGTGTTGTACCTTCAGTACTGTTCGAACTATACTGTTTACACATCGTCCGTATGATCGTGTTGTGTTGTACCTTCAGTACTGTTCGAACTATACTGTTTACACATCGTCCGTATGATCGTGTTGTGTTGTACCTTCAGTACTGTTCGAACTATACTGTTTACACATCGTCCGTATGATCGTGTTGTGTTATACCTTCAGTACTGTTCAAACTATACAGTTTACACATCGTCCGTATGATCGTGTTGTGTTGTACCTTAAGTACTGTTCGAACTATACAGTTTACACATCGTCCGTATGATCGTGTTGTGTTGTACCTTCAGTACTGTTCGAACTATACTGTTTACACATCGTCCGTATGATCGTGTTGTGTTATACCTACAGTAGTGTTCGAACTATACTGTTTACACATCTTCAGGACGTGTGTAGATACGTTCTACAGAGTATATACAAGACAGTTAGTTATCCGTGTAATGGAACTTTAACCATCCACATAATTAAATGAAACACTATAGTAATACTGTTTCGTTATTTGTAAAATTTATGTAAACCTCCAAAGAATAAAGTGTACCGACACTTCATACGACGAACGTTAAGTAAGTTTATATTTTCTGTTTAACATGGCGCACGAACTTTGGTGTGACTGACGTCAGACTTTGTATGATTAAAAGCACCGTCTTCTTAACGGACAAAATACAGTAGGCTGTTTTCCATACAAATATTAAAAGTTAAGAAAAACTAAACATGTTTATGCAACAGGAACACACAATCTAAAACCTAATCGTAGTGTAGAAAGTCTGGCGAGATCTATATTAGCTATTCGTATATAAAAAAAAATTAAAAAGATAAAACACAGAGAAGTTTGGACCATGTCTAATGTTGCTTTCCTTCGTCCGATGTATCGTTAAAGGGCAACTAAAGTTTGGGTGTTTTCTTATAGTAAAGTCACATCGGCTGAACCCATCGAGGGAAATCGAACTTCTGATTTTAGCGTTCTAAATCCATAGACTTACCGCTGCACTAGCAGGGGCGCTACTAAAGTTAACCAATAACTTAATTATTTATCACTATAATATCAATCCATATGCAGGCCCTCTATCGACCATACTTACAAACTAAGTACATACCTAACATACTCATTTTAACATCGGAGTAAGATGTAAGCAATTCTTCAGGATATTTTAAGACAAGGGGAACACCCAGACCACCTAGGTGTAGGTGCAAGGCGTCCTCTATTTCTGTTTTGGAAAGATGGTAACTATTCTTTATCTTTTATACACCCACAATATCAACAGGTCAATGGCACGTGACGTAGCTTTCCAACGTCGTAGTAAAGCAAGGAGTCTAAGACTGAAGCTTTTACAACAATTAAATAGATTAGAAGTTTATTCACCAAAGTATTAGAAGAAAGTTATAACACTCAGTAAATACATAACACAGTGTTAAACAAATCTCATCCCTTATAAAGTAAATCAGATTAATGGGTAATTACATTCCAACAACTTAAGCCAATTCACACGCCGATAACACTTGTCAATCACATTTCGACCACGATGTCGTATCCCAGTCTCGATGGTCCTGCCCCCTGGATACAGCAGATACCAGTATTCCTTTTTTGCTTTCACTAAGATGGTCAAATTCGTAATTAACATTGCAACACACCAGATTTTGCTAAGTAACTGATTCACTAAAACAGCAACACGAAACAAGGTCGTTCAAATTCAATTTGCGCGATCACCTTGGAAAATCCGAGTTTCAATGTGTGTTCCGTTGCTATGGTTATTACACCATACGACCACTTCAACTGTGTATTCTCTGATGTAATTCACAACCCGTTTTCTCAACTCGGAGTACGGTCTTCTCCAGTCCAAACACTCAAGGTTTCTGTGGAATTTTTATTTCGGAATCCACATTCACAAGACGTATTCCAAGATGCAATTTAATTAGTTTAAGGTAGTGTTGAAAACCGATTGTGTTGTGTTGTACCTTTAGTACTGTTCTAACTAAACTGTTTACACATCGTCTGTATGATTACGTTGTGTTGTACCTTCAGTAATGTTTAACTATATTGGTGAGAAAATAAAGTTTATTGTCGAAACTGGATAGTAAATCTGTCTGGCATCTTTGTTCAAAGAGAATTTCTTTCCCAGGCAATCTTGGGAAATTCGACGAGTAACCGAGTGATTAAATAAGTCTTACCAACTGAAGATTTCAAAAAGTAAAACGTATGAGAATCGATTTAGTTTGTTTTTACACAATTTAAAACATCGAGATTTGTGCATAACAAGTTGTACTGAATAGTCCATAAAATAGCGGGTTTGAATCTAGCATCTAATGCATCGCTTTCTTGTACAAGCAATGTTTCAAATATAAAGAACACAACTAGAAAATGTATAACTTTTTAAACATAGTTTTTTTTCCATTGGAAATTATACAATTATTTCAACATTGTTGTATTTTCACACTTAAAACTTGTTTTTGTTAATTTACAAAATCATTCTAAACTCCACATCTCATAACAGAAATACAAATTATTTATAAATTACACGTTAGACTTCAAATGGCAACAAATATATCACGTGACCTTATACTTCATTTTCTCAAACCCATTTGTTCCGTTATAACCTTCCGCCAGTCAAATTAGTTCATTAAATTTCATTCTTTATTTATGTTTGATATTTCTTCATTGCTAGCTTAACGGTGGGTGGACTTGGGACAAACTTATCCTGTTGACTGCCAAATATTTCAGCTGCTACGGCAACTCCGAACCAAGTTCATTTTGTAACTGTTTTCGTGACGCCATTTTGGATCGAAAGTGAAACAATTTGTAAGTAGGTCAAATGCATGTATAGTGCTGACATCTAGCATTGAAGTTGGGTATTATTGAGAACGAATTAACTCGTCCGTGGCACTGTGTTATCGATTGGCTTGTTATCTCGTCTCTACGCACTGAACAGGTTAAATTTTTCCCATGCACACCAAGACGCACAAACGTATAATTCATTCAGTTTATGACCGGTCAAGTTAACTCCGTAGTCCATAATGTAACAACAATGGTTTGATAAATTATAACACAATGTGTAAAATGTATGTAACTAGCTTACACTTGAACAAAAGACTTTCAAATATGATGTAGTTCAAATCTTAATTCCACGTGTTAATAGTTTCGACTCAGTTGCTAATGAACAAAAGTATATTTTACTTTCAATGAGATGATCCACGTGCTTTCATCAGATCAACTACACAAAACACACCTCGTGCCGTACCTACAGAGACGAAACGTTTAGTGTCTGTGTGTTGGGTTTAGGGCGAATTCTCAACCACAAAATAGTGCAACACTGGCAGAAACATTTAGTTCTCGAAGAGAAATATTTCAATTCAGATGTCTAACTAGAATGAACAGATGCCTGATCAAAGCATATAAAAACACTTAAACCTGAAGTCAGGTATTACTTATACGGGCCTGCGAAATTAAGCTTCTTAAAGTTGTTTTCATAACGCATTTTACGTAATTCGGTCACGCAGACTTAGAAAATACAATTCACTCCTCATATTACGTAAGGAGTTGTTTTTTTTACACATTGGGAAGAAAAACTTTTACTTGTATCAAATTTACAATAAAATTACCACAAGTATAACGTGAAATGTTTGTATCATTTACATAAACACTTGTTGCTATAGCAACAAATAAATATATTTAAAAAATAATGTCAAAGTGCACGCACAAACAAATACTATCCAGAAATGACACGTTATGCAGCCTGTTAACAGTTTATATACTAGTGGTGAGTTTCTCACGGGTTCTAGAATGCTCGTTAAATCTCGCACGTCACAACTGATCGAAAGAAATTTATAACCAATGGTTGTCAGCACTTTAAACATAAAGTAACCCTATTTCAAAGAAAATTATTCACTTGTGAAAAAGTACACATGATGTTTGGTTGAAGACCCATACGTGATGGATAAAAATGGACATCTTTCTCGGATTCAACGTACGTTATACAACATGTTAGCATTTCTAAACAACAAAACCATTGGAGTCCTGTGTTATTTACATTTTAAATGGCTGTTACCAAACCACTTAACGAGCGCCACACCAGCACAAGCTTTACAAAGTTACAGACAATGGTGATTAAGGTGACTAACCCAGTTTGATTTTCAGAAGCGAAATACGACACAATGAGAGTGCAGATGAGAAAAGTTTTGGTAGTTTAAGTGTGGTACATGCAATAAACAGGGAAAGTGTTATATCCTACACGTGAGACACTTTCTCTATCCATGTTAAACAACTATAACATTCACTATTTTCCCAATGAACACTACTTTAAAACTCACCCTAATTCAAGTTATGGTTGGTTGGTTTGGTGTTTTATGGCACAAAGCAACTAGGGTAACTACGCTAAACATCCAGTAAAAAGTTAACGTAAAATTAGTAAGATCCATAAAAGAAAATTATTGTAAAACAAAACAAAGTAAAAAAAACAAACAACATTAAACAGTATAAAACCAATGTTTAAATCTAGTCTGCAACGTTAACAGAACAACTACAGTAGCACAAGTTATAAAGAACTTTCTGAAGCATAGTTGTAATTATCACAACTCACCACCAAGACTTCTTACAAACCATGATCTTTTCTTAGATGTATTTATTCACACAAACATTTTTAAGGCTTTTATCAGCAAAAGTAAGAAGGAATAACAAACTAACAACCTTGCTTAGTTGAGTTTAAAACAGTTTTTAATTACATAACGTTTATAAAGACTAACGAAGGAAAAGTTGAGAAAACGTGTTAGTGTCCAAAATCACTACACACAAACGTGTTAATGTACAAACTCACTCCAAAATTGTATCTAAATGTATTAACATCTTAAACAAGGTTGACACAGTTATAATACTTTCTTTGAAAGAAACATGGAATATAGTTAGTCCAATGAGACTACAAATACATTGTTTTAAACTGTATATTACTAACGTTATTATACACTTTGTCTGATATAATATAATATTTAAAATTTGCCAAACAATTGTTACTTAACTAAATTTTGTTTTTATCTATACTGTTCACTGATCATGGTTCTATGGAATGATTTCATCCAACACATAAATGGAAGCCTGAACATAAGATCTGGAAGTCTGAGAATTTTAAAATATGGAAGTCAACTAATCACGATTGGAACTTTGTAAACAATACCTGAAATCTGAGATACTGGAGTCACTGACCTGTAAATAATATCTGTATATCAGACATATGAAGGTCATCAACCCATAAATACAAACCTAGACATAAAAATCTTGGATTTGGAATCACAAGGAAAAATGTTAATCTAGTTAGTTAAAAATTACTGCATAATTTTAAAATTGTTACATACCCCTCCACACACACACGCATACAAAAACACAATTACTCATTAAGCCTCAAAACGACTTATTAAAACTTAAATATGAAAGAAGACAAGTACAAACTACTACAGAGAGACAAAGTTCTAGTTTATAAAGTAATTGTTAAACTTTAGGAAACACATTATACAATGAAAGTAAAATGGGACCAACAACAGAACACCACATAAATATGCATTATTAGGTTGTTTCTGATTGGTCCACCTAGTAACTCAGTAATACCACATCCAAAATTCAATCTAGACAGAAGTTAACAGTGAAAGAAACCCTGATTACTCATTTGCCTCCCCATTATGGATAAAAGCAGTAAAGACAAGAATGATTACATTATGATCATTATGAAATATTACCATGTGAAAATGTGAATATTCGGTCCTATAAAATTACTCTAGAGCATACAACATCAATTTGTGACAGAGCGTTTCAAGCTGATTCACAAACAATGTTAACAAAGAAAATCTCCATATCTCAAGTTTAATAATCTACTAGAAGTTGTTTCTCTGGTTTATCAATATTAAAGTATCATCACAGAACCTTCTATACAGTTTCTGGTTTTCTTATCTATGGAAGGACATTTACTTGTGTTTTTATTGGAAAGGGTTAAGACAAAAGCCACTACAATAATTCCAGGGATAGAAAGTTATCTTATGGGGTATATTACAAACTCTTATTTTCTCTTCAGGATAGAAAACTAACAGAAAATCTTAATGAAGCTTACAATATTATATAGGAGGAGTTATAAGATATCTGGGGTACGCTATACTCTAATGATAGTTAAAACACTAATTTAAGATTTGGAAAAAACAGGACTGGCTTGAGATAAAATAGTTTTATCTTTTGTACAAGAACATTTGACTAGTGGAACGACTTGCTGTTGACAGTTGAAATTTAAAGGAGTTTAAGAGCGGAATTACTAGCTTCCTGGAAAGTAAAGAAAATGTTGATTTCAAATTTTTACTTTAACTCAGGGGTGGATAAGCAGAGACAGTCTTGTGTGCATGTGTTGTGAATATATAACACCCTTTCACATATGAATATGTGAAATATTCATATCAATTCTGAAGATTACAATTTAGAACAAGGTGTAGGGCTTGAGAAGTCAAGTATTTATAGTGACACAGAGATGACAATGAATACTACTAAAATCATGAGTAGTTTCCAAGAAACACCAATATTAACACAACTTTAAAACATGCACAAGTAAAGGCTACACCAGTACAACTACTAAATTAAAAATGTCCTAATATACAATTCTGTATACTTTTATCATTTTAAAGTTTTCTGGAAGAATATTTCTTTTTCAAATAAAATAAACAAGAAAATTTCAAAAGGAGGTTTAGTTAGTCCTGTAGCTTCCAGAATGTAACAAAGAAATGCAAGTTATTCAGATATTCACAGTTGACATAAAAATCTACAGCTTTATACTGAATCCACTAGTAGAAAGAAAAACTTTAAAACAGAAGTAGCCAGAACAGAATGTTTTTGTTTGTCCTGAGATAATAATTTTAAGTCTAAAACAATTTGATATAAATTAAAAAATTTAAAATTAGTGATTTTAGCAAACTTAAAGTTACCTTATTATTTTCAAAGACAATTTTAAAATTAAAATAAAAAATTAGCGAAACCATTTTATCTTTGAAAACGTCATTCAACAGTAGTTTTCCTTGTTAATATGCATTCATCTGGTTTTTCAATCAAATTATAGCTGTAAACATTATTAGTAAGAAAGCCTCCAAGCTTCACTAGCACCTGGTGGATATATTATTTAACTTTAATTAACAGGCAAGTATAAAATCTAAACAAAATTATAATATTAATTAGTTATAATATTTCAATAATAGGCGTCCACTTTTAAACTACCAGCATCGTTTTCGCAATATTACAACCAAGTCTCGAGTAAGTGTAAGCTAGTATTACTATTAATGCTATAGTATGCAGATTAGGTTAAATTTTCATTAATTCGATTATGTTATCAGGAATTTTTGCAGTGACAAAGACAAAGCTTACTGAATAGATATAATGTTAGACCACTCAATCTGATTATTAAATTATGCAGTAATATTAGTAACACAAAGATAAGCTTGCAAAAATATTACTAAAACAGTAATAGTAAACATTTCATACTCTTCGACTGTTCCATTTCTAAAGCGTTTTGACTTTATATTTTTAAATATATTACATCATTCTCAACAAAACTTACCTTTGTTTTAGTAATGACATGTGAAGCCAATTTTACAATAGCAAAGTTTCCTTTACCAATAGTTTTCTCTAATTCGTAAAATCCAACACGAACCAAACCAGTAGCAGAGTTCTCACTCACAAGCTTCGTCCTGTCCGCTGCCATGTTTTCGCCAGTTCTGATCATGCACATTCCAGTAGCCTCGTTCTCAGGCCTGTGTAGTTACAACCAAGTTCATAAAATGCGTGTAATATTAAGTGCAGACGCATACTACACTGACTAGAAGCGTATAATTATATTTCATAAGAAGTTATTTTATAAAGTTTTATATCGATACCATACAGCCCAGGTATCTAATGTTACTATTTATTCGCTTTGCTTATATTTCAGTTATTCAACACAAAACCCTAAATATAATTTAAATAAAACTCTAAAACTAACAACTACCTGATTTACAAAGTTCTGTACAAGGAAATGTCAAACATTTATCTTTGCTTCCGGATTTCCATCAAAGGAAACTGTGTTCATTACCTGTACCGAGTTTGTGATAAACTATATTCTATCCGAGAGGTTTTTGACGATATACTATATCTAATAGATTATAAAATAATAAAAGCCCTCCACATATTGTCACGCCTAAACTTATTACGTACTTGTAAGCTATGTACGTGAACTAGTAATGCATCAAAACAAACAGTAATATACTCTATGTCCGTTTCTTCGACGTAGTAATTTTTATACACTAAACAACGTCGAATATTTTCGTCTGAACAGCTCTTTGTATGAAAACTGTGAAATACTGTTTTGAGATCTCAACCGCACCAGACAACGAGTTCCAGACAGCAGTCAGATGGAACAGCCCCATACGCGATAACACACTATATATTAAACTCTTGGGTGTGCGAGATAAAGACACCTCAGAGGGTGCGCTCATTTACGTCATCGGACAACGTTGCGCGAATGGCACAAAACACAAAAACTTTAACGACCGCAGTGACACCACGACAAACTGAAGAGAATAGCAAAAAGAGTCATATTATTATAAGTTAACGTTTGTCGGTGACAAAAGACACAGCACGTAATATCTTAGCTTTATGAAACAAAACAAAACTTAGTGTTTAAGAATGAACAATAAAACAAATTTGTGTTAAATCACGATTATACCTCTATTCATAAACATAAAATTTTGTCCACATAAACAACGTTAAACAAGTAAATTTTAGGTAGTAAGTGAAAACTTGTCGTTATAATTTTTAATTCGTTTAGTACAAACCGCACGATTCCGGTCGCACCAAATATGCTCGCCCTCCCAGTCGTGGGGACGTTATAATTTTTACGGTCAATCCCACTATTCGTTGGTAAAAGAGTAGCCCAAGAGTTGGCGGTGGGTGGTTATGACTAGTTGCCTTCCCTCTAGTCTTACACTGCGAAATTAGGGACGGCTAGCGCAGATGGCCCTCGAGTGGCTTTTCATGAAATTAAAAAAAAGCAACAAACAATCTTCACGATTAACAGTACATAATGTTTATAAATGATCAGTGTAAACCTCTATTTTCAGCTAAGATGACAGCAACAGAACAGACGAGGCCTAGCATGTGATATCCCATTTTATATCCTGGGGACTAACATGGGACCTTGAAAGTGTAGTAAGACCCGAGCGAGACGTAGGTTTGACGTCACGTTACTATAGTTACCAAATAAAATAACCTTAAGATGTGCATAATGTGCAGACTAAAAAAACAAACAAACAAGAAACTAGTGATAAAAAGTTCGTATTTAATTCATATTTCTTTTTACCAAAGTTCTACACAATATACGTGGTTTACTCAAGCGGCGAGTCGAACGCCCTAACCACCTGGCCTTGTTAGGCTACGACATACTTGTTACATGTTATAACACAGTTTTATACGTACATAAGCACGCCCGTTATAAATATCATTCAATCTGTTGTAATTTTATATTATAAATAAAATCAGGTTTAAGTTTGTTAATCGTCATGGCAACATGAAGTACACACGGGATACAGTTCCCGATTCAACAATACATTTAAATTTATCGGGCACATGCATACACATGTACTTAATGCTTTAACGTATTTCATCAGTGAATTTGAAGAATTGCAATCATAAAATGCAAGGTTCGATTCACTTCTGTAGACGTATCACATTGTGTAACTTTGGACCACAAAAGAACACAAATTAATTATTTGATATTGTGACCGTTTTGTTATCGTGCTTATTTTCTGTGCACAGAACATTAGAAGTAGATAAAAACACATTATATGAGTGTTAAAAGTAGGTAATTTCCTTTTATAAAACCAAAACTCCAGGAGTGCTATGTTTTTCTCGGTTTTATAAACTTATGTTCTTCTGTCGAAAATAATAAAATATACCATCTACAACTGCTAACTTGTTCAAGAATTTTCTCATAAAGCTACATTATATGTCCGTTACTGTTCATAATGTTGAACAAATGGAATATAGAGGATGTGCCTAGTCAATACAGCCCACTGTCTATTTTTGAGCTGTACGACCAAGTAACGCGTTCGTGAACCTCAGGCATGGAACGTAGTTAAGCAGCAACGGGACGCGAACCACGAACACTTTAGGTGAACAGTCCAGACACGTTAACAGTTACGCCACGCTCGACCCCAAAAGTCCTCATAAAGTGCACGTAGTGGCTGTAATGATGTTTTACAATCAACCAATTAAAGTACGCGATGTGAAATATTTCTTCATAAGAAGATAATACACACAGTTTATCTATAGAGCTATGTGATACATACAAAGTTATTTAATTATAGTTGTCCGTGACATGTGCAAGTTGGCTGACTCGGTTTTGTTAAAGTTTCATATGTCAGTTTTATACGATTATTTGGATAATTTTTTCATGTGTTTTTCACGAATAAGTGACAACATGAACTGGGTTTATTTCGAAATAAAAAACTCATACATATACATAACAAAAAAGGAGAGATGTAGCAAATACAGTGTTTTTTGAAGCTTGCCGTAATTATTTCATATACATATTTATTTTATATCGTATGTACATATTTTTCAAGTATTATATTTCACTACATTGATTTTGAAAGATCTTTTACATAGAGGCTTCGCCATAGAAACTGTAAAAAAAAATGTTTATGTTTTACAGAAAGAAATAGAGACCGATAAACGGAAAGGGGTGTATTTTAACTGTGTAATATATTTCAACTTTGTTATCTATGTTAACCCTCCATAATTTAGAATGTTTTTCTTACAAATGAAAAAATGGGATTGACTATCACATCATGTCGCTCTTATAGCTGAAAAGGCAAACATGTTTAGTGACAGGATTCGCACTCGCAGCGACTTGACCAACTAAGTCAAACTAATTAGTAAAGATGAATATTTTTCAAAGTTTTCAGAACAACTTCCTCACTGTTTATAACTGTATTATCCTATATTCACTTAAAAACTGGTTTCAAACTTGTATATTTTGCCTAAGTATATTTCAGATGAATGTTAAATCACACTAGTTAAGAATTGTCGTTTGTGTATGTTCTGCACAGGACTATACACGGGGCCACATCAGTCATTCATTATAACTTGTTGACGTCCTCTCCTGGACTATACTCTGTACCAAATTAGTTATTCATTATCACTTGTCCTCTTCTGGACTATACTCTGTATCAAATTAGTTATTTATTATCACTTGTCCTCTTCTGGACTATACTCTGTACCACATTAGTTATTCATTATCAGTTGTTGATGTCCTCTTCTCGACTGTACTCTGTACCAAATTAGTAATTCATTATCACTTGTTGATGTCCTCTTCTGGACTATACTCTGTACCAAATTAGTTATTCATTATCACTTGTTGATGTCCTCTTCTGGACTATACTCTGTACCAAATTAGTTATTCATTATCACTTGTCCTCTTCTGGACTATACTCTATACCAAATTAGTTATTCATTATCACTTGTTGATGTCTTCTTCTGGACTATACTCTGTACCACATTAGTTATTCATTATCACTTGTTGACGTCCTCTACTGGACTATATTAATTATGCAGAGGAACAGCGGTGAATTCGATGTTCAGAGAGTTAGGTGTGCAGAGGAGTATTGGTTACTTCTTTGTTCAGAGAGTTAGATGTGCAGAGGAGTAGAGGTTAATTCATTGTTCACAGAGTTAGGTATGCAAAGAAGTAGTGGTTAATTCTTTGTTCACATAGTTAGGTATGCAGAGGAATAGTGATTACTTCTTTGTTCAGAGAGTTAGGTATGCAGAGAAGTATTGGTTATTTTTTGTTCAGAGAGTTTGGTATGCAGACAAGTATTGGTTATTTTTTGTTCAGAGAGTTTGATATGCAGAGAAGTAGTGGTTATTTCTTTGTTCAGAGAGTTAGGTGTGCAGAGGACTAGTGGTTATTTTTTTCTTCAGAGAGATAGGTATGCAGAGGTGTAGTGGTTACTTCTTTGTTCACAGAGTAAGGTATGCAGAGGAGTAGTGGTTAATTCTTTGTTCACAGAGTAAGATATGCAGAGGAGAAGTGAATAATTCTTTGTTCAGAGAGTTAGGTATGCAGAGGAGTAGAGGTTAATTCTTTGTTCACAGAGTTAGGTATGCAGAGGAGTAGTGGTTAATTCTTTGTTCACAGAGTTAGGTATGCAAAAGACCAGAGGTTAATTCTTTGTTCAGAGAGCTAGATATACAGAGCAGTATTGGTTATTTTTTGTTCGAAGAGTTTGGTATGCAGAGAAATGTTGGTTATTTCTTTGTTCAGAGAGTTAGGTATGCACAGGAGTAGTGATTAATACTTTGTTCAGAAAGTTAGATATGCAGAGGAGTAGTGGTTAAGTTTTTCTTCAGAGAGATAGATATGCAGAGGTGTAGTGATTAATTCTTTGTTCAGAGAGTTAGGTGTGCAGAGGAGTAGTGGTTAATTCTTTGTTCACAGAGTAAGGTATGCAGAGGAGTAGTGGTTAATTCTTTGTTCACATAGTAAGGTATGCAAAGGAGTAGTGGTTACTTCTTTGTTCAAAGAGTTAGGTATGCAGAGGAGTAGTGGTTACTTCTCTGTTCACAGAGTAAGATATGCAGAGGAGTAGTGGTTAATTCTTTGTTCACAGAGTTAGGTATGCAGAGGAGTAGAGGTTAATTCTTTGTTCACAGAGTTAGGTATGCAGAGGAGTAGTGGTTAATTCTTTGTTCACAGAGTTAGGTATGCAGAGGAGTAGAGGTTAATTCTTTGTTCACAGAGTTAGGTATGCAGAGAAGTAGAGGTTAATTCTTTGTTCAGAGAGTTAGGTATGCAGAGGAGTAGAAGTTAATTCTTTGTTCACAGAGTTAGGTATGCAAAGAAGTAGAGGTTAATTCTTTGTACAGAGAGTTAGGTATGCAGAGGAGTAGTGGTTAATTCTTTGTTCACATAGTAAGGTATGCAAAGGAGTAGTGGTTACTTCTTTGTTCAGAGAGTTAGGTATGCAGAGGAGTAGAGGTTAATTCTTTGTTTACAGAGTAAGATATGCAGAGGAGTAGTGGTTAATTCTTTGTTCACAGAGTTAGGTATGCAGAGGAGTAGTGGTTAATTTTTTGTTCACAGAGTTGGGTATGCAGAGGAGTAGTGGTTAATTCTATGTTCACAGAGTTAGGTATGCAGAGGAATAGTGGTTATTTCTTTGTTCAGAGAGTTAGGTATGCAGAGGAGTAGTGATTAATTCTTTGTTCAGAAAGTTAGGTATGCAGTAGAGTAGTGGTTAATTTTTCTTCAGAGAGATAAATATGAAGAGGTGGAGTAATTAATTCTTTGTTCAGAGAGTTAGGTGTGCAGAGGAGTAGTGGTTAATTCTTTGTTCACAGTGTTAGGTATGCAGAGGAGTAGTGGTTAATTCTTTGTTCACAGAGTTAGGTATGCAGAGAAGTAGAGGTTAATTCTTTGTTCAGAGAGTTAGGTATGCAGAGGAGTAGAGGTTAATTCTTTGTTCAGAGAGTTAGGTATGCAGAGGAGTAGTGGTTACTTCTTTGTTCACACAGTAAGATATGCAGAGAAATATTGGTTATTTTTTGTTCAGAGAGTTTGGTATGCAGAGAAGTAGTGGTTATTTCTTTGTTCAGAGAGTTAGGTATGCAGAGGAGTAGTGATTAATTCTTTGTTCAGAGAGTTAGGCATGCAGAGGAGTAGTGGTTACTTCTTTGTTCACATAGTAAGATATGCAGAGGAGTAGTGGTTAAGTCTTTGTTCACAGAGTTAGGTATGCAGAGGAATAGTGGTTATTTCTTTGTTCAGAGAGTTAGGTATGGAGAGCAGTATTGGTTATTTTTTTGTTCAGAGAGTTTGGTATGCAGAGAAGTAGTGGTTACTTCTTTGTTCACAGAGTAAGATATGCAGAGGAGTAGTGGTTACTTCTTTGTTCACATAGTAAGATATGCAGAGGAGTAGTGATTAATTCTTTGTTCAGAGAGTTAGGTGTGCAGAGGAGTAGTTGTTAATTTTTTCTTCAGAGAGATAGATATGCAGAAATGTAGTGATTAATTCTTTGTTCAGAGAGTTAGGTATGCAGAGGAGTAGAGGTTACTTCTTTGTTCACATAGTAAGATATGCAGAGAAATATTGGTTATTTTTTGTTTAGAGAGTTTGGTATGCAGAGAAGTAGTGATTAATTCTTTGTTCAGAAAGTTAGGTATGCAGTAGAGCAGTGGTTAATGTTTTCTTCAGAGATATAGATATGCAGAGGTGTAGTGATTAATTCTTTGTTCAGAGAGTTAGGTATGGAGAGGAGTAGTGGTTAATTCTTTGTTCATAGAGTTAGGTATGCAGAGGAGTAGAGGTTAATTCTTTGTTCACAGAGCTAGGTATGCAGAGCAGTATTGGTTATTTTTTGTTCAGATAGTTTGGTATGCAGAGATGTAGTGGTTATTTTTTTGTTTACAGAGTTAGGTATGCAGAGGAGTAGTGGTTAATTCTTTGTTCAGAGAGTTAGGTATGCAGAGGAGTAGTGGTTAGTTTTTTCTTCAGAGAGATAGGTATGCAGAGGTGTGGTGGTTATTTCTTTGTTCAGAGAGTTAGGTATGCAGAGGAGTAGTGGTTAATTCTTTGTTCACAGAGTTAGGTATGCAGAGGAGTAGTGGTTATTTTTTGTTCATAGAGTTCTGTATGCAGATTAGTAGTGGTTAATTCTTTCTTCTGAGAGGTAGGTATGGAGAGGAGTAGTAGTTATTTTTTTTCATATTGTGGAAAATTTGTTTAACACCATTTGAGTAAAGGACGAGTGATATTAGAATAATAAATTTATAAAACGATGACAATTAGAGAACAGTCGAAGAAATTCTCTTATTGAAAGCATGTTCTTTGGCATTAACAATTTCTGAAGAGATTCAGTCTTAGATATATCTTTAGACACACCTATTCTACATGTTTTAAGCAAACCACTTGCGGAGAAAACAACTCACATTTGAGATTTCGCTCAACGTTACATAACTATGAATTTATATCTCTGAAATCAATTCCTAATACGAAGTCTCCTTTAATGTTGATTACAAATAGAGCATAAAGTGTAAAGAAGCTTTCTACAGCAGAAATAATGCTTAACTTTCATCTTGCTGGAACTATATAACTGTAGAACCAGTGTTAATCAACATTCTTTTGATTCTCCTCATAAATAAGGGCCAAACAACTTCAACTGTAGAACCAACGTTCTTGTGAGACTTGCCATAAATAAGAGCCAAACAACTTCAACTGTAGAACCAATGTTAATCAACGTTCTTGTAAGACTTCCCAACAATATTTGTGTAATGGTTTACTTAAATGACAAGTTTTTTGTCTCGCTTGGGACAGAATTTGTATTTTCAGTTGAAGTTCTTTTCTTATGTCCAAATAATTCCTGTTTTATGTTGTCTGGTTAGATCTTTACTGTTGTTTTAATTTACTTTGGTTCTGAGACTCATCCTTAGATTATTGTCTCTTTAGCTTATTAAAAAATTATTTATTTCCTATGGTCACAGTTTCCACATTGAGAAGAGGTTTTCTTTATTATAGGATTTTGTTTGCTGTTACTGTTAAGATGTCCTTTCAAGGTAAAATATCCATTGCCTTCTGGTTTATTTCCTCCATTTTGTGTAAGGCAACTAGTTGACTAATTAATCCTCTTAGTTCTTCTAACCTATCGTCAGGAGGAGTAGGTATTTCAATGTGACTCAATCTAATGATCCTGTAACTTCTGGTTGGTGTCTTTAGTTGTAAAACTAGTTCATTGGAACTCCAACACCAACTCGAGATCTTCATTCAAAGTAGATATTTCAATATGACTCAATCTGATGATCCTGTAATTTCTGGTTGGTGTCTTTCGTTGTAAAACTAGTTGATTGGAGCTCCAACACCAACTCGAGATCTTCATTCAAAGAACTATGTTTAGTCTGCTTCATCTTAACTTTTATGTCTTCGACTGTTATCCCGTCTATGAACTGGTCACGTGTTAATGAATTAATGTGAAGCAGCAAGGTGTGCCTTACCAGACATTCACAACTATGGCTAGGGTGTGTTTTTTTTTCTCTGTACCCTGTAACTTTCTTTTGAAACGTCACTCTGAACATGTCAGATAAGACAGCTATCAACACATGATACTGTTTTGGTCTCCGGTTGCGAGGTTGTTTAATGCCATTAAAAATAATCAATTTAAATCAAACAACAAGATGAATAGTCCATTATTCAACGAGTAAATATGCTTCGAATAGTACCTTTCCACTATGATCCATGGTTCTTCAACTGGATGATATCTTTGGAATGGAATGTGAAGTTCAAGAGGTGGATTTGGTGATGACATATCATTCAGAAAGGTTCTGTTGTTATAGATCTTACAACAGTAGTGGTAACTGATGTTAGTAAACCGTGCTGTAGGCTGGACTTTTGAGAGAGATGTGTTTGATCTCTGCATTTAATAATTCATTTTATTTTATTTTTGTGCAGTTTTTCACGTTACTGGTGTCTTAATGTGTCCCTTCAGTACATCTCTAACATCCTCAGACTTCTTTAAATATTGTATCTCTTACTTCTGTCCCTTCCGTGTTGTTCTCCCAGTTTTATGTCTCTTTATTTTTTATCTATTTTTATTTTGTTTTTAGTGTTGTTATTGTTTCACCTCTTCAAACACATTTTTATCTCGTTTTATGTTCGCGTTGTCATGTTGAAGCTTTGTGAAAGTTTGGTTTCATTTTGCCGAAATAGTTCTTCATCTGATGACATACAGCTGTATCTTGTTTCATTATCGGTTGAGCTTGTTCTTTTCCACATTATTTGATAAACATAATGACTAGCTAGTACAATACATATCATAATAAGTTTTAAACTTTTGCTACAGGTACGGTCACTGTTGGGCCTAACTTCACAAACAACTTCAAATTCCTATTGAAACTAATATAGGTCTAAAAACTTATGCATTCACTTCAAAAGTTTTCTTGCTAATCGATTGGTATCAAAAGTACTGAATAACTTATTGATTAATTGAATCACAGACAGATAAACATAAGTCCCTAACAGACACTGTATGAATAATTCACAAATTATGGTATTCATTTTATATTTTTATTTCTACATACCACACGTAGTTGATGTATTCTACAGTCTTTACCTTAAATTTTCTATATAATACGTCATTATTACGTAATGACATGCAGTCTCGAATAAAGAAATATCTAAATTGAAATATTAAAAATACAGACACAAATTAATTAATATATTAGTAGGTTGTATGGCTATTTGCTAGTGTGTTTTAATGTCTGTAATAGATGTATTTGATCTCTGTAACTACAAAATAAATTGAGTTTAATTTCTCATCTTTTGTCAAGACAACAAAATCTGTAACTACACAATTACTAATGTTTAATTTCCCATCTTTTGTAACGACAAAAAATCTGTAACTACAGAATTACTAATGTTTAATTTCTCATCTTTTGTGACGACAACAAAATCTGTAACTACAAAATTACTAATGTTGAATTGCTCATCTTTTGTAACGACAACAAAAGCTGTAACTACAGAATTACTAATGTTTAATTTCTAATCTTTATTAACGACAACAAAATCTGTAACTACAGAATTACTAATGTTTAATTTCTCATCTTTTGTCACGACAACAAAATCTGTAACTACAAAATTACTAATGTTTAATTTCTCATCTTTTGTAACGACAACAAAATCTGTAACTACAGAAATACTAATGTTTAATTTCCCATCTTTTGTAACGACAACAAATCTTTAACTAGAAAATTACTAATATTTAATTTCTCACCTTTTGTAACGACAACAAAATCTGTAACTACAAAATTACTAATGTTTAATTTCCCGTCTTTTGTAACGACAAAAATCTGTAACTAAAAAATTACTGTTTAATTTCCCATATTTTGTAACGACAACAAAATCTGTAACTACAAAATTACTTATGTTTAATTTCCCATCTTTTGTAACGACAACAAAATCTGTAACTACAAAATTACTAATATTTAATTTCTCATCTTTTGTAACGACAACAAAAACTTTAACTACAAAATAACTTATGTTCAATTTTCCATCTTTTGTAACGACAACAAAATCTGTAACTACAGAATAAGCATAGTGTTTGTTCTTGTTTATATCTGAACTCACGAGGATAAGCAATGATTTTCTTTAACCAGAAACCTATGATGTAAAACATTGTGAAACCACAGCATCTTAGCTTATGTAAACAATTTAATAAAAAAAATTACTTCTGTTTTCTTGCACAGGAAGTTTTACGGTTTAAAATAATAAACTGTGGAAGTTAACTGATTGTTAGTAATGGTGTAACACTTAGAAACAGTTTAGACTTATGTGGGCGATATTGAAACAGAAACAGTTTAGGCTTAAGTTAGTGATAAGAAAAACTGATACAGTTTAGGCTAAAGTTAGTGTTGGGAAACCGTTAAACAGTTTAGGCTTAAGTTATTGATGAAAAAACTGCTATAATTTTGGTTAAAGTTTGTGTTGAGAAACTATGCGAAACAGTTTAGGTTTAGATTAGTGATGGTGAAACACTTAGAAACACTTTAGGTTTAGATTAGTGATGGTGAAACTCTCAGAAACAGTTTAGGCTTAAGTTAGTGATGTGAAAAACTGCAACAGTTTAGGTTAAAGTTTGTGTTGAGAAACTATGCTAAACAGTTTACGCTTAGATTAGTGATGGTGAAACACTTAGAAACAGTTTAGGTTTAGATCAGTGATGGTGAAGCACTCGTAAAGAGTTTAGGTTTATCGGTTGTGTTTTTGTCTGAACAGAACAATGCGTATCTTTTCTGAACAACCCTTGTCCAAAACGACAGTGGTTGTATGGCCCTGTAGCACAACACAAAACAGTGATATTAGTGTTTGTAGTACAAATTACACCCCAAATCTAAGGCCAAGCGTAATCTTCTGTTTAACATGCCCGGACTGTGAATCCAAAAACTCGCTATTATTGCTTTGTTTCAATGTGCTTTGAGACCCTAGAGATGTAATAAGAGTGACAATAAATCCCCACTAATGAGACAAGAGCTGCTCAAAAATTAACTTTCTCTCTCTATATACATTTTATCACTTCAGGCATGTCCGTAGATTCTAGCTTTGTTCTCTAAAACTAATCATTCCAAAGTGATTTTAATCTAATTAAAGTACAAAACGTTTTATTGAAATTTATTTGGTTGAAGACAAGATGATTATAAAGGATATTAATGTGATTAGATGACTAGTTCATAAAGTACACGGTAAATACAAAGTTTTCACGAACTGCAAAGTCTGCTGTACATGATCAGAGGAATATCAAACGGCACGTGACTCCCTGAAGCGTACATTCTTTCGATTTAAATAAAAGCCTGAACTTCGGTATATCACTTCGTGGACGTCACTGTGACGTCAGACCCGTGTATCGCACGCACTCCGAGTTTACTGAGTAATATAAAACTGACGTCAAGGTGGCCGCACTTGGCCAAATAATCGTTTCCAGGGAGCATATTTACTTTGTACTGACGCCAATAGTGCATAATTCATGCCAGTTGGAGACGGTAGTGCCAACAAAATGGGACCGTGTGAGCTCAGTAAGATCTCTAATAGTGATATAATATCATAAAAAAAAAGATTATTAGTCAGAAAACTCGACTCTTAGCATGTTTTACAGATCAAGATAATTTACATCAAATTATACCATTATCTCAATAAAAAACAGTGTTGACTTTGTTGTATTAAAGTTAATATATTTTTAGACAAAATTTTTGTTTTTTCTTTTGTCTCTTCATCAATCCTTTATCAGTTACCGAAAATATAAGAATTCGTTCTATTTGGTGCCTATTAACCCTACAGTATTCGTTTTCCAGCATGATTTTAAATATAGACAGGGAAAAAACAGTTACTAAAAAATGTTGCAAAAAGTTACACAAAGACGACTTGAATATAGCGGTCTCGAAATGACCGTTACAAAGAAAGCAGATTTGAAACATCACAACTTGTTGAAGGCCGTCACTACTATAGCATATCTTTACTTGTTGAAGGCCGTCACCACTATAACATATCTTTACTTGTTGAAAGCCGTCACTACTAGAGCATATCTTTACTTGTTGAAAGCCGTCACAACAAAATCATATCTTTACTTGATAAAAGCTGTCACTACTATAACATATCTTTACTTGTTGAGGTCCGTCACTACTGCAGCATATCTTTACTTGTTGAAGGCCGTCACTATTATAACATATCTTTACTTGTTGAAGGCCGCAGTACTGTAACATATCTTTATTTGTTGAAGGCCGTCACAACTTTAACGTATCTTAACTTGTTGAAAGCCGTCACTACTAGAGGATATCTTTACTTGTTGAGACCCTAAGAAGTACATTATATCTTTACTTTTTGAAGGCCGTCACTATTATAACATATCCTTACTTCTTGAAAGCCGTACCTAGTACAGAATATCTCTAATTGTATAAAGCAGTAACTACTATAACATATCTTTACTTGTTGAAAGCCGTCACTACTATAACATATCTTTACTTCTTGAAGGCCGTCACTATTATAACATATCCTTACTTCTTGAAAGCCGTACCTAGTACAGAATATCTCTAATTGTATAAAGCAGTAACTACTATAACATATCTTTACTTGTTGAAAGCCGTCACTACTATAACATATCTTTACTTCTTGAAGGCCGTCACTACGAGACCATATCTTTACTTCTTCAAGGCCGTCACTACTACAGCATATCTTTACTTGTTGAAGGCCGTCAGTACTATAACATTTCTTTACTTGTTGAAGGCCGACACTTCTATAACATATTTTTACTTTTTGAAAGCCGTCACTGGTACAGCATATCTTCACTTCTTGAAGGCGGTCACTACCAGAGCATATCTTTACTTCTTGAAGGCCGTCTTCACTACAACATATCTTTACTTATTCAAAACCCTCACTACTACAGCATATCTAAACTTGTTGAAGGCCGTCACTAGTGCAGTATATCCTTGCTTGTTGAGGGCCATCACTGCAAAAACATATCTTTAATTCCTGAAGAACGTCAGAACTAAAGCATATCTTAACTTGTTGCAAGCCGTAACAAAAATAACACATCTTTACTTGTTGAATGCCGTCACTGTTATAGCATATGTTTACTTATTGAAAGCCGTCATTACTATAACATATCTTTACTTGTGGAAAACCGTCAGTACTATAACACATCTTAACTTGTTGAAGGCCGTCTTAACTATAAAATATCTTTCTTTGTTGAAGGTCGTCACTAATTGAGCATATCTTTACTTGTTAAAGGCCGTCACTACTATAACATATCTTTACTTGTTGAGGGCCATCACTACTATAACGTATTTTAACTTGTTGAAAGTCGTCACTACCAGAGGATATCTTTACTTCTTAAAACCCTCACTAGTATATTATATCTTTACTTTTTGAAGGCCGTCACTACTATAACATATCTTTACTTCTTCAAAGCCGTACCTAGTACAGCATATCTTTGCTTGTTGAAGGCCGTCACTACTATAACATATCTTTATTTGTTGAAGAACGTCACTGTTATAGCATATCTTTACTTATTGAAAGCAGTCATTACTATGACATATCTTTACCTGTTGAAGGCCGTCACTACTATAACATATCTTTACTTGTTGAATGCTGTCACTATTAGAGCATATCTTTACTTGTTGAAAGTCGTCACTTGTACAGCATATCTTTACTTATTGAAAGCCGTCACCATTATAACATATCTTTACTTGTTTAGGTCCGTCACTACTACAGAATATCTTTACATGTTGACGGCCCTCATTATTATAACATATATTTACTTGTTGAAGACCGTCACTGCTATAGCTTATCTTTATTTATTGAAAGCCGTCATTACTATCACATGTCTCATCTTGTTGAAGGCCGTAAGAACTATAACATGTCTTTACTTGTTGAGGGCCGTCACCACTATAACGAATCTTAACTTGTTGAAATCCGTCACTACTAAAGGATATCTTTACTTATTAAAGGCCGTCACTACTAAACCATATCTTTACTTCTTGAAAGCCGTACCTAGTACAGAATATCTCTAACTGTTGAAAGCCGTAACCACTATAACATATCGTCACTTGTTAAAAGCCGTCACTACTATAACATATCTTTACTTGTTGAGAGCCGTCAAGACTACAGTATATCTTCACTTGTTGAAGGCCGTCACTACTATGGCATATCTTTACTTCTTCCAGGCAGTCAGTACTATAACATATCTTTAGTTGTTGAAGGTCGTCACAACTACAAAATATCTTTACTTGTTGAAAGCCGTCACTACTATAACATATCTTTACTTGTTGAAGGCCGTCACTACTATAATATATTTTTACTTGTTCAAATCCGTCTCTACTAGAGCATATCTTTACTTCTTGAAGGCCGTCACCACTACAACATATCTTTACTTCTTGAAAACCCTCAATCCTAGAGCATATCTTTACTTTTTTAAGGCCTTCATTACTACAGCATATCTTTACTTCTTGAGGGCCGTAACTAGTATAGCAAATCTTTACTTGTTGAAGGCCGTCATTCATTTACATATCTTTACTTGTTGAACGCCGTCACTAATATAACATAACTTTACTTGTTGAAAGCCGTCACTAGCACAGCATTTCTTTACTTGTTGAAAGCCGTCACTGCTGCAGCATATTTTTACTTGTTGAAGGCCGTCACTAGTGCATTATATCCTTCCTTGTTGAAGGCCGTCACTACAATAACATATCTTTACTTCTTGAAGGCCATCAGTACTAAAGAATATCTTTACTTGTTAAATGCCGTGACTCTAATACCATATATTTACTTATTGAACGCAGTCATTATTATGAAATATCTTTACTTGTTGAAGGCCGTCAGTACTATAGCATATCTTTATTTCTTGAAGGCCGTCACTACTATAGCATATCTTTACTTGTTGAATGCCGTCACTACTAGAGCATATCTTTACATATTCAAAGTCGTCATTTGTACCACATATCTTTACTTGTGGAAAGCCGTCACCACTATAACATATCTTTACTTGTGGAAAGCCGTCACCACTATAACATATCTTTACTTGTTGAGGTCCGTCACTACTATAACATATATTTACTTGTTGAAGACCGTCACAGCTATAGCTTATCTTTACTTGTTCAAGGCTGTCAGTAGTATAACATATTTTGACTTGTTGAAGGTTGTCACTACTATAACATATCTTTACTTGTATAGAGCCGTAACTAGTACAGCACATCTTTGCTTGTTGAAGGCCGTCACTACTATCACATATCTTTACTTGTATAGAGCCGTAACTAGTACAGCACATCTTTGCTTGTTGAAGGCCGTCACTACTATCACATATCTTTACTTGTTGAAGGCCTTCATTACTATGACATATCTTTACTTGTTGATGGCCGTCAATACTATAAGATATCTTTACTTGATGAAGGCCGTCACCACTACAACATATCTTTACTTATTGAAAACCCTCAATCCTAGAGCATATCTTTACTTTTTGAAGGCTGTCATTACTACAGCATATCTTTCCTTCTTGAGAGCTGTCACTAGTTCAGCATATCTTTATTTGTTGAAGGCGGTCACTACAAGAGCATAGCTTTACTTGGTGAGGGCCGTAGCTAGTATAGCATATCTTTACTTGTACGGCCGTAAGTATTATAGCATATCTTTACTTGTTGAACGCGGTTACTACTAGATCATATCTTTACTTTTCGAAGGCCGTCACCACTACAACATATCTTTACTTGTTGAGGGCCGTCACTACTATACCATATCTTTACTTCTTGAAGGCCATCACTGATAAAACATATCTTTTTTTGTTGAAAAACGTCACTACTATAACATATCTTTACTTGTTAAGGGCCGTCACAACTATAGCATATCTTTACTTGTTGAGAGCCGTCCCTACTTTAACGTTAGTTTAGTTCTTTAAAGCCGTCACTACTATAACATATTTTTACTTCTTGAAAGCCGAAAGTACTATAGCATATCTTTACTTGTTGAAGGCCGTAACTACCACTATAACATATCTGTATTTGTGATAATCCGTCAGTACTAGAGCATATCTTTACTTTTTGAGGGTCGTCATGAGTATAGCACATCTTTAATTTTTTAAAGCCGTCAGTACTATAGCATATCTTTACTTGTTGAAAGCCGTCACTAATACAGCATATATTTACTTGTTGAAAGCCGTCACTTCTATGACATTTCTTTTCTTGTTTAGGGCCGTCATTACTACAGGATATCTTTACTTGTTGAGAGCTGTCAATGCTACAGCATTTTTTTACTTGTTGAAGGCCATCAACAAATGTATAACTTTACTTGTTGAGTGCCGTTACCACTATACTATGTCTTTACTTGTTAAAGGCCATAACTAGTATTACATATCTTTACTTGTTGATGGCCGTCACTATTATAACATATCTTTAATTGTTTAAGTGATTTCTATAACATATATTTATTTTGTTGAAGGCGGTCACTACAAAAGCATATCTTTACTTGCTGAGGGCCGTCACTATTATAGCATATCTTTACTTGTTGAAGTCCGTAAGTGCTATAAGATATCTTGATTTGTATAAAGCCGTCACTACTATAGCATATCTTAACTTGTTGAAGGCCGTCACCACTACAACATATCTTTACTTCTTGAAAACCCTCAATCCTATAGCATATCTTTACTTTTTTAAGGCCTTCATTACTACAGCATATCTTTACTTCTTGAGGGCCGTAACTAGTATAGCAAATCTTTACTTGTTGAAGGCCGTCATTGCTTTACATATCTTTACTTGTTGAACGCCGTCACTAATATAACATAACTTTACTTGTTGAAAGCCGTCACTAGCACAGCATTTCTTTACTTGTTGAAAGCCGTCACTGCTGCAGCATATTTTTACTTGTTGAAGGCCGTCACTAGTGCATTATATCCTTCCTTGTTGAAGGCCGTCACTACAATAACATATCTTTTCTTCTTGAAGGCCATCAGTACTAAAGAATATCTTTACTTGTTAAATGCCGTGACTCTAATACCATATATTTACTTATTGATCGCAGTCATTATTATGAAATATCTTTACTTGTTGAAGGCCGTCAGTACTATAGCATATCTTTACTTGTTGAATGCCGTCACTACTAGAGCATATCTTTACATATTCAAAGTCGTCATTTTTATTTGTTGAAAGCCGTAACTAACAGAGCATATCTTTATTTTGTTGAAGGCCGTCACTACAAAAGCATATCTTTACTTGCTGAGGGCCGTCCCTATTATAGTATATCTTTAAGTGCTATAAGATATCTTGATTTGTATAAAGCCGTCACTACTATAGCATATTTTAACTTGTTGAAGGCCGTCACAACTATAACATATCTTTACTTGTTGAGGGTCGTAACTACCACTATTACATATCTGTATTTGTTGAAATCCGTCCCTACTTGAGCATATCTTTACTTGTTGATGGCCGTCACTAGTATAGCATGTCTCTACTTTTTGAAGGCCGTCACTACTACAGCATATCTCTACTTCTTAAGGGCCATCACTAGTATAGCATATCTTTAATTGTTTAAGGCCGTCAGTACTATAACATATCTTTACTTGTTGAAAGCCGTCAATACTACAGCATATCTTTACTTGTTTGAAGCCGTCACTACAATAACCTATTTTTACTTGTTGAAGACCTTCACTACTAGAGCATATCTATACTTGTTTAGGGCCGTCACCACTAGAGCATTTCTTTACTTGTTGAATGCCGTCAGTACTATAACATATCTTTACTTGTTGAAGGCCGTCACTACTAGATCATATTTTTACTTGTTGAAGGCCGTCTCTATTACAGCATATCTTTACTTGTTGAGGGCCGTCACTAATATAGCATATCTTTTTTGTTGAAAGCCGTCATTATTATAAGATATCTTTACTTGTTGAAGGCCATCACGACTATAACATATGTTTACTTGTTGGTTTACTTTTGGAACCATTTTAGTCTTTTGCTGGTATGTTCGATCGATTATTTTGCAACTTAAATAATGAAAATTTAGACTTTCATGATTAATTCACCGAAAATTCGCCCCATCGTTAGACCCACGTGTTTAATTCACCGGAAGTTCGCCCTATCGCTAGACTCATGTGTTTAATTCACCGGAAGTCCGCCCCATCGTTAGACTCACGTGTTTAATTCACCGGAAGTCCGCCCCATCGTTAGACTCACGTGTTTAATTCACCGGACGTCCACCCCATCTTTAGACCCACGCGTTTAATTCACTGGAAGTCTGCCTCGTCGTTAGACGCACGTGTTTAATTCACCGGAAATCCGCCCCATCGTTAGAACGACGTGTTTAATTCACCGGAAGTCCACCCCATCGTCAGACCCACGTGTTTAATTCACCGGAAGTCTGCCACAACGAAAGAGTTAAATGTTTAATTTACCGCAAGTCTGCTTCCTCATTAGATTCTCATGTTTAATTCACCATTAATCATATTCTGCTACGTCATCAGATTCACATGTTTAATTCACACGAAGTTTGCTCCTTCGTTAGACCAACGTGTTTAATTTACCGGTTGTTTGTTAGGTCATCAGACCCACGTGTTTAATTCACCGGAAGTCTGCCACGTCGTCAGTCCCACGTGTTTAATTCCGACGTTCTTCTTATCTATTTGAGGCATGGACCACATCGAACACCACAGACAGACCGATAATTATACCATAACTTTTCAAAAATTATAAATGTCGAAGGCAAACAATTAGGAACGTACGTTTCTAGTTTGTAACCACACATCGGGGTTCAAGCCTTGGACTATTCTCTCAACTGTCCAATGGCTGTTAAGCCATACTGGAGACCATCAGAACTTGTATTATTTTGTCATTTGTTGTATCAGAGGAAACGGTGTTCAAAACTTCCCACTGTCGTATAAACGGGACCTCTAAACACGAAACACTCTCTGAACAGGAAATACAAACCAAAATTACGAACATTAGACACTTGAGAAAAGACAGACCAAATATTAACGTTGATTAACAATAAGAAAAACTAGAATATTAAAAAATACTCTTTAGTTTATAAACCCGATGTAACTTCGGTTAGCTTTCGTTATTCAAACCGGAGATCCAAGTTTTGTTTCTTATTAGAACTATTGTTAACAGAGACCAGGCTTGTGTTTCTAATCAGATCTACTGTTGACAGAAACCCAAGTTATGTTTTTAATTAGAACTATTGTTAACAGAGACACAAGCTATGTTTATAGTTAAAACAATTGTTAATGGAGACCCAGCTTACGTTTCTCATCAGAACTATTGCTAACGGAAACTTAGCTTGTGTTTCTACTCAGAACTATTGTTGGCAGAGACCTGTCTTGTGTTTCTACTCAGAATTTTTGTTAACAGAGACACAAGTTATGTTTCTAATTAGAACTATTGTTGACGAAGACCCAGCTTGTGTTTCTACTCAGAACTATTGTTAACAGCGGCCCGGCTTGTGTTTCTAATCAGAAGTTTTGTTAACAGAAACACAAGTTATGTTTCTAATTAGAACTATTGTTGACGAAGACCCAGCTTGTGTTTCTAAACAGAATTATTGTTAACAGAGACCTGGCTTGTGTTTCTACTCAGAACTATTGTCAAAAAATATCCAGTTTGTGTTTCTACTAAAAACTATTGTTAACAGAGACCCAGCTTATGTTTCTCATCAGAACTATTGTTTAAAAATACCCAGCTTGTGTTTCTACTCAAAACTTTTGTTAACAGAGACCCAGCTTATGTTTCTCATCAGAACTATTGTTAACGGAGACCCAGCTTGTGTTTCCACTTAGAACTATTGTTAACAGCGGCCCGGCTTGTGTTTCTAATCAGAACTTTTGTTAACAGAGACACAAGTTATGTTTCTAATTACAACTATTGTTCACGAAGACCCAGCTTGTGTTTCTACTTGGAACTATTGTTGGCAGAGACCCGGCTTGTGTTTCTACTCAGAACTATTGTTAACAGAGACCCGGCTTGTGTTTCTAATCAGAACTATTGTTGGCAGAAACCGGGCTTGTGTTTCTACTAAGAACTATTGTTAACAGAGACCTGGCTTGTGTTTCTAATCAGTACTATTGTTAACAGAGACACAAGTTATGTTTCTAATTAAAACTATTGTTAACGGAGACTCAGCTTGTGTTTCTACTCGGAACTATTGTTGGCAGAGACCCGGCTTGTGTTTCTACTCAGAACTATTGTTAACGGAGACCCGGCTTGTGTTTCGACTCAGAACTATTGTTAACTGGATTCTAAGTTGTGTTTTAAATCTATGTTATTGAATTATTCTTGTATATAAACCTACGGTTATCTATAGACCATTTGATTTTGTTTGAACATAAATACAACTAAAGGGTTTCTTATTTAATTGAACCCGAAAGGGTTTAATCTCCTACTTAAAAGTTAATTTAAGTAATGCTTTTGCATGCTCTACCTGCAGACGGGTAATTATATATATAAGTGTTTCGCAACCAGAGAAAATCTCGTTACAAAACGGAAGTAGTATACATAATTACGGAACTTACATCCGGATCGATGCTTAGCTCTTATATTCTAATCCGTTTTAGAACACACACGTCACATTTTTTAAACCAATTTACGGCCTCTCTTATTCTTATCTCATTACTCTAATGAAATCAGTTTTAATAACAGACTGTGAGCAGTCATAAGATATTTTAAAAACTAGGCAGATGGTAAGGGAAGTCAAAGAACTAACATAATCATTTATTTTAATCTGTTTCTCACAACTTAAATAACGAAGAAACTGTTGATCAAGTTATGAAATACGTAATGTCCTGAAACTACAACGTTGTTATTTGAAGTACGTGACACCCTGAAACTACAACGTTGTTATTTGAGTCTCGTGGTGGCACCCTATTGACAGTCTAAAATGTTTTTAGGTCAAAATAATATTTAAATAAATATATTGCCAGATACTTTAACTTTATAAAGATTTCTTTTGTGATTAATTTGTAACAACTATTTGCTATACCTGATCAGAAGGTCTTGAATTCGAAACTTTGTTCTGTACGATTAACTATACCAACTTTAGGCGGATGGTGCTGTCTACTGGTAACCTTCTCCCTGGACCGTAATTCAAAAGTTTCTGAACTAGACTATTAGCTCATTGCATTTGTGAGGTGCTGGTAAAATGTGCAAACAAGCTGCACATCAAACCCGAGTCAGCATTTTGAATGATCTATCCGTGTTATATTTAACCTTTAATTAACTACACTGTGCGCGGCTACTGATGGGTCATCCACCGTCATTTAAAGATTTAATTGTGTTGTATTTAACCAAAGGGTCAGTAAGTTCACCACACTGTACAAGGTTACTGATGGGTCATCCACCAACATTTAAAGATTTAACTGTCAGATAAATCCACAAGAACTGTGATTCACTATAGTGTACAAATATGTATTTAAAATATGTTATTACATGTAAAGCTATATACTTAGCAAACGATTTCATCGCTTCTTAAATATTGTTTACAAGTTCTAGTCTATATAAAATAAAGACCAATTTGAAATGTATGTTACATAATCTGACTCTACGATAGCGAACTGTTTCGTACCTTTCACAGGAGCACTTGGTGAACACAGTACGATGGCGTACAAACCATGAGATTAGCAGCCTACGGACTATACAGAACACAATGTTATGTGAGAAAGTTTGTAAAGAGTACGTTATATGAGCACAAACCATGAAAAGCTCAGCTAAACACGTAGAAAACATCATAGAATGTATCAAACATCATAACTTATGAATTTCCACACAGACAAAACTGATTTTATTTTATACTAGTTAAGGTACCGCCATCTATTGATAGATTAGAAAAGTTTCTTTAAATGTTAACCCTTTTAAAATGGCGTACATCAGTTCCTATTTCGCCGAAACAGTTAATCTGTATTTCATCAGCAGTGTCTCGTACATTAGTCATGTGATATTCCAACCGCACTATTTTGTAGTTCGTACACAACAATAGTATATCAGATCACAAATATTTTAGTTTAAACCTACCAACTTATTGGTAAATTGTTACAACTTTCTAAATCAAAAGTAATGCACTATAAAATTTAAGGCTGCGGCCTGGCCAGGTGGTTAAGGCACTCGACTTATAATCTGAGGGACGCGGGTCCGAATTTTCGGCACACAAAACATGATCACCCTTTCAGCCGTGGGAACTTTGTTTAATGTTATCAAATCGTGTTTTACCTGTAATTTTTTTTTTATCTCTAACACTTCTTTATAGGTAATATTCCCCGGCTTTATCAAGAACGACACGAGTAGTAATTTAAAATACCCCCCAACACACACACCCGTACATTTTCCCCGTGGCTCGGCGTAAACTTAATGATTTACTACATTAAAAGTTTAGGTTCGAACATCGATCTGGACACGAAACAAAGAACCCATTCTGTCGCTTTACGCCAACTGATGTTGCTGAGACTTTATAATAATATTTTATTAAGCGGAATTTAAAAACAACAACACAATGTTAACAACAAATAATACAGCTCGTGCTAGTAAGGTAGAAAGTTATTGTGCTTGTTTTCAAGACAGATTATAATTGTATTTTGCTACAAAGAACATTTACCTTCAATTGGTGGACAATTGGAACGTTTAAATATTTTACATAATATACAAGTTTGTAAAAAATAGTTTTAAATAAACTCTTTTCATTTCTCATCTTGAAGTATCGCAAACATGTTCATCCACTTCAAACATGTCAGTTAATAATTATATCCCTAAAACACAAAAATAACTAATTTATGTTCTCGATCACGTGATATCTTCGGATAGAAAATTGTGATGAAGTATTGTGTTCGGTAAAACGTAATGTTTGTTGAGATATTTTATCTAATAATAGATTACTCAAATAGTTGCGATAATTATGACGACATAACTGACGGTGAAATGTTTCTTTCTTAAACTCTACTAACTTTAACATAATCATAAAAACGTTTTGTTTTTTTACGAAACTTTCTTATATGGAAGACAACTATCTGTTTTAGAAACACAATTGTAGAGGGCGTAGTTTAAAATTCTCTGCCTAAACGACCTATCAATGGACTTTTTCTTGACTGATAACAAATAACCCGTGGTGTTTACCGTTACAATACGTTCCATCTGGGATACCAAATTTTCTTCATTACACATGCTAATAACGTTACATATTTATATATATATAAAGTGAAACGTAACCTGGTGGTAAACTCACACCATATACCTTTAAAATTAATTTTTGTTTCATTTTATACTCATATTAAGAACACGAAAATATACTTCGCTTTGACGTTAAGAGAAACCAACTTGAAGTAAAAATGTATTTTCAAGATGGATGATATGATTATTAAAATTTTATTTAAAATACGATACAGAACTGTTTCAATTAAAGTGCTAATGCCCACATCAGCCGTCTTCAATTTAGTCTTCAAATAATAATTTATTCTTCCTGAAGATGGCGCTAAGTGAATCACTCCATCCTCCAATGAGATTCAATGTTACTCTCATCTTCGGGTTTTATAGAGAACGCATGAAACTCGTGTTTGGTGGCTACTTATGTTAAAATTTCTCTCCACCGTTTGACTAAATAGCTAAAGGTTAGAGGACTTTAAACACTAAACTTTGAGATACGATCCCATGTAAACATCAAATGAACAAGCTTGCAACATTTGTGTTGCAGCTTCCAGTGGTGCGATAATGTCCAGCCGTCCAAGTAAGGTAGGTCACAAGGTCATACAGTAGTCGTCAACAACGTTGCTGTTTCTCAAGTCCAATTTCAACGCAACGCTGGTTTTCAAGAGCAATCTTTCTGGATAACCGATCGCGTTCTAAGTGGTTGTCACAGCTAACTGAAACTCGCGCTAGCGGAAGTGTGCTCTTATAAAACAGGGTTACCTAACAATGTACCATTTACATGGTTCATACACAAGATAGCAGAGAGGCAGTGTCTCACGCCAAAACAAAGCTCTTGTTAAGGGAGATTACGAAAGGGTAATGATTATAAGGGTTTGTTTTCCCCTGAGTCTGAACGTATTTCCTGTGAATACAAACTTATCGTCTCTAAAAATCAGCATTAATTATGGGGAAAGCAAACGAGTTTTTATTATTTTTATTGAGAACAGAAAGAATCCCCAAAATGACAACGCTATTCGTTCTCACAAAGAAGCCTGCTCAATGAGCTGCTTGTTGCAGGGATCGAACTCCGAATTTTAGTGCTACAAGCTTTAAAACTAACTATTCGTTCACCAGGAAAAAAAAGACGAACTATCGTAGTCGTTACTTACGTGGATTTTTTATTTAAATCAAACTAATACCAAATAACCCACATTACAAGTAAAAAAGCTCGTGGTGTATATTAGTTTATAGGTGACATATACAAACACGACTTGTTTTGTCTCTATTTAGCGTAATTAAGTAATTCTCGTTAATTCCGTATACTGATGGTATCCATCTTTTATAGCATGTATTAGTTGTTAAACTTATCCAAGTAGGATCACACGAAAGTTCAAATAAAGTTACTTGACATAAAGTTGAATTGTGATCACTCGTGACCCCTCCAGTGTGAAACATGACTTCGCGATAAATGGACGCAAACCAACGACCATCAGGCTCACAGTCTGATGCTGCTAATTAATTGTTCATTTTACCACCAAGAGATGTTACAAATGATTGTTACATTACTGTTGGGCTGATTACGGTAACAATAGGACGTGCGTGTTTCGTTTAAAAAATGAAACACCGAATCACACAAAATGGAAGAAATAAAACACCGAATTACACAAAGTGGAAGAAATGAAACACCGAATCACACAAAATGGAAGAAATGAAACACCAAATGATACAAAGTGGAATAAATAAAACACTGAATGACAAAAAGTGGAAAAAATGAAACACCGAATGACACAAACTGGAAGAAATGAAACACCGAATAGTACAAGGTGGAAAAAATGAAATACCGAATGATACAAAGTGGAAGAAATGAAACACCAAATGATACAAAGAGGAAGAAATGAAACACAGAATGACACAAAATGGAATAAATGAAACACCGAATCACACAAAATGGAAGAAATGAAACACCGAATGATACAAAGTGGAATAAATAAAACACTGAATGACAAAAAGTGGAAAAAATGAAACATCGAATGACACAAAGTGGAAGAAATGAAACACCGAATCACACAAAATGGAAGAAATGAAACACCGAATGATACAAAGTGGAATAAATAAAACACCGAATGACACAAAGTGGAAAAAATGAAATGGTGTGACTTGATGGGTTCGTGTGATGCAGTTGAGGGTCAGCTGATTGAACAAGAAACAACATGGGTGTGATTTGATGGGTTGGTGTGATGCAGATTACGGTCAGCTGATTGAATGAGAAACAACAGGGGTGTGACTTGATAGGTTGGTGTGATGAAGGTGAGGGTCAGCTGATTAACTGAGAAACAACACGGGTGTGACATGATGGTTTGGTGTGATGCAGGTGAGGGTCAGCTGATTAAATGAGAAACAACACGGGTGTGACTTGATGGGTTAGTGTGATGCAGGTGAGGATCAGCTGGTTAAATGAGAAACAACACGGGTGTGACTTACTGGTTGGTGTGATGCAGATGAGGGTCACCTGACTGAATAAGAAACAACACGGGTGTGACTTGATGGGTTAGTGTGATGCAGGTGAGGGTCACCTGACTGAATAAGAAACAACACGGGTGTGACTTGATGGGTTCGTGTGATGCAGGTGAGGGTAAGTTGATTGAATGAGAAACAACACGGGTGTGACCTGATGGGTTAGTGTGATGCAGGTGAGGGTCAGCTGATTGAACAAGAAACAACATGGGTGTGATTTGATGGGTTGGTGTGATGCAGGTGAGGGTCGGCTGATTGAATAAGAAACAACACGGGTGTGACTTTATGGGTTGTTATGATGCAATGAGGGTCACCTGACTGAATAAGAAACAACACGGGTGTGACTTGATGGGTTCGTGTGATGCAGGTGAGGGTAAATTGATTGAATGAAAAACAACACGGGTGTGACCTGATGGGTTACTGTGATGCAGGTGAGGGTCGGCTGATTGAATAAGAAACAACACGGGTGTGATGCAGGTGAAGGTCGGCTAATTGAACAAGAAACAACACGGGTGTGACTTGATGTAGTGGTGTGATGCAGATAAGACCAGTTGATTGAATAAGAAACAACACGGATGTGATTTGATGGGCTGGTGTGATGCAGGTGAGGGTCAGCTGATTGAACAAGAAACAACACGGGTGTGACTTGGTGGGTTCGTGTGATGCAGGTGAGGGTAAATTGATTGAATGAGAAACAACACGGGTGTGACTTGATGGGTTAGTGTGATGCAGGTGAGGGTCAGCTGATTGAACAAGAAAGAACATGGGTGTGATTTGATGGGTTGGTGTGATGCAGATTACGGTCAGCTGATTGAATGAGAAACAACATGGGTGTGACTTGATGGGTTGGTGTGATGCAGGTGAGGGTCAGCTGATTAAATGAGAAACAACACGAGTGTGACTTCATGGGTTGGTGTGATGCAGTTGAGGGTCGGCTGATTGAATAAGAAACAACACGGGTGTGACTTCATGGGTTGGTGTGATGCAGGTGAGGGTCGGCTGATTGAATAAGAAACAACACGGGTGTGACTTCATGGGTTGGTGCGATGCAGGTGAAGGTCAGCTGATTGAACAAGAAACAACACGGGTGTGACTTGGTGGGTTGGTGTGATGCAGATTACGGTCAGCTGCTTGAATGAGAAACAACACGGGAGTGACTTGATGGGTTCGTGTGATGCAGGTGAGGGTAAATTGATTGAATGAGAAACAACATGGGTGTGACCTGATGGGTTAGTGTGATGCAGGTGATGGTCATCTGATTGAACAAGAAACAACATGGGTGTGACTTGGTGGGTTGGTGTGTTGCAGATTACGGTCAGCTGCTTGAATGAGAAACAACACGGGTGTGACTTGGTGGGTTGGTGTGATGCAGGTGAGGGTCAGCTGATTGAATAAGAAACAACACGGGTGAGACTTGATGGGTTGGTGTGATGCAGGTGAAGGTCGGCTGATTGAACAAGAAACAACACGGGTGTGACTTGATGGGCTGGTGTGATGCAGGTGAAGGTCAGCTGATTGAACAAGAAACAACACGGGTGTGACTTGATGGTTTGGTGTGATGCAGATGAGGGTCGGCTGATTGAATAAGAAACAACACGGGTGTGACTTGATGGGCTGGTGTGATGCAGGTGAAGGTCAGCTGATTGAACAAGAAACAACACGGGTGTGACTTGATGGGTTCGTGTGATGAAGATGAGGGTCAGCTGATTGAATAAGAAACAACACGGGTGTGACTTGATGGGTTGGTGTGATGGAGGTGAGGGTCGGCTGATTGAACAAGAAACAACACGGGTGTGACTTGATGGGTTGGTGTGATGAAGATTGTTATTTGTATTCTCATAAACATGTTCGTGTTTATGTGGTCATGTTAACAGTTATGTTAGTCACTGTTAAATTTAGTAATCAAAGATTTGGCAGCTGGGGTTTATGATCCGTAGCCCTAGTCTAATCTATTAGCTCAAAATTATGGGAGCCTTGCCTTGCTAGGTGGGTTAAGGCGTTTGATTCGTAATCTGAGGATCGCGGGTTCGAATCCTTGTTGTACTAAACATACTCGCCTTTTCAGCCGTCGGGGGGTTATTATATGATAGTCAATCTCACTATTCGTTGGTAAAAGAGTAGCCCAAGAGTTGGCGGTGGGTGCCGATTACTAACTGCCTTCCCTCAAGTCTTACACTGCTGATAGCTCTCGTGTAGCTTTGCATGAAATTCCAAAAAGCAAGCAAACAAACAAAATTAGGAACAGTTAATTTTCGGTTAGTTCTACATCGTTAAAACAAACCACCTTCCTATAGTCTGTTTCTGAAACAGTGAATGACACGTGGGAGAGAGTATTACCTTTTGATGCCGTAAGCTTTATCAAGACTACGCACCGCATGACTACAGACTTGAAACATGACCACTAATTCAAACCATTCACTTCATTCTGTTCATTCGTTTCGTGACTGTCAAGGCAACTAAAATACATCTATTGTAGTGGGAAGTGACGTAATTCACCCACTAAAATATATCTGTTGCAGTGGGAAGTGACGTAATTCACTCACTAAAATATATCTGTTAGAGTGGAAAGTGACGTAGTTGTTACAGCTAATACACAATAATACAGCTAATAACCACAGATTGGTACTTCATAATTCTACTAATCGTATCATAGGTGATTCAATTCCATTAGTCAAGGGCGTTTACCCACCTAAGCCTAATCAACTAGGTTTCGTTAATACAAATACTTATTTCGCTGTTTCTTTTGACCACAATCTTGACTTAAGCCTTCTTTCCTTCTATGCTACGTCTACTCACGATCTTTTACACTCGATGTGGCCGCACTAAAGTGTTTTCGTACACTAATTTCAAGCGATAGTTGTTCTGTATCACAACTAGGACAACTGAAATATCTAAAAAATCTTACAAGTTTATTTTCTGTGGGGGGAGCGTGAAATCCTCACCTTAAATTAAACAAAATTTGAAAATAACTCTAGGTATCTTTAAGGGTAGAATATTATGTGACTAGTCACTTTTAAAACATGAAATATAGTAGCACTGGTTCGTTGATGTCGAAATAAGGGAAAAGGGATGAGCGTTCAGTTCAGAACGAGGACATTCTGTCTGATTAGCATCTGTCTTGATTCAAAATTAACTCGTTTGTTCTTCCTGTTAGATCTGATAACAGGTGATATGTGATATGACAACCAATATGCTTTCCAGTGGGATAAAGTGTAGAATGCATTTAAAGAAGCGGGATTTGTGATTTGAATCTAACTGTTACAGTTATACACTAATGATTTGAATCTAACTGTTACAGTTATACACTAACACGGACGAAACTTTTGTTTGTAACCAGACAGTTTCCTGAGACCAACTCACTTTTTGTAAAGTCTGGGTTATACTTAGTGGTGTTGTTTGTTCAAAACATTTTTAGTTGTTGTTTCACACATCATTTTAAAATACAAAAACACACAGTGTTTATAAATTTTACTGTGTCTCGTAGAAGGATATTGAATTACTAAATCTGTTAATATATGTTAACAACGTTAAAATACTAAGTCTGTTAATGTATGTTAACAATATTAAAATACTAAATCTGTTAATATCTGTTGACAATATTACAATACTAAATCTGTTAATGTTAGTTAACAATATTAAAATACTAAATCTGTTAGAATACCTTAACAAAGTTAAGATACTAAATCTGTTAATATCCGTTGAAAAAGTTAAAATACTAAATCTGTTAATATATGTTAACAACGTTAAAATACTGAATCTGTTAATATACGTTAACAAAGTTAAAATACTATATCTGTTAATATCCGTTAATAAAGTTAAAATACTAAATCTGTTAATACATGTTAACAAAGTTAAAATACTAAATCTGTTAATATACGTTAACAACGTTAAAATACTAAATCTTTTAATATACGTCAACAAAGTTAAAATACTAAATCTGTTAATATACGTTAACAAAGTTAAAATATTAAATCTCTTAAGAGACATGAACATGTTTAATCCAGTTGTTAACTAAGACGATATCACCTTCTGACTCTAGAGGCGATGTATTGCAACCTTACTGGTTCACTCGTATAAGGTCACAAAGAGGAATACATTATAAAGATAATTTATTTCGTACTGGGAAAGACCTTGTCCAATAAAACAGACTGAGATATAATTTTAGCCTCTGACTAACCGACCCCTAACAACAAGGAATTGAAAAGAATCATCTATGAGCATTCATCTCCCCTACCAACTAAAAAAGGAAAAAGGCCAATTGCGTTTGAAACATATGCCAAGTTAGCATTGTCAAATGATCTATATTATGTTAGAGAACAGTCTTTATTTCTAGACTATGGTAAAACAAGTGTGATGAAAATTATGTTTTCATTTCCGACACAACTACGTACGATATTTACTGAATTCCATCTTGATTCCACCTTCTCGTTCGTACCCAGTCAACTGTGCCTTTAAGACTTGTCCCTATTCAGGGCCGGAAGCATGGTGGACAATAGAACAACTATTTGTCAGAGAAAGGAATGCGTTTCCGCTCCCCGACTGCTTTTCGACCCTGAGGCGGATGCAAGCTGAAGCGGAAACATTAAGGTTCTATTTTGGCGCGACCAGTCACGTTTAAAGCTTTCGCTGGGGATGTGTTGCCTCGTGGGGTGAGACTCCTTCTAGTGTTGTGCAGTTTCTTTAACGTTCAGTTTGTAACGAGGAAGAGGCAGCGAAACGTTGTGTATATGTGTGTGTGTGTGTTGGCTGGTGACTCACCGTTTCTCCTTGTCAGAACAAATCCACGAAGAATGAAGGACAGGTAAGACCGGCCATCGCTGGTTAAATTCTTTAACGGTATTTTATCTTAGAAATAGTAAAAGTTACATTTTGAAACACGTTACGAAAGAGGTAGGTTTTCGTCTATTTTGGAAATCAATTAAGTACAATTTAAAAAAAAGAAAAAAGATTCATTTCGCTTTCGAAACTGCTGGCGACAGAAATTTCAACACGAATTTATGTGTTTAATTTAAAGACCGGGTGTACATGTCAGTTTACACATACAAATTGTTTAAAATGTGTTCGTTTGTTTTATATGTATCTGCGTTGTGTTCTTAGGAGATGGAACCTCGAACTATTGTACCATAAATCTCATGGTCACTGCTGAGCTGTTGGGACAGTTTATTTTGTTATATAAATGAATAGTTCAAAGAACCTAAAACGTGTGTTATAAGACTTAAAGTTATGGTAAGTGACATCTTTTGAGCTGAGAATTTGACCTAGGTTTTAGATACACGTATTGAGATAGTTACAGTAATTGTTTCTCGAGAGCTATTTCAATCCAGAGGGTTAGTGTAATCTGTTGTAAAGCCAGTTTTAAAAAGACCAGGTCTACATGATCTGTCTTTAATTAAAACATGTAATCTGTTGTAAAGCCAGTTTTAAAAAGATCAGGTTTTCTTGGTTTGTTTATATATTACTGCTAGTTACCAATGTATTCAATATTTGTTAATGACAATCAATGGCCAATTTATTAGGTACACCTACCATATACAATCAATGGCCAATTTATTAGATACACCTACTATATACAATCAATGGCCAATTTATTAGATACACCTACCATATACAATCAATGGCCAATTTATTAGATACACCTACTATATACAATCAATGGCCAATTTATTAGATACACCTACCATATACAATCAATGGCCAATTTATTAGATACACCTACTCTTTAACGCTAACAGCCAAATAGCGAATCATATGGTTGCAGTTCAATATGTAAAGCAAGCAGACATGATCATTAGGTTTAGTTGTTGTTCGACAAATCTGGCTGACAGGAAGACCACAAATATTCAAATAACCACTCTTTACAACAGTTATGTACAAAAGAACATTTCTGAACGCACAATGCGTCGAACCTTGGAGTAATTGGACACAACTGCAAAAGACCACGCTGGGTTCGACTTCTGTCAGTTTAAGAACAGGAAGATGAGGCTGCAGTGGACACGGGATCACCAAAACTGGATGATTGAAGATTAAAAAAACGTCGTCTGCTAGGATGAACCTCGATTTCTGCTGCAACATGGAGATGATAGGATCAGAATTTGATGTAAACAGCATGAATCCATGGATCCATCTGCTGGTTGGGTGTGATGGTATGGTGAATGTTTTCTTGGTACACATCAGGTTCCTTAATACCACTTGAGCATCATTTTAATACCACAGCATACATGAGCATTGTTGCTGACCACTTGCATTCTTTTATGGCCTCGGTCTATCCGGTTTTTAATGGCTAGCCTCATTCTACCCGGTTCTTAATGGCTATTTCCATCAGGATAATGCACCATGTCACAAAGCATACATTATCTCAAGCTGGTTCCCCGAACTTGGTAGTAACTTCGGTGTACTTCAACTGCCTGCAAAGTTCTCAGGTCTTAATCCAATACATCACCTTGGGAATGAGGTTGAGCTGGAGGTGTGTAGTATGAATGTGTGGCTGACAAATTTGCAGGAACTGTATGATGCTGTCGAGCCAACATGGACCAAAATCTCTAAAGAATGTTTTTAGCACCTTGTTGAATCCATGCCATGAAGAATTCTGGCTGTTCTGATACCAGATAGGTGTACCTAATAAAGTGGCCACTGTATGTACAATATGTATACCATATTTGTTAGTAATACCCAGTATTTACTAAAGTTTTTCTGTTTATTTTGCTTGCATTTAAAAAAAAATACTAGAATTAACAATATTGATCTAACGTATAAATAGTTTAATGAAAATATGGAAACTTCATTACTGAGAAATATACTATACGAGTCACAAGTTCTATTAGATAGCATTCCTAGATCGTGCTCGGAGTTAAATTCAACGATAAGGAATTTTTAATAAATTTTTCTTTGAATTAATTCACTGTTAAACGCATTTTTTAGAGTTATAAGCCCTTAGAATTAGACCTTTAAGTTCGTCTAGCGCGTAAAAGTGTGTTGTGGAAACTTAAATTTAAAGAAAACAACAGCAACAAAAAACACGTAGTTTTGTTCTCTTTTAAAGAAAAAAGTGATCGTTGTTAAGTACAGTAGAGATACCGAAACGTTATATACTCAAACACAGACAGAAACGTCGTCCTGCTCAAGAAACAGGGCACATGGAGAGAAACGTTGTGAAACTCGAGAAACAAGGAAGGAACAGTCCGTTGGAATATTGTATAAAGTACCAACGAAGCAACACAAACGATTACTATGGCATGAACGTTGTCTGTTATCGAAACGTGTTTACAATCGGTTACTTCATCAGATTTTAAATTGTAAACACTGTATTACTTATTCGGTCCCATTCGGAAAGAAGTGTATTAAACAGTACTCTTAAGATTTTAGTCTTAAACGAGTGATTGAGCTTTTTGAGTGTGATGTTTTTAGCGATTTCGTTTTTTTATGGTCAACTTCCAACATTTTTATCGTTACGAGCAGGCCTTTTTGTTGTTTAAGAGTGTTCATGGGAGAAATATGTGCTGCTAATTTACACGTTTTGAATACTCGAGATAATCTTGGGAATGATGCGTTGATGAACTGGTGCTGCTTGAGTGACCATCTGCAACAACGCCTTGCAAGCATGAGAGCTAACAAAGGAAGCAGACTGACCTCTCACGAGTTCGTTTCCCGTGTCAAAGAAAGCTCTCGTGTGATACCGAGTTTTACTTTCTTTAATGTAAGATCAAAATGTTTAATTTCAAAATGCTCCCGTTGTAACAGGAGCTATTTTCATTTCTTTGAAAAAGTGTGATGTCACACTATTGAAATTAAAATTTTGTTAATTTGTTTGTTGGATTTGGCTCAAAGTTACATGAAGACTATATGTGTCCCAACTTTGAAGTTATAGAAGAAATTTTATTCCTAAATAAAAAATGACAACACTACATCTTCTTGCAATAAGTTCGTATCAAGACAGATGGTTAAGTTAAACACTTCAACACAGGGGTAAAACGACGAATACAAAGTTATTTAGAAATATTTTTTCTTGCTTATTTTACATTTCACTTAAATGTGGGCCTGGCATGGCCGAGCGCGTTAAGGCGTGCACTCGTAATCCGAGGGTCGCGGGTTCGCGCCCGCGTCGCGCTAAATATGCTCGCCCTCCCAGCCGTGGGGGTGTATAATATGACGGTCAATCCCACTATTCGTTGGTAAAAGAGTAGCCCAAGAGTTGGCGGTGGGTGGTGATGACTAGCTGCCTTCCCTCTAGTCTTACACTGCAAAATTAGGGACGGCTAGCACAGATAGCCCTCGAGTAGCTTTGTGCGAAATTCCAAAAAACAAACAAACAAACACTTAAATGCAATACAGATATAACACGGATAGGGTTAGCCGCATAGTTCGCTAGTTGAGCATTTTGTCCATTTCATATTTTGTGTTTCCTAACAAAATATAAAAAATAAATAATGAATCTTGTTATTAGCATTTTTGAAAAAATAAATAGTTATATTGCAAGCTATTTGATGCACCACGATATTGTGGTGACGTCATTTATTTGTGTAACATATTGTCGAATATTTTGTAATTTATAGATGGCGCTATATACTTTCGTAGCGTTTTGTTACTGAGTTAGGCCTAATTATATTTTCTGATTTCGATGAATAATTTTGAAAATTTTAAAATAAATGTAAGTAGTCCTTAAAAGCACTTGATAACAGAGTTTAAGTAAAAAGAAAAATGGATGTTTGTGGTGTGTTTACTTTCATAAAATATTCATTTTATTCCTGTCTTGCATCATATTGCTATTATAGTGTTAGGTATGTTGCCTTAATTTCACTCCACACCAAATTGTGGTAACAGAAGTTATATCTAACTGCACAATATGGTTTGTAATAAAAATCTCATGGACTGATGTTATTAAGACAATGTGTAAAACGTAAAAATATTAATCTTAGTTTAATAACAATAGTCTGTGTATATAAAGTAAAACTGTCTTATTGTCTAAGTCATTTTTGAGAGCTTATCGCTAGTATCGACACCAGCGGCGGGAAGCGCGCACTAAACATTCTAACGTCAAAAGTTGTTCATGAGATCCTAACTGGCTGATCCAATTTCAGTGACGCGTGGCAGATGGAACACCAACTATTGAGTGTAAATGGATGACCAAATTTAGATTGGCAAGTATTTCAATTTAAAACTTTATTGCTGCGAATTATACATAAAGATGCTTTATATGTTCTAATGTCCATAAAGAGATACAATTAGCAGTAGTGTCTTAATATGCAGTAATGTAACACTGATTGGTGGCTGGTAACATCATTAAGTATTATCTCGTATTCTTCAATATTAGTATTGAAATTTTTACAACAGTTTTTCCACAGCCAGTGTGTTATCCAATGCCCGAAAATACGTGGAGGGGAAAGTTGGTTAGTTTAAACATCAAGATGACAAAAAACGCACGCCAGTAATGTGCTAGACAAATATGACGCGCGTGCGGGCAGGTGTGTGACGCGTGCTCAGCGTCGTTTTTTTGTTTGTAAAACACGCTTTTTGATGCGTCAGCTGCTTGTCGGCGTCCCGAACTTTATAGGGTAAGAAACCTTTCATGATAGTCACGTGGGGATCCCCTGGATACCGACAGCTGTTTTTCGTGCGCAAAGCAGTGTTTGACTTTGCGACGACACATAGCAAGATACATTGGTCTTACTTTTCAAACTTCCACGTAAGTTATAGTGGGCTAGTTAACGAATGTGCGTAATGTGTGTTGATAGGAAAGTTCACATTTGCGTTAGTTTCTATAGATCTCTGTATATGTTGGGCTTGATGTTGAAAGATTAAAGAAACAACCTATTAGAGCTATGGAGGCAAGAAAGAGGAAGGTACTATTCACTTGAGGTGTTATTAGACATATACTGTTCACTGGGGGTGTTATTAGGCAGTTAACTGTTCAGTTGAGGTATTAGAAAGGTACTGTTCACTAGAGGTGTTGTTACACAGTTACTGTTCAGTTCAGGTGTTATTAGAAAGGTTCTGTCCACTGGAAGTGTTATTAGAAAGGTGCTATTCACTGTAGGTTTTATTAGAAAGTACTGTTTAGTTGAGGTGTTGTTAGAAAGTACTGTTCAGTTGAGGTGTATACAGATGGAGATAATTGTAAAAGGTGTGAACATTATTTATTTTTGAGAGGAAGGTGGCAAGCTTCCATTACATTGGTAGGTACTTTAATCACGTCTGTAGGCTTGCGTAGGTTTATCTCCATACGAACACTGATATATTTCCTGTTTGATGTTTGGCTATCACCCTTTGTGTAAAGATAATTTTGAAGAGTTTTATTTCTGGTTTACCAGCCCAGTAAAAGCAGAAACGAGCCTTTTGGTTTGGTATAGTTTGTTTTGAATTTCGCGCAAAGCTACCTGAGGGCTATCTGCGCTAGCAGTCCATTATTTAGCAGTGTAAGACTAGAGGGAAGGCAGCTAGTCATCATCACCCACCGCCAACTCTTGGGGTACTCTTTTATCAACGAATAATGGGATTGACCGTTACATTATAATGCTCCCACGGCTGAAAGCGCGAGCATGTTTGGAGTGACGGGGATTCGAACCCGCGACTCTTTTGATAACGCATTCTCTACAGTAACTTACTGTATGTTTGTTTTTTTTCAGATCTAACACTCTGATGATGCACAGTACCCTTCTTCCCGAGACCCTGGCTTGTCCTTGCCATGGTGTGTCCGCACTCACTGTACCTTCCTTTCTCGACCCCTGGGATCGCCTCAAGCTCGTGGAATCCTGGCCTCATGGAGACCAAGTTACTGCGGAATCAACTTGTACAGCTGCTACAGAACTTCTTCTGCCTAGAGGTACCAAACTCGTGACGTTATCTATCTCTTTCTTAATTGACATGCGCAGAACAAACATATTTGATGTATAAACATTGAGGCTAAAACAAAGTTTCAGAAGAGAACGTACATTTCTACAATACAAGCCGAGTTATTATTTCTTTTAAAGAATCGGTATCATAATTATGAAAATTATGTCAAATAGACATAACATTGCTGCAAAAAATAAATAATAAAATAGAAACACATAACAATATGGTGCTCTGGTACGAGGCATAATTTGACTTTTTTATGTTATTGATGGAGATCATCGCGTTGTTGAGACAGTTTATTTTTTTTTCTAATCAACTGTTAAAAATAATGGTTTACAAAGTAAAACAACAAATTGTTTTAATAATAATTTTATCTAACCCAGTTTTATACGATCGTTCGGATTATCCTACATAACATCCTGTTTGTTTTATTCTTTGATAGACCCACGTCACTGGACACGTGAGCACGTAGCCTTGTGGTTGCAACACATGACGTCACGTCATCGCCTACCTGCAGTGCAGTTGGATCGCTTTCTAATGAATGGAAAGGCTTTGTGCCTTATGAACATAGAAATGTTTGTCAGACGAGTTCCACTCGGCGGCAAGCTACTCTACAAAGACTTCCAGCTCAGGTTGAGCAGCGCCCTCTATTGTTAATATTTATTAAGAAGACATACGAAAGTGTATCGTGGAGCTAGTCATTTGATGTGTGATATTATTGTTCTGTATCACGAAGTTATTTGTTCATTATGTGTGTAAGTAAACGGTAACATAAGTCCAGACACGCTAATCCCATGTTTCTAAGGTTATTAACCATTAAACTAAGCCAGACGCTAACATGTCATAGGATTATAAAGACACATCGGGTTCTTATGAAGACTGTGAATTTTGCGCACTTTATTTTCCCTGTTGTATCGTATCACTAATAAACCTCACAGAACATTTTGTTTTGAATGTACACTCTAAGTTTCGTAATTAATTCGTAGGTTTGTCACTTGGTATTTGTCAAAGAGTAACTAGTTTCCATATCTCGATGAACTCACAGTAATTTTGACCTTGCTTTGGTGAACCGGGCGTCTCATTGCCCCAGAAATGCGCTCCACACTTTGGGATCGTGACGGCACAATAAGAATCAGGGCCAAATCCAACCATTCTGTAACACAAGAGTTACCAACCCTGTAATCTTTCACGTTAGACATCTAGAACAAAGATACCAAAATAACTAGTGTATATTTTTAGAGAAATCCGAAACCAAAGAAATGAAAGCCAGATACTAACATAGATCAGAGTGAAAATAGCAAAACTGAAACCGAGTAACCATTTTAATATAGAGATCGAACAATAAGAGTGAACCGTTATCCAGCAGAAAATTGAAATGAATAGAATTTACTAAGTTTTCAATTAGTAAACACTGTTATGATCAACAAGTGTCAAGACATGCTGTCCAAATTCCTGGGGTTGTATAGTGTTTTTTTAACGTGCTTTATTAAGCCTTTCTTAGCTCATAACACAGCACAAATAATTGAAGACAGATGGGTTTAGTTCCTGAACATTGCTTTCTGTACATACGTTACTACAAAGATCAGCTATAAGATATCTGTGCAATACTCACTAAAGCGATTCAAACCCCAACTATATCATTGCAATCTTTTAACCTAACTGAGAGCCTTAAGAACCTTACAGTCAGTTTAGTTATACATAAAATAATAATTTAGTCAATTACTTTTGTCATTAACTCTTCTATTACTACAAGAACTTTATTACTAGCAACAATGATAAATATGTTAACTGTACGGTGACAGAGCTATTACTACAAGAACTGTATTATTAACAACACTGATAAATATGTTAACTGTACAGTGACAGAACTATTACTACAAGAACTGTACTGCTTACAACAATGATAAATATGTTAACTGTACAGTGACAGAACTATTACTACAAGAACTGTATTACTAACAACACTGATAAATATTTTAACTGTACAGTGACAGAACTATTACTACAAGAACTGTACTGCCAGCAACAGTGATAAATATTTTAACTGTACAGTAACAGAACTATTACTACAAGAACTGTATCATGAACAACAGTGATAAATGTTAACTGTACAGTGACAGAACTATTACTACAAGAACTGTATCATGAACAACAGTGATAAATATGTTAACTGTACAGTGACAGAGCTATTACTACGAGAACTGTACTGCTAGCAACAATGATAAATATGTTGACTGTACAGTGACAGAACTATTACAACAAGAACTTTATTACTAGCAACAATGATAAATATGTTAACTGTACGGTGACAGAGCTATTACTACAAGAACTGTATTACTAACAACACTGATAAATATTTTAACTGTACAGTGACAGAACTATTACTACAAGAACTGTATCATGAACAACAGTGATAAATATGTTAACTGTACAGTGACAGAGCTATTACTACGAGAACTGTACTGCTAGCAACAGTGATAAATATGTTAACTGTACAGTGACAGAACTATTACTACAAGAACTGTATCATGAACAACAGTGATAAATATGTTAACTGTACAGTGACAGAGCTATTACTACGAGAACTGTACTGCTAGCAACAGTGATAAATATTTTAACTGTACAGTAACAGAACTATTACTACAAGAACTGTATCATGAACAACAGTGATAAATGTTAACTGTACAGTGACAGAACTATTACTACAAGAACTGTATCATGAACAACAGTGATAAATATGTTAACTGTACAGTGACAGAGCTATTACTATGAGAACTGTACTGCTAGCAACAGTGATAAATATTTTAACTGTACAGTAACAGAACTATTACTACAAGAACTGTATTACTAACAACACTGATAAATATTTTAACTGTACAGTGACAGAACTATTACTACAAGAACTGTACTGCCAGCAACAGTGATAAATATTTTAACTGTACAGTAACAGAACTATTACTACAAGAACTGTATCATGAACAACAGTGATAAATGTTAACTGTACAGTGACAGAACTATTACTACAAGAACTGTATCATGAACAACAGTGATAAATATGTTAACTGTACAGTGACAGAGCTATTACTACGAGAACTGTACTGCTAGCAACAATGATAAATATGTTGACTGTACAGTGACAGAACTATTACAACAAGAACTTTATTACTAGCAACAATGATAAATATGTTAACTGTACGGTGACAGAGCTATTACTACAAGAACTGTATTACTAACAACACTGATAAATATTTTAACTGTACAGTGACAGAACTATTACTACAAGAACTGTATCATGAACAACAGTGATAAATATGTTAACTGTACAGTGACAGAGCTATTACTACGAGAACTGTACTGCTAGCAACAGTGATAAATATGTTAACTGTACAGTGACAGAACTATTACTACAAGAACTGTATCATGAACAACAGTGATAAATATGTTAACTGTACAGTGACAGAGCTATTACTACGAGAACTGTACTGCTAGCAACAGTGATAAATATTTTAACTGTACAGTAACAGAACTATTACTACAAGAACTGTATCATGAACAACAGTGATAAATGTTAACTGTACAGTGACAGAACTATTACTACAAGAACTGTATCATGAACAACAGTGATAAATATGTTAACTGTACAGTGACAGAGCTATTACTATGAGAACTGTACTGCTAGCAACAGTGATAAATATTTTAACTGTACAGTAACAGAACTATTACTACAAGAACTGTATCATGAACAACAGTGATAAATATGTTAACTGTACAGTGACAGAACTATTACTACAAGAACTGTACTGCTAACAACAGTGATAAATATTTTAACTGTACAGTAACAGAACTATTACTACGAGAACTGTATCATGAACAACAGTGATAAATATGTTAACTGTACAGTGACAGAACTATTACCACAAGAACTGTATTACGAACAACAGTAATAAATATGTTAACTGTACAGTGACAGAACTATTACTACAAGAACTGTACTGCTAACAACAGTGATAAATATTTTAACTGTACAGTAACAGAACTATTACTACAAGAACTGTATCATGAACAACAGTGATAAATATGTTAACTGTACAGTGACAGAACTATTACCACAAGAACTGTATTACGAACAACAGTAATAAATATGTTAACTGTACAGTGACAGAACTATTACTACGAGAACTGTATTACTAACAACAGTGATAAATATGTTAACTGTACAGTGACAGAACTGTTGCTACAAGAACTGTATTACGAACAACAGTGGTAAATATGTTAACTGTACAGTGACAAAGCTATTACCACAAGAACTGTATTACGAACAACAGTAATAAATATGTTAACTGTACAGTGACAGAACTATTACTACGAGAACTGTATTACTAACAACAGTGATAAATATGTTAACTGTACAGTGACAGAACTGTTGCTACAAGAACTATACTGCTAACAACAGTGATAAATATGTTAACTGTACAGTGACAGAACTATTACTACAAGAACTGTACTGCTTACAACAATGATAAATATTTTAACTGTACAGTGACAGAACTATTACTACAAGAACTGTATTACGAACAACAGTGGTAAATATTTTAACTGTACAGTGACAGAACTATTACCACAAGAACTGTATTACGAACAACAGTAATAAATATGTTAACTGTACAGTGACAGAACTATTACTACAAGAACTGTACTGCTAGCATCAATGATAGGTATGTTGTCATTATTACAGGGTGTCCCGGAAGTTTGGACCCATGCGAAAATTACAACATTTATTTTTAATTTGTTACCCAAAATGTCTTCCAATCACAAACTAGTTCTTTGCATACTGTGCCTTCGGGGTATTTTCTTCCCTTGAATGTGTATAGCTGACACTAGAAATGTGTTTGTGTGAGTTTAAGAATATATTTTATTTATTGATATTAATAATATATATATATATATGTCTACTTTTACTATGGATTCAAAATTTCGAAACACTCTGTGCAATAATTAACTCTGAAAACAATGATGAAGTGATTGTGTTCACTTATTTTAAAGGAATGAACCCCTCACAACATCGATAAATTAAATGCGTCAACTAACCGTGACGCAACAGGAATACGAGAGAATAAAAACCTACTGAACAGTAAAAAAAAACATCGTTTGTTGTTGCCACTTAACATATTTATAATTACCAAAAAAATATCTTTCTCGATTCAGTGGTTGAATTTCGTGAACTTTGTGTTGTATTGTTTTTGTTTAGAATATATTATTCTAGCCCTTGTCATAAAATCTTTGTCTTGAGTGGTAGAGGGCGCATCACGTGATTTAAATTATTTTTTTTAGTTTTGCCTGGTTGTTAAGGCCGTTGCTATGTGTGTGAGGTCGTAGCGGAACTTTACAGACGACAGTAACACGGTGAAAGTATGGTGATTTATTTAGGCCTAATTACAAATAATATGCCCAAACCCATGAAATAAATGTGGGCACATTTTATAGTGTAAGACATCATTTGCTCACACATGAAGAGCTTCAGAGGTGTTTAGATAACAGACATTTTAAGACAATTTTATTCGCTTCAGTTAAAACATGGTAATTTACTTAGGCCCAATTTACAAAGAACGGCCGAAGTCTCGCCATCATCCTAGGCGAATTTGCTAGTGAAACTAGACAGGTGCGTAGTTTATAGTTTATTGTTATGATTACATGATGATCTGTTATATTTTGAAATGTAAATGATTTCTTATATGTCTTATTGGTTTATTTATCACTAATTCTTAACATGAAGTAAAAATCTTCAAAGAAATTTCAAACTTTAAGATTTACATGTTGGCCTTGGTTTGGTAACTAAATATACTAAGACAATGTCCATTATATGAGGTTAGAACTGAAAACAGAATAAAAATTACTTTTGCTCGTGATGAAGCAATAGAACAACTGCCCAGTGGCATGTCTGCAGACTTACAGCGATAAAAAAAAGGGTTTCGATAGTCGTGGCAGGCAGAGCTCTGATAGCCCTTTGTGTATTGGTTTGATTTCTTTTGAGTTTCTCGCAAAGGTACTCAGAGGGCTACCTGCGTTCTATTTGTGTTGTTCTGTACTTAATTATAAACTGGTGATTTCGGAAGTGTTTTATGAGACGTCATTGTCATATTTGGAGAAACATTACCATTTCAATGCTAGGTTTGTCTTTAGATACACAATAATAATTATAATAATAAATATTAACATTCATTTATTTATTTGAAAGTTAAAAAGAGAAAGTTTTCACAGCTTTCAGGCCCAGCATGGTTAGGGCACTGAACTTGAAATTTGATGGTCGCGGTTTCAAATCTCCATCACACATGCATGCTCGCCCTTTCAGCCCTGGGGGCGTTATAATGTCACGTTCAATCCCTCACTATTGGCTGGTAAAAGAGTGTCCTAAGAGTTGGCAGTGAGTAATGATGACTAGCTGACTTTCCTTTAGTCTTACATTGCTAAATAAGGATGGCTAGCGCAAATAATCCTCGTGTAGTTTTGCGCAAAAAACAAACAAACAACAACAATACAAACAATGACAGATTTGAAAGGAATGTCCTTTTTTCATGTTGATATAAACTTAAAAAATGTTATAGCAGTGTTCTGGGGGTACATTAAGTTAATATTTAATACTAGGTCATTACTTATTTTGGTACTAAACTATTGTATAAAACACATTCAACGTTTTATTGGGTGGTAACCTTACAATGTAGAATTTTGTGATCTAGTTAAACAAAACACTATGAAACATTTTCATCAAATTTCTTTTAGCCTTGTTCTATATTAGTATTCGCACAGGAGTTGAATTTTCCTTATAAGGTTCTATATTTATCTTGAGGGTTCAGAGGGTTAAAAATCAGAGTTTGTTCCCAATGCTGGGCACAGTTCAAACAACAAGTTCTTTGTTTTCAGATGAAACGAAAGAACTGATCAGATCAAAAGTAAACATTATTTTCGATATTTGTGAATAATGTGTGTAGTTAATAGCATAACACGCCACAAAAACATGTTAATATCGTATAGTATAAATATTACCTCTGATTTACTAATTAGAGTAACCAAAGAATCTCTGAACTTTAAGTTTAAACTGAAGCAATCTTTGTGTTAATTAAAACTGACCCACCTGAAAGAAAACAATGAAGATAAAAATAACCGACTTTGATAGGACTAAGCTAAACCTTACACTTAATACGTGACAGTGTGTCTAATACTATCTTCTTTATACAAAACATACATTTCGATTACATTACTTATCCTTTTTCATCCTATCCTAAAATTATCTTATTCAATTAATATTTAATTATAATCTTTTTTTCACGTGTTAACTGACACACAAAATAACTTTTTGGGACGTAATATTTTTGATCTCTGCTTTAAAATTCTGTTTCTGTCACAATGAAGGTCACTGTTAAATTATTACTTGTAGCAGTAAGTTTGTTCGACTTTCTCTTGTAGTGAATGATTTTATTCAGTGATATAAAGCCGACGACACGAATGTCAACTGAAGACATCGTTCGATAGTTACTGCTAAGAGGTTCTACGAAATGTGACTCTCAACGATTAGTGAAAATTGAAAATAATACAGTTTACATACAATTGTAGTTAATTTTGGGTAAACTTTATTGCCATCTAGTGAGAGTTGGTGGAATTACGCGTAATTGCTAATTTAAAAAAATCCTATTTTCCAGTGGATCAATGGTATGTTTGAAGGCTTATAATGTTAAACTTAAGGTGGGAACAACACAGATAGTCTGTTGTTTGCTCTGTGACTAATTACAAACAAACAAGCAAAGACATTGGCAATTGTTTTTAGAGACCGTTTTAGTTGAAATTTCATTATCTGTTAGCGCCATCTAGTAATAGATAAAAGCACCAAGCAGTTTCGCTAATGCCAAAACTTTTTCCTTATCAAAATAATTTTTTTTTCAAAGTCAAAGGATGCTTTTCTCTTGTATAAATTTGGTTAAAAATGGTTTCTGGAATGTTTATCATGAAGCAAAACATTTTAAACCATTAAGGTACCTGGGAGAAATTTCATGTTATTAATAAATAAACATAATGTTTCGAAATTATTTAATTTCGATGTCTATACCTAATAATGTATAAGTTTTCCTCACAGTGAATACAAATCACGTTCACACCAACAGTATATTTTATGATGTTTTTTTATGTTCTTTTGTTGTTGTTGAGACGTGTTAAAAGATACATACATTTTTAATAACTTATTTTAAGCCTAAATTTGATATTAATATATTTTTGTTACTTTTTGATATATATTTCTCTGCAAGTGGATTTTCTCGACATCACTGATTATTTGTTACTTTTTGTTTTTGGATCAAACAGTTAAAATTAATTAAGATAAATTTAACTGAATTATATAGAACCCAGTGTTTTGTATTAAAGAATCAAGTCCTCCTATTAAATTTCATTACAGACTTAACATGATCAAAGAAGTTCTGTGTATAACTAGTGTTTTGACTTCGTGGCAGATCTGTGAGTTGAAAGGGCTGAAAATCAGGCTTTGTGACAGACACTGCACAAATAGTTTAGTTTTAGCTTTTCACTTTAAACAATACAACTGAAAATAGTATAGAATGTGGTTTAGGCAATATGGACCAATAGTCCGAAAACGTTATGTTAAAACAATTACTTAATAGGGTTTATCAACCATTATGTTACTTAATACAGCTTATAAATTTATTTATTCTGCGTAATACACCATACAGACCATTATGTTGTTCAATACTGTTTATAGACAGTTATAATGTAACCGTTTTAGTTACTCAATACAGTACACAGATCTACTTGATGGGACCATCATTGTAAACTTACAGCTTATCTGATATGTTAAATTATTAAAATACTTTGCTATAAATGTGGATATAAATTAAAACATGCATTACTTTTATTAAACTTTAATTGTTTAAAAACTCATTACTGGTCATAAACTGCTATGATTGTCAAAAGTAATGAATTCATTACCACGAAGATTATAATAGAATGTTACAAGCAGTTACAAATATGTGAAATGTTTTAAAACTCAGAACCTTAATGAACAAGTGGATTCAATTTCTGATTAACCGAATAGAAACGTAAAATGTTTTACAATAAATAACACGAAACTATATACAGGTTATTTTAATTGTAGACATCTAATAGTTACATTTGTTTTATAAACCTATTTGTTCTACATTTATTTCCATTGTTGTTGTTGTTGTTTTGAATTAAGCACAAAGCTACACAATGGGCTATCTGTGCTCTGCCCACCACGGGTATCGAAACCCGGATTTTAGCGTGTAATTCCGCAGACATACCGCTGAGCCACTGGGGGCATTTCCATTGTTATAAACATGAAAATGAAATACAGCGAACACTGATTTGGAGAAGCAGGTGACGTAACACAAACCTAGTATCTCGGATGAAAGTGTGGGAAAACCTTTTTTATATTTACTTGACTCGATTTCGAAACCGAGACTTCTCGCACAGTGAGAGGTGCGAGTGTGCTTACAGCCAATTTAGCACTTTTAAACTAATTCAGTCACTAAGCGAAACATGAATGTTGCTTCACACGTTTTTTGGACTTCGAGTACAATTTCGATGTTTCAAGTGCATTCAACACTTAAAATAAACTGATGGATCAGTTTATTAAATCTATATCTTTGTATTCAAAGTTTACACATGGAAATATTATATTTACATACGTTTTTGTCCTTAACTCGCTTGTGAAGTAATGCTGAGATTTACAATATGTTTATACAACCAACTCGAGCATTCACTGCCGAGGTAAAGTCGATATAGTGTCATAAACTTGGTCATGAGAACTGAACACGACGATTACATACCTAGTGTTAAGATGGTCGACTGTTAACTTTTGTATTTCTGTGTATCAGGAATTTTAAAAACTGCTGAAAATCAACGAAACTTTTATAAAAAATTACATATAAATGTAAATAAGTCTTGTATACATCGACAACTGTGATATCTGTCTTCGCCTGTCTTCCGTTTGAAAAGCTCAAAGCTCAACATTCATTTGTAAAATGACAGTAGAACAGACATGAATAATATTAATGTTAAATGTTATTTCACCAGCAGGATATTGTTCAGGAATTATTTACACTGAGTCATGTAATTAAAAACACATATTTATCGTATGTTATTGTTGGGTTGTTCTTGGTATGACTGAAATAAGTACTTATAGCGATTAAAGTTGATCAGAACTTTGAATGAAACTAAAAACAATTAGCTTTTACAGAGTTCCTCAAATAGTTTAAATTGTTACATTAACTTGAACATTTCCTGTCAGTAGTAATAGTGCTAGATTAACTTGAACATTTCCTGTCAGTAGTAATAGTGCTAGATTAACTTGAACATTTCCTGTCAGTAGTAATAGTGCTAGATTAACTTTTTATGTCACAGATACTTTTGCTTCTAATATATATAATTTAAAACTTTTTGTTGACAAGAAGACTCAACGCAGTATAACACTGACAATAAACGCCTGATTCTTTATCATTTTTATTTAAACAAGGTTCTAGAGCACGCTGCGTAGCTTAAACAAACACCAGGTCGTGTTATCTATACAAACCAAAATATTTTGTTACGCGGCATAAACAAACACCAGGTCGTGTTACCTATACAAACCAAAATATTTTGTTACGCGGCATAAACAAACTCCAGGTCGTGTTATCTATACAAACCAAAATATTTTGTTACGCGACATAAACAAACACCAGGTCGTGTTACCTATACAAACCAAAATATTTTGTTACGCGGCATAAACAAACACCAGGTCGTGTTACCTATACAAACCAAAATATTTTGTTACGCGGCATAAACAAACACCAGGTCGTGTTACCTATACAAACCAAAATATTTTGTTACGCGGCATAAACAAACTCCAGGTCGTGTTACCTATACAAACCAAAATATTTTGTTACGCGGCATAAACAAACACCAGGTCGTGTTACCTATACAAACCAAAATATTTTGTTACGCGGCATAAACAAACACCAGGTCGTGTTACCTATATAAACCAAAATATTTTGTTACGCGGCATAAACAAACACCAGGTCGTGTTACCTATATAAACCAAAAAATTTTGTTACGCGGCATAAACAAACATCAGGTCGTGTTACCTATATAAACCAAAAAATTTTGCTACGCGGCATAAACAAACTCCAGGTCGTGTTACCTATACAAACCAAAATATTTTGTTACGCGGCATAAACAAACACCAGGTCGTGTTATCTATACAAACCAAAATATTTTGTTACGCGACATAAACAAACTCCAGGTCGTGTTACCTATACAAACCAAAAATTTTGTTACGCGTCATAAACAAACTCCAGGTCGTGTTACCTATATAAACCCACGTGTTATATAAAAACAAGTTTAACCGTTACTGATGTCTGTATCTAGCTACCCAGGTGTTATATAAAAGTAAGTTTAACTATTACTGATGTCTATGTCTAGATACCCACGTGTTATATAAAAGTAAGTTTAACCATTACTGATATTCATAAATTATTGCTTTGTGTAATTAATGTCGGTCTTTGAAATAAAACTAACAAACATCTGATTCCCTCTCGCCAGTGGGGGACACAGTTGTGTGTCTGCTTACTTACAAGGCTAGAAACCGGGGTTCGATAAAATGGTACGTATAGCACGTGTGACCCTGTGTATAGCTACGTGTTTAACTACAAACAAAGTATGATTTATCTTACACTAGCGACATGTGAAGATGTATGTTAAAATTTAATAAGAGGGCGTCCAGCTATGATTTATGAAGAATTTCAACAAAATCTGTAATAAGAGAAATATAAAAAAAACTAAACAAATTACTGTCAAGAGAATTGGAGAAGGATTTCAGTAATTACTTAGTTTCAAGGAGCAGTTAATGCCAACCAGAACAAAGAAACGACTTTAATTTCATTCATATATCAGTCCTACTGGTGATTTTAATGTAAAATAATACAAGTGAAACAGAGTATTTTGTCTTGTTTATAATGTGTAACAGTAAAATGTTATTCCCATGGTTTGCCGTACAAGCATGATAAAAACAGACAGAAAAAACACACCAGTATTTGGGTTTTACGTTTGCTTAACTTCACCGTATAGTAACCTAAATTAATATATGCATGTGAATAATGTTATAACATTTTAAAGAATTCATCACTTGATATTATACATTGGAACAACACTTTAATGATTGTTTATGTGTAGAAGAAATATTTAACATATATACAGTTAATTAGATATGGACAGACAGAGAGCAATACTGTTCAAAATGCAGTTTAATATTAATTGAAGTACATCAAAATAGGCAGAGAAAAGTTATCTGAGAAAATATACTGTTTAGAATGTAAGAACTGTTCAGTTATAAATAGAAACAGCTGGGAAATCGACACTGTATTTCATAGCAGTTCCCAAGTTGGTTTGTTTTCCTTTTCACCGAGCCGTATTACAACACTTGAGCGAACTTTTGTTTATCATACTGATCAGAGATTCTTGTTTCTTTCGAGTGTTTACGCGGATGTACAACTGACAAACGTGTTAAACAGAGTAACAGTTACTAAGTAAAAACACTAGTGTTAAATAGAGTAACAGTTACTAAGTAAAAATACTAGGGTTAAACAGAGTAACAGTTATTAAATAAAAACTAGTGTTAAATAGAGTAACAGTTATTAAGTAAAAACACTAGTGTTAAATAGAGTAACAGTTACTAAGTAAAATACTAGGGTTAAACAGAGTAACAGTTATTAAATAAAAACTTGTGTTAAACAGAGTAACAGTTACTAAGTAAAAATACTTGGGTTAAACAGAGTAACAGTTACCAAGTAAAAACACTAGTGTTAAATAGAGTAACAGTTACTAAGTAAAGACACTAATGTTAAACAGAGAAACAGTTACTAAGTAAAAACATTAGTATTAAACAGAGTAACAGTTATTAAATAAAAATTAGTGTTAAATAGAGTAACAGTTAATAAGTAAAAATACTAGGGTTAAACAGAGAAACAGTTATTAAGTGAAAACACTAGTGTTAAATAGAGTAACATTTACTAAGTGAAAACACTAGGGTTAAACAGAGTAACAGTTATTAAATAAAAACTAGTGTTAAATAGAGTAACAGTTATTAAGTAAAAACACTAGTGTTAAATAGAGTAACAGTTACTAAGTAAAATACTAGGGTTAAACAGAGTAACAGTTATTAAATAAAAACTTGTGTTAAACAGAGTAACAGTTACTAAGTAAAAATACTTGGGTTAAACAGAGTAACAGTTACCAAGTAAAAACACTAGTGTTAAATAGAGTAACAGTTACTAAGTAAAGACACTAATGTTAAACAGAGAAACAGTTACTAAGTAAAAACATTAGTATTAAACAGAGTAACAGTTATTAAATAAAAATTAGTGTTAAATAGAGTAACAGTTAATAAGTAAAAATACTAGGGTTAAACAGAGAAACAGTTATTAAGTGAAAACACTAGTGTTAAACAGAGTAACAGTTATTAAGTAAAAACACTAGTGTTAAAGAGAGTAACAGTTACTAAGTAAAAACACAATGTGATTAGTACACTAGCCAGAAGAACCAGTACCAGATTTCGCATACAACAGGTGTTAAATATGTGATTAGTACACTAGCCAGAAGAACCAGTTCCAGACTTCGCATACAACAAGTGTTAAATATGTGATTAGTACACTAGTCAGAAGAACCAGTAACAGACTTCACATACAACAAGTGTTAAATATGTGATTAGTACAATAGTCAGAAGAACCAGTAACAGACTTCACATACAACAAGTGTTAAATGTGTGATTAGTACACTAGTCAGAAACTAACAGTAACAGACTTCACATACAACAAGTATCAAACTTGTGATCCTCATCTCTGTCCAATGCGTCATCACTACATTGTGCTGAGAATAAATGTCAAATATGTTATACGTACACAAAGTGGACTCGGTAAATATGATATATATGTATGTGATATAATGGAACGCACACATATAACTAGAAATATATACATAGATAAATTCGTTTGGTTTGGTTTGAATTTCACGCAAAGCTACTCTAGGGCTATCTGCGCTAGCCGTCCCTAATTTATCAGTGTGAGACTAGAAGGAAAGTACCTGGCCATCAACACCCACCGCCAACTCTTGGACTACTATTTCACCAACGAATAGTGAGATTTACTGTAACATTATAACGCCATCACGGCTGAAAGGGCGAAATATTTGGTGTGATGGTGATTCGAACTCGCGACCCTCGGATTACGAGTCGAGTGCCTTAACCAACTGGCCATGTCGGGCCACGTACATAAATATACATTATGTATAGTTCATGGCCAGGCATGGCCAGGTGAGTTAAGGCATTCGACTCGTAATACTAGGGTCGCGGGTTCGAATCCCGGTCGCACCAACATGCTAGTCCTTTCAGCCGTGGGGGCGTTATAATGTGACGGTCAATCCCACTATTCGTTGGTAAAAGACTACCCCAAGAGTTGGCAATGGGTGGTGATGACTAGCTGCCTTTCCTCTAGTCTTAAACTGCTAAATTAGGGACGGCTAGCGTAGATAGCCCTCGAGTAGCTTAGCCCAAAGTTAAAAAAACAAACAAGTACAGTTAATGCAAAATAAACTGTGTATTGGGTTCGATTCAGTTGTACGTGAACATGGCTGAACTCTTTGGTGAAACCCACTTAATAATAAAAAACTATGTTGTTGATGACAGAATGATACAGTTAGTTTTATATTCTAGTTAAGTTAGCCTGCAAGACATCTATCTTACAAAATTTAATCTTACTTTTATCAGTTTAAATTTCATTTGGTGTTTTAACAGTTTTTTTTACCGAATGGCTCAAGGTTACAGAGAATTACAGCAAAGTTTACAGAGAAATACTTCACTAAACACCATTACCCCGTTGTTGACAGATGTTCCGATAACAAGAAACGATTTGATACATTCGTTGATTTGCTTGAACTCAAATTAGAATATAGCAAATAAAAAAAAATAGCTTTACGTGCAGAACGATGTGACGCAACGTTTGAATCCATATTTTAGGTCCTGGTATCATGAACCGTAACTATTAACGTTTTTTAGGATTACTCGGCTCAGACCAGCGATCCACTTATCTGTTTAAAAAAAACAAACCAGTTTTATACTTTATTCTGTTTTTATGTGATCTGTGTACTTGTTGAAATACACAAATGTAAAGTTAGCATTAAAAATCACGTTGTAATATATATAACTATCTTAAATTAGGTACAAATAAAACTAGGCCCGAACTTAATGTGGTATTGACTTTGATCGCTATATACGAGTGTTTGTATGACTTATCGAGGTCCATACTTTATGTGGTATTGACTTTGATCGCTATATACGAGTGTTTGTATGACTCATCGAGGCCCGAACATTATGTGGTATTGACTTTGATCACTATATACGAATATTTGTTTGACTTATCGAGGCCCATACTTTATGTGGTATTGACTTTGATCGCTATATACGAGTGTTTGTATGACTCATCGAGGCCCGAACATTATGTGGTATTGACTTTGATCGCTGTATACGAGTGTTTGTGTGACTTATTAGGAAATCTATAACTTTGCGTTTATTCACATTAGTGTTTCTTTGATAGTTTGTCTTTCAACTAACTGTAGATAATGAATACGAAATACCACTAGAAACAATGTTTTATGTCCAAATGTATGAAGGAATAATTATATGATACCAACATAACCTAAACCTGAAGATGATATAGATAATTATATGATACCAACATAACCTAAACCTGAAGATGATATAGATAATTATATGATACCAACATAACCTAAACCTGAAGATGATATAATTATATGATACCAACACAACCTAAACCTAAAGATAATATAGATAATTATATGATACCAACATAACCTAAACCTGAAGATGATATAGATAATTATATGATACCAACATAACCTAAACCTGAAGATGATACAAATAATTATATGATACTAACATAACCTAAACCTAAAGATAATATAGATAATTATGTGATACTAACATAACCTAAACCTGAAGATTATATGGATAATTGTGTGATACTAACATAACCTAAACCTAAAGATAATATAGATTATTATATTACACTAACATTACCTGAAGATGATATAGATAATTATATGATACTAACATAATCTAAACCTAAAGATGATATAGACAATTATATGATACTAACATAACCTAAACCTGAAGATAATATAGATAATTATATGATAATAACATAACATAAACCTAAAGATGATATAGATAATTATATGACACTAACATAACCTAAACCTGAAGATAATATATGCAATTACATCATATCAATGTATCCTAAACCTAAAGATGACATGAAGAAATGAAACCCGTGCAGCTGAATCCACAGAAATGTAAATTACAATAATTGAAAAATAACTGAATTGTAGATTTTGAGTATGAAATAATTATTTATATAAATACATTGTCAATAAATAATCGTAAGAAATGAAGAAATTAAGCACGACAGAAGACACAAACTTGTAGATCACCAGTACATTTTGTTTTAAGTTACTAATGTTAGATCTATTTTGACTTTTGTACCACATTGTCATAATTAGTATGTAATTTAATCGTAGCATATCTTAATTTTCGATGTTAAATATTTCTGATTTAAAATGTCTCACAGGATAATTTATAGAACTCTTGAAGGAAAGGATCTGAACACGTGTGTAAGTGTGATTTCTGATGTGAGTGCAAGTTATATTGATTTTTGTTAGTTTTATTTGCAACTAATAGATGGTGCAGTGACCGCGAGGTCATTATGTTTACCATTGAGTTGTTGCGTGGAGACCATTAGCTTTGTTTGTTGTATAGATGGGACCTGATGTAGTTACTGTTGTTTATCACGATCAGTGTAATAAATAAGTGAAGTACCTCACAGGTGTAGACACAAATCATGTTTATCTTACCGTTATCTATTTCTGAAACAATAACAAAGAGAGAATTACCTCAAACATGGTTTCATGTTAACACAAAAACCCTGTACCTACAGTTGTCACGAAGCGCATGCGTACAAAATAGTATCACAGCGATTAAATATCATAGATATACAAAAACAAAGTTACCCTTTAGTAGCAACAGAAACAGAAGTAGCATTATGTTGGATGGAAGCCGTTTCTCTTTGTAACGATTTGTAAATTTTTACAGTATTATCAGGTGAGGGGGCTTCTCATATTGAGGGACCACACGTTCCCAACGTACTAGATAAATTGAACGTGATACTTTCACAAAAACTGGTGACTCGTATATTCACTCTGGAAGGTTCCAATGTAAATTTTAAGCACCCCTCCCCTAAAAAGGAAAGAAATCTAACTTGAGAGAGTAAAGCGATTTACGGAGAATGTTTCTGGGTTTGTTTGGAAATAAATGATTCTATATATATCGTTTTCTCTGGAAACTCTTTAATATTTATATAACTGTTGTATTTAAAATACTATATTTGGATAGCATACTGTGAAAACTTACCGTATTTATATTCCGAGGATTGTTGAAATATTATTTTATAGCTTTTAAACAATAACAGTAGCATTAACTAATTAGAAATGTTACAGTTTCACAGGACACTAGTTTCCATTAGAAATGTTACAGTTTCACAGGACACTAGTTTCCATTGACCTAGAAAGTTTTTATGAATAATATTAGATTTCATCATTTAATACAGTTTAATAATATATAATATTAACTGATGATTTAATAATAGCACTTTCTACTTTTGCATAATTTAGACTTTATAACGAGCATCACAGTTTACATTTAAGTCGTCACACAAAGTAATGGGTTCCAACATTGGCACATGGATATACAAATAAAATTATTTATACAGATTTTTATTTTTGTAAGAAGAAGACTTTAAAACGTTTTATTTTTGCAGTTCACGCTGGAAATTTTATGTACTCTATTCCTCCAGATTCAGAGAAATCACTTACTCTCTTTATGATTCACAGTTCTCTTAGGAGTGACTCAGTTTAATTAAAAATGTAGTGCGTGTAGGCGAAGAAAGATAAATTAGGTTAAAGCTTAGGCCAAATGTAGCGCCCTCTCTTGACTGATGAGATATTATTTTCAATTTATTCTGTTGACAGCTGGAGTTAGTAGTGATAGAACTATGTGGATATTTTTTAGAAACGCCAACCCGTTCAGAACTCTCATGAATGAACAGGTTTATTTTTAGATTTAATCTCTTGAAAACATGTGATACTGGGATGAAGGCCACGAGGAAAATTCCTATAAACGTGAACATACACGAGGCTATGAGTTTACATTTTAATGTGAGAAAATATTTTAGTTACATTTTGTGAAATGTTATCTTCTAATTTTTTTGCTTTAACTAACTACGTTATGATATAGAAGATAGCTCCGTAGGTGGGGATCGTGTCTGAAGAAATGCCAACCATGACGATTTTGGTGTATATGCTCATACAGACAAATATTGCAACTCCCAAGTTATTATATATTATATAGACTTACACAATAAAGTGACAACTTGTTCCCCAGGGCGTGAAATGGGTGAAAAGAAAATTTCTAGTGAGATACAAATAAATTTTGATAATAAATGAAAAAAACGTAGTCCAAATGGCTACTTGCGATAATCATGTTTGTGCTTGAAGTAATAATAAAATATTTGTGTCTCCGACGTCTATCAAAAGTTTGAGTGCGATGCTTCTTCATACTGGATACGTGGGGGATTCCATAGTTACGTTATCAGTGCTTGTTAGCCAATCAGCGCTCGCGAAGATGGATATTTCTTGTTTTCTAAGAGGCATGGCCCAGTATGGCGAAGTGTGTTAAGGCGTTCGACTCGTAATCCGAGGGTCGTGGGTTCGAATTCCTGTCACACCAAACATACTCGCCCTTTCAGCCGTTGAGGCATTATAATGTGACAGTCAATCCCACTATTCGTTGGTAAAAGAGTATCCCAAGTGTTGGCAATGAGTGGTAATGACTAGCTGCCTTACAGTAGTTTTACACTGCTAAATTAGGGACGGCTAGCACAGATAGCTCTGTGCGAAATTCAAAACAAACAAACAATCTAAGCGGCATAGAAACAACAATTCACAAGTTGGAAGAAAAGAGGCCTTCTTCACAAGATTGTCTTGTTTCTGGCAAATCTAAGAGGAGGACTAAAACTGTGAATCAAAACTTTATGAAAGAGTATAGTGCAAAATATCCGATCATTGCATCAAAAGTCAGTGACAGTCATGCGTTTTGTACAGTTTGTCACATTGACTTTTGTGTGACGCATGGCAGGATAAACGATTGTTCCAGACATACAAAATCAGCATCTCACCAATAGAAGGCTGAAGCGAAGACAAAAACGATGCAGATAACAACATTTATGAGGAAGAATTCAAAATATGAAACCATAAATGCAGAAGTGATGTTCACACAATTCGTCATTGTTCATAATTTACCCCTAGCTGTAGCCAATCATGCAGGACATCTATTCAGAAAAATGTTGCCAGACTCTGATATAGCGAAAAAAATATGGCTGTACGAGAACCAAAACTACAGCCATTGTACAAATGTTGGGTTGTGAAGATGACAAAATGATTTCAAGCATATTTACTAACAGTGTTTACAGTTTAGCCACAGATGGATCCACAGATATGGATGACTCAAAACTGTATCCAGTGGTTGTACAATATCTGTACAGGCTCACAATCATTACACTCAGTCATTTGAAATAGTTGGCATTTCTGTGTCTCTAATTTAGGCTCTTACGATTGGATGGGTATCCAAGGGTTAATGTTTTTGGTTCTTCTGCAATGAAAATGCCCTCTGGATTTTGGGGACATGTAAGGGTGTCGTTAAAAAACTGCTATGCCATCAATGAAACGTATCTCAAGAATGGATGTCAATGATTGGCTACTTTTCTCTTGGTCTATCATTTTAAAGGAACAACGGACGTCATTGTAAGGCTAGTTGTAATGTAGGAACAACGGACACTATGATAAGGCTAGAGGTATAATAAGAACAACGGACATTATGGTGGACTGTTTTGTGCGAGTGACTAGATTGTGTGTTATAATAGAGCATCTCTTAGTGTGGTTTAAAAGTTGAAAATTACAAATGGCTTCAGACATTGCTAGCATATCTGGCAGGAAAAACAACACAAATTGATATGGAAAACAGAGGTCGCTTTCATAGACGTGATTCATATACATTTTATAGTCCTTTCTAATACATGTTCAGTTTATTTGTAGGTTTCTGGTCACATGTCAGTATATGTATCCGTTATATTGTAAACCAGTGTTAATGTTCAATGTATTTATAGGTTTCATGTCAGTGTATCTGTCCATGATAATGTAAACCAGTGTTAATGTTCAGTGTATTCATCGGTTTTTTTGTCATTGTATCTGTCCATGATAATGTAAACCAGTGTTAATATTCAGTGTAGTTATCGGTTTCATATCAGTAAATCTATCCATGATAATGTAAACCAGTGTATTTATCGGTTTTTTTGTCAGTGTATCTGTCCATGATAATGTAAACCAGTGTTAATGCTCAGTGTATTTAACGGTTTTTTGTCAGTGTATATGTCCATGATCATATAAACCCAGATTAATGTTCAGTGTATTTATCGTTTTTTTTGTCAGTGTATCGGTCCATGATAATGTAAACCAGTATTGATGTTTACTATATTTATCGGTGTTTTGTCAGTGTATCTGTCCATGATAATGTAAACCAGTGTTAATGTTCAGTGTATTTATCGATTTTTTGTCAGTGTATTTATCGGTTTTTTGTCAGTGTATCGGTCCATGATAATGTAAACCAGTGTTAGTGTTCAGTACATTTATAGGTTTCGTACCAGTAAATCTATTCACGATAATGTAAACCAGCGTTAATGTTCAGTGTATTTATCGGTTTTTTGTCAGTGTATCTGTTCATGATAATGTAAACCAGCGTTAATGTTCAGTGTATTTATCTGTTTTTTTTGTCAGTGTATCGGTCCATGATAATGTAAACCAGGGTTAGTGTTCAGTACATTTATAGGTTTCATATCAGTAAATCTATTCACGATAATATAAACCAGTGTTAATGTTCAGTGTATTTATCGGTTTTTTTGTGAGTATATCTGTCCATGATAATGTAAACCAGTGTTAGTGTTCAGTACATTTATAGGTTTCATATCAGTAAATCTATCCACGATATTGTAAACTAGTGTTAATGTTCAGTGTATTTATCTGTTTTTTGTGAGTGTATCTGTCCATGATAATGTAAACCAGTGTTAGTGTTCAGTACATTAATAGGTTTCATATCTGTAAATCTATCCACGATAATGTAAACCAATGTTAGTGTTCAGTACATTAATAGGTTTCATATCTGTAAATCTATCCACGATAATGTAAACCAATGTTAATGTTCAGTGTATTTATCGTTGTTTTTTGTGAATGTATCTGTCCATGATAACGTAAACCAAGGTTAATGTTCAGTGTATTTGTTTGTTTTTTGTCAGTGTATCTGTCCATGATAATGTAAACCAGTGTAAATGTTCAGTGTATTTATCAGTGTTTTGTCAGTGTATCTGTTCATGATAATGTAAACCAGTGTTAATGCTTAGTGTATTGATCGATTTTTTTTGTCAGTGTATCTGTCCATGATAATGTAAACCAGTGTTAATGTTCAGTGTATTTATCGGTTTTTTTCAGTGTATCTGTTCATGATAATGTAAACCAGTGTTAATGTTCAGTATATTTATCGATTTTTTTGTAAGTGTATCTGTCCATGATAATGTGTGACTGAGACATTTATCTTTTTCCACTCTCTCTTACTGTTAAAATTTGCTTTATCAAAATTTGTCCTGCTGATAAAAGTGATTTTAGTTGTAGGTAACATGAGTTAGACTTGTAGTTTGATAGCTATAGGTCAGGATGAGGTAAAGAAATTTGTATCGGTTGTTGTTTCTAACAGTATACCGTGAATCTTACATTTTTGATAGTTTTATCTCTTACTGATATTGGCGCTGCTATCGACCATGAGGTCTAGGAAAGATTGCAGTAATATTTGGCACATCGCCAATAATGTTTGGCAATCTTTCCTTGCTCGTCACGTGACGGTTTTTCATTTTATACTTAAAGAGGAGTGGTTCTTCCAAGACAATCATATGTCCATAGGATAGCATTATATTTTGACAGTTTTATTACACAGTGCGTGCTTGATTTTATTTCGAATAGTGAGTTTCTGTTTCTGATAAGATTTTATTAAACATATAATCTTTGGCATTGAATAAATTTTAGTCTAATCTCTTGTACTAGTTAAGTCGTACAACCTCTATAAACAATGGCTTTCATGATGCCAGTCGTTAAAGGCGAATATAAGATTTATCCGAATCAGTCCCGAAGAGGCAGTTCTTGTAACCAACCTCAGTCTAGAAGGGGGACCCAAGTCGAGTCTGTACCGCCTAGTTTGTCCTGCTCTCCTGAAAGTGATGGAGAGGAGAGAATGGCTGCCATCTTCCGTCTGCGACGTGAGAGCAGAGAACAGGAGCTTCACAGGAGTTCTAACAGTATATCAGGAAGTCAGTCTCTCAAATCAGCTTCCAATACTTCACTGAATAAGTTTCATTGTCGACTAGTGGACAAACTGAAGAAGAAGCTAAGAGTGCCAACAACCAAGGTGATGCTTTAGATTCTTCTCGTGAAGATGGCCCTAAATGAACATGAGTTGATCGGAACAGTGAATGAATTGCGACTTTGTTGACCTAAGGGAGCCACTGGACATTAGTGTGACTTCTGTCGAACGTTTTACCGTGTTGTCCAATGCTGTTTCATTGTTAGGATCTTGTATTTTGAATTTGTAAATTGTGTGCATAAATGTATTGCTATTAATGTGATATATAAGCAGATAGAAGGGTGAGTTAAAGAAGTGTATTCGGGACACAAGGTTTCGGTTGTGTAGAAATGTGCCTATAAATTAATAATCACTTGGTTGAAGTCTTTAGTTGTGTAGCTTTTGTGTAGATAAACTTGTTAAAATTTGTAAAATATATATTTTTGTTAAGACTATATCGTGTGAAATACACCTGATGTTTATAAGTTACGTCAAGATAAAAGTGTACAATTTATATATTTAATTACTTGTTTTACCTCAAAAAGAAATATGTAAATAAAAGTTTATATTCGGATTTCGGACTGCTCAGTGTGTTGTATATTTCTAGTTTCGCACCAATACTTGTTTTTTATTAGTAACTAAGAGATAATAGTTAATCATAGAAGACTCAGGTGTTCTAAAGTACTTTCAACTGTTGGTTATTTACTGTGGACAAGATTCAAATAATTAACACAACTCGTGTTTGGTTAACCATAAAAAAGTCAAATTGGGCCAAACCATCAGAGTCTAAGGTAGTTTCAAGACGTATTTATTTCAAGCAGAAAATATCAAAGTAATTTATATCTGGAAGTTGAAAAACCAATTATATTTTTATATCTGTGTAAATAGGGCTGTAATTCCCTGAAACATGAAACTCAAATGGCATCAAAACTACCAGAAACAAATCTAAGGTGGTCACTAGGTATTACCGCACTAGGAATGTGAATACGAAGGTTCACGGTCAGTGTCCCGTTACCGCAACAATTTTTTCTAGATTAAGAGGCCTAATGTGCGTCATAAGAAAGACAGTCGAATCCACAATTCGGCGACATAAGAGTTGGCGGTAGGTGTTATTGACTAGTTGATTTAGTTTAATCTATGTTTTGAATATTTATGTCCCTTCTGTATAGTTTAGCACGTAAAAATTGAAACGGAAAAAACAATTTAACATTAAAAAAATAATTCATAATCATAATGATAGCTTTGAAAAGATAAATAAACCCGGGGTTCGATATCTGCAGTTTTCACGGCAGACATAGCCATTATGCAGCTTTACAGCAAGCAAACAAAAAGTACGTCTTTCTTTATTATTCTCTTTCTCCATGCAACAGCGCCACCTCAAGGAAACTTATCAAAACATCAGTGAATGTTGCAATATTTCAGAACCACTGTGACTTGGCAGACTGCCAAACTTTAGTACATCGAGCTTACGTAACAGGTGTGAGTTTTAATGTTCAGTTTTTTGGGGGCGTGTCTTACTAGTCTACGAAGGACCACACTGTGAAAAACTTTAAGTTGAAGTATTTCATGTTTCTGAGTTTTATTATAAACAAAGAATGAATAAACGTTCGCAAAGCAAGCAATGACGCACATAACCCTGTGACAGAAAGAATCTCTGCCTCCCACAGTCGTAGTTGTATTTAATAACGCTGAGTGACACGTTACTTTATTACGATTATTTTCTCCTCCATATTATTCTCACATCATGATTTAATTGTGAATTACCTTCATGCTCTTAACTGTTAGTTTCAACATTTCACTAAATTACTAAAAAAAAATAAATATGGTTTATTTAATAACGACCTTATGAAATAATCAAGAACTCCAATAATTTTACCATTCTTACGTTTGACATGAAGGTAAGGTTTAGATGAAGTCTGAAAATGACTTGTAAACAGAGAAACGAACCATGAAAGTTTCTTGTAAATAGCTTTACAACTTAGTGTCTGGTAAACAAACAACTCAGGTAAGTGTCTTGCAAGTGGAGACACGACTCATGACAGTATCTTGTAAATAAATGAACAATTCATGAAAGTGTCTTGCAAATAGAGAAACAACTGTCAACCACATAAATTTACTACAGATATTAACACATTGTTCAAAAATACTTAGAGTATTCCTGTGGAAAGACAGGAAACAAGTGGATTAATCAATAATTCTGTAACCTAACAAACCAAGAGAGTAAGGAAAATTATCTGTTACCTGAGAAATCAAGAGAGTAAGGAAACTTATCTGTTACCTGAGAAATCAAGAGAGTAAGGAAACTTATCTGTTACCTGAGAAACCAAGAGAGTAAGGAAACTTATCTGTAACCTAACAAACCAAGAGAGTAAGAAAACTTATCTGTTACCTGAGAAATCAAGAGAGTAAGGAAACTTATCTGTTACCTGAGAAACCAAGAGAGTAAGGAAACTTATCTGTAACCTAACAAACCAAGAGAGTAAGAAAACTTATCTGTAACCTGAGAAATCAAGAGAGTAAGGAAACTTATCTGTTACCTAAGAAACCAAGAGAGTAAGGAAACTTATCTGTTACCTAAGAAACCAAGAGAGTAAGGAAACTTTTCTGTTACTTAAGAAATCAAGAGAGTAAGGAAACTTTTCTGTTACTTAAGAAATCAAGAGAGTAAGGAAACTTTTCTGTTACTTAAGAAATCAAGAGAGTAAGGAAACTTATCTGTTACCTGAGAAACCAAGAGAGTAAGGAAACTTATCTGTTACCTGAGAAATCAAGAGAGTAAGGAAACTTATCTGTAACCTAACAAACCAAGAGAGTAAGGAAACTTATCTGTTACCTGAGAAATCAAGAGAGTAAGGAAACTTATCTGTTACCTGAGAAACCAAGAGAGTAAGGAAACTTATCTGTAACCTAACAAACCAAGAGAGTAAGAAAACTTATCTGTAACCTGAGAAATCAAGAGAGTAAGGAAACTTATCTGTTACCTAAGAAACCAAGAGAGTAAGGAAACTTATCTGTAACCTAACAAACCAAGAGAGTAAGAAAACTTATCTGTAACCTGAGAAATCAAGAGAGTAAGGAAACTTATCTGTTACCTAAGAAACCAAGAGAGTAAGGAAACTTATCTGTTACCTAAGAAACCAAGAGAGTAAGGAAACTTTTCTGTTACTTAAGAAATCAAGAGAGTAAGGAAACTTTTCTGTTACTTAAGAAATCAAGAGAGTAAGGAAACTTATCTGTTACCTGAGAAACCAAGAGAGTAAGGAAACTTATCTGTTACCTGAGAAATCAAGAGAGTAAGGAAACTTATCTGTAACCTAACAAACCAAGAGAGTAAGGAAACTTATCTGTTACCTGAGAAATCAAGAGAGTAAGGAAACTTATCTGTTACCTGAGAAACCAAGAGAGTAAGGAAACTTATCTGTAACCTAACAAACCAAGAGAGTAAGAAAACTTATCTGTAACCTGAGAAATCAAGAGAGTAAGGAAACTTATCTGTTACCTAAGAAACCAAGAGAGTAAGGAAACTTATCTGTTACCTAAGAAACCAAGAGAGTAAGGAAACTTTTCTGTTACTTAAGAAATCAAGAGAGTAAGGAAACTTTTCTGTTACTTAAGAAATCAAGAGAGTAAGGAAACTTATCTGTTACCTGAGAAACCAAGAGAGTAAGGAAACTTATCTGTTACCTAAGAAACCAAGAGAGTAAGGAAACTTATCCGTAACTTAAGAAATCAAGAGAGTAAGGAAACGTATCTATGACCTAAGAATCCAAGGATTAAGGAAACTTATGTTATTTAAGAAACCAAGCGAGTAAAGAAACTTATCTGTAACCTATGAACCAATGAAGTCAATCGTGTATTTTTACAGCTGTAAAAAATCAAGTCATGGGTATTTGTACTATACAAATAAAGGAGTTAGATCTTTTTAATTATATAAACTAGACAAGTTTCTAAACATTTCTGTAATTTTAGAGTAAGAGAATCGGGCAACAGAATAAATGAATTTATATATATATATATATTTAACACTTATTTATACTACCAACATATCATTTTATAAATCATTGTTTTATATATATAATCAACACTTAATTATACTACTAACATTTCATTTTATAAATCATTAATTTACATATATAATCAATACTTAATTATACTACTAACATTTCATTTGATAAATCATTGATTTATATATATAATCAATACTGAATTATACTACCAAATATATCGTTTTATAAATCATTGTTTTATATATATATATATAATTAATACTTAATTATACTACTGACATAACATAGCATTAATCTATTAAATAAATTTCATAATTCAAAGTACTCATCGTGGTTTTATTTCAGTGAATGTTTGTTTCTGTTGTTGTTTAGGCTACCTGCGTATAGCCATCTCTAATTTTGAATCCATAGTCTAGACGAAAGAGTGCTAGTTAATAGAAACCTCTATCAGCTTTAGGGCTAGTCTTGTTTGGATGTTACTATGATAACGTACTCTGAGTCTGATTGACACTTCGACACGCTAATCACTTGGCTACACCCAAGTTTCACAACGTGGTAGCCCTTCCCTAACAAGCAGATAACTTCCACTTAAACTCATTTTTTATAGACATTTTCGAGACCTCTTCGGTTTCAGATAACGTCATTAAAATACTTATTATTTCTATAGTAAAGTAGCATTCGGCTAGGTTTAAGTTCTGAGCCACTTAAACTGCTCACCAACAAAAGTAATTGTTCAACATTTCAGTCATACTAAGAGCTTAACATATGGTAAACCTACTTTGTATTGTTTAAGTTACGTCACATTTTGAAACGTGAATGATAATGTGGTTAAATAGGCAACAGTCTTATTATATATATAACATCAGTTTATTTTATAGATCACAACAGTCTTATTATATATATAACATCAGTTTATTATATAGATCACAACAGTCTTATTATATATATAACATCAGTTTATTATATAGATCACAACAGTCTTATTATATATATAACATCAGTTTATTATATAGATCACAACAGTCTTATTATATATATAACATCAGTTTATTATATAGATCACAACAGTCTTATTATATATATAACATTAGTTTATTATATAGATCACAACAGTCTTATTATATATATAACATCAGTTTATTATATAGATCACAACAGTCTTATTATATATATTTATATATATATAACATCAGTTTATTGTATAGATTACAACAGTCTTATTATATATATAACATCAGTTTATTATATAGATCACAACAGTCTTATTATATATATAACATTAGTTTATTATATAGATCACAACAGTCTTATTATATATATAACATCAGTTTATTATATAGATCACAACAGTCTTATTATATATATTTATATATATATAACATCAGTTTATTGTATAGATTACAACAGTCTTATTATATATATAACATCAGTTTATTATATAGATCACAACAGTCTTATTATATATATAACATCAGTTTATTATATAGATCACAACAGTCTTATTATATATATAACATCAGTTTATTATATAGATCACAACAGTCTTATTATATATATAACATCAGTTTATTATATAGATCACAACAGTCTTATTATATATATAACATCAGTTTATTATATAGATCACAACAGTCTTATTATATATATAACATTAGTTTATTATATAGATCACAACAGTCTTATTATATATATAACATCAGTTTATTATATAGATCACAACAGTCTTATTATATATATTTATATATATATAACATCAGTTTATTGTATAGATTACAACAGTCTTATTATATATATAACATCAGTTTATTATATAGATCACAACAGTCTTATTATATATATAACATCAGTTTATTATATAGATCACAACAGTCTTATTATATATATAACATCAGTTTATTATATAGATCACAACAGTCTTATTATATATATAACATCAGTTTATTATATAGATCACAACAGTCTTATTATATATATAACATCAGTTTATTATATAGATCACAACAGTCTTATTATATATATAACATCAGTTTATTATATAGATCACAACAGTCTTATTATATATATAACATCAGTTTATTATATAGATCACAACAGTCTTATTATATATATAACATCAGTTTATTATATAGATCACAACAGTCTTATTATATATATAACATTAGTTTATTATATAGATCACAACAGTCTTATTATATATAACATCAGTTTATTATATAGATCACAACAGTCTTACTATATATAACATCAGTTTATTATATAGATCACAACAGTCTTATTATATATATAACATCAGTTTATTATATAGATCACAACAGTCTTATTATATATATAACATCAGTTTATTATATAGATCACAACAGTCTTATTATATATATATATGTATATATAACATCAGTTTATTGTATAGATTACAACAGTCTTATATATATAACATCAGTTTATTGTATAGAATACAACAGTCTTATTATATATATCACAGGAGTTTATTATATGGAGTACAAAAGTCTTATTATATATATTACACCAGTTTATTATATAGAGTACAACAGTCTTATTATATATATATCACAACAGTTCCCCACACCAGGTATCTCAACTGACCACCACTAAAGTTGGTTTGATATTTAGATTCACGATATATTTATGTCTGCGTGAATACCAGTATAGTGTAAACTTTTTATTTTGTTTATGGTAACAGTTCTCGTCAGTTAATTAAACGTTTGTAGACCAGCTGGCCCTAAAGTCGGTATCAGTACCCGTCAGATAATTAAATGTTTGTACATCAGCTGGCCCTAAAGCCAGTAACAGTACCCGTTAGATAATTAAATGTTTGTACATCAGCAGGTCCTAAAGCCAGTAACAGTACCCGTTAGATAATTAAACGTTTGTACATCAGCAGGTCCTAAAGCCGGTATCAGTACCCGTTAGATAATTAAATGTTTGTACATCAGCAGGTCCTAAAGCCAGTAACAGTACCCGTCAGATAATTAAACGTTTGTACACCAGCTGGCCCTAAAGCCGGTATCAGTACCCGTCAGATAATTAAATGTTTGTACATCAGCTGGCCCTAAAGCCAGTAACAGTACCCGTTAGATAATTAAATGTTTGTACATCAGCTGGCCCTAAAGCCAGTATCAGTACCCGTCAGATAATTAAATGTTTGTACATCAGCAGGTCCCAAAGCCAGTAACAGTACCCGTTAGATAATTAAATGTTTGTACATCAGCAGGTCCTAAAGCCAGTAACAGTACCCGTCAGATAATTGTTTGTACATCAGCAGGTCCTAAAGCCAGTAACAGTACCCGTCAGATAATTAAATGTTTGTACACCAGCAGGTCCTAAAGCCAGTAACAGTACCCGTCAGATAATTAAACGTTTGTAGACCAGCTGGCCCTAAAGTCGGTATCAGTACCCGTCAGATAATTGTTTGTACATCAGCTGGCCCTAAAGCCAGTAACAGTACCCGTTAGATAATTAAATGTTTGTACATCAGCAGGTCCTAAAGCCAGTAACAGTACCCGTCAGATAATTAAATGTTTGTACATCAGCAGGTCCTAAAGCCAGTAACAGTACCCGTCAGATAATTAAATGTTTGTACATCAGCAGGTCCTAAAGCCAGTAACAGTACCCGTCAGATAATTAAACGTTTGTACACCAGCTGGCCCTAAAGCCAGTAACAGTACCCGTCAGATAATTAAACGTTTGTACACCAGCTGGCCCTAAAGCCAGTAACAGTACCCGTCAGATAATTAAACGTTTGTACACCAGCTGGCCCTAAAGCCAGTAACAGTACCCGTTAGATAATTAAACGTTTGTACATCAGCTGGCCCTAAAGCCGGTATCAGTACCCGTTAGATAATTAAATGTTTGTACATCAGCAGGTCCTAAAGCCAGTAACAGTACCCGTCAGATAATTGTTTGTACATCAGCAGGTCCTAAAGCCAGTAACAGTACCCGTCAGATAATTAAATGTTTGTACACCAGCAGGTCCTAAAGCCAGTAACAGTACCCGTCAGATAATTAAACGTTTGTAGACCAGCTGGCCCTAAAGTCGGTATCAGTACCCGTCAGATAATTGTTTGTACATCAGCTGGCCCTAAAGCCAGTAACAGTACCCGTTAGATAATTAAATGTTTGTACATCAGCAGGTCCTAAAGCCAGTAACAGTACCCGTCAGATAATTAAATGTTTGTACATCAGCAGGTCCTAAAGCCAGTAACAGTACCCGTCAGATAATTAAATGTTTGTACATCAGCAGGTCCTAAAGCCAGTAACAGTACCCGTCAGATAATTAAACGTTTGTACACCAGCTGGCCCTAAAGCCAGTAACAGTACCCGTTAGATAATTAAACGTTTGTACACCAGCTGGCCCTAAATCTGGTATTAGTACCCGTCAGATAATTAAATGTTTGTACACCAGCTGGCCCTAAAGCCGGTATCAGTACCCGTTAGATAATTAAACGTTTGTACATCAGCTGGCCCTAAAGCCGGTATCAGTACCCGTTAGATAATTAAATGTTTGTACATCAGCAGGTCCTAAAGCTGGTATCAGTACCCGTTAGATAATTAAACGTTTGTACACCAACTGGCCCTAAAGTCGGTATCAGTACCCGTCAGATAATTAAATGTTTGTACACCAGCTGGCCCTAAAGCCAGTAACAGTACCCGTCAGATAATTAAACGTTTGTAGACCAGCTGGCCCTAAAGTCGGTATCAGTACCCGTCAGATAATTAAATGTTTGTACATCAGCTGGCCCTAAAGCCAGTAACAGTACCCGTTAGATAATTAAATGTTTGTACATCAGCAGGTCCTAAAGCCAGTAACAGTACCCGTCAGATAATTAAATGTTTGTACATCAGCAGGTCCTAAAGCCAGTAACAGTACCCGTCAGATAATTAAACGTTTGTGCATCAGCAGGTCCTAAAGCCAGTAACAGTACCCGTTAGATAATTAAATGTTTGTACATCAGCAGGTCCTAAAGCCAGTAACAGTACCCGTCAGATAATTAAACGTTTGTAGACCAGCTGGCCCTAAAGTCGGTATCAGTACCCGTCAGATAATTAAATGTTTGTACATCAGCTGGCCCTAAAGCCAGTAACAGTACCCGTTAGATAATTAAATGTTTGTACATCAGCAGGTTTTAAAGCCAGTAACAGTACCCGTCAGATAATTAAACGTTTGTACACCAGCTGGCCCTAAAGCCAGTAACAGTACCCGTCAGATAATTAAATGTTTGTACATCAGCAGGTTTTAAAGCCCGTTTTAAAGTACCCGTTAGATAATTAAACGTTTGTACACCAGCTGGCCCTAAAGCCGGTATCAGTACCCGTTAGATAATTAAATGTTTGTACATCAGCAGGTCCTAAAGCTGGTATCAGTACCCGTTAGATAATTAAACGTTTGTACACCAACTGGCCCTAAAGTCGGTATCAGTACCCGTCAGATAATTAAATGTTTGTAGACCATCTGGCCCTAAAGCCGGTAACAATACCCGTCAGATAATTAAACGTTTGTACACCAGCTGGCCCTAAAGCCAGTAACAGTACCCGTCAGATAATTAAATGTTTGTACACCAGCTGGCCCTAAAGCCGGTATCAGTACCCGTTAGATAATTAAATGTTTGTACATCAGCAGGTCCTAAAGCTGGTATCAGTACCCGTTAGATAATTAAACGTTTGTACACCAACTGGCCCTAAAGTCGGTATCAGTACCCGTCAGATAATTAAATGTTTGTAGACCATCTGGCCCTAAAGCCGGTAACAATACCCGTCAGATAATTAAACGTTTGTACACCAGCAGGCCCTAAAGCTGGTATCAGTACCCGTCAGATAATTAAATGTTTGTACATCAGCAGGTCCTAAAGCCGGTAACAATACCCGTCAGATAATTAAACGAGTTAGGAGTGCAATTATGTGGTTGCTGACTCTGTTACAGACGTATAAGAAACAATACTTCTGATAGCTGCCTAATAGTATAAGGTATTGTATGGACGGAGTATTTAAAATAAAACAAAACAATATGCCCGCCCTGCTTATGGTATAAGTTATTTATTATATTATAAATAATTTATTAATAACATTACAGCTCATATTCAGAGTTACGATTCTGCTTATCTATCCTTCTATAAAGTTCAATGGGCATGAACTTCAAAGTTCAAAGTTCAATTTCAAAATATTACACTTGAGAACTTTGATCTGATGTATACCAGATCTGAATGTGATAAAATAATACGTTCGTTAGTCCTAACAAATGTGTAAGTCAGTAAAGTGCAAAACTAAACTTGTAATTTTTACGTTTCATCACCGAAATCCCTGCTGAATGAGTACCTATGTTATTTATTACCTTCATGGATAAAAGGATTTTTAACATCGGAGTTCTGATAATATTTCTAAAGTATTTTTAAATTGTAAAATTTTTAGATGTGCTGAGAGTCTGACACCGTGCTTCAACTGTGTTATGGAATCCCATGTACGTGTGTTGCATATATTCATATACATTTATGTGCGTGAAAAAGAAACAAAACACACAGACTGTACTTCATGAGAAGTTATCAACACTGCTCACCATGTTAGGGTTAGTGGTAAATGAGTGTTAATAATCTTATATCATCATAACAGACGGAATCAGTGATGTCGAGAAACCCACTTGTTGAGAATTTTATATGCAAAACGACTCGTTTGGGTTCAGACGCATATGTGTAGTAATAGGTGACGTGACACGAATTGTATGGCGTTAAAAATCACTCGTACTGAAAAGAAGGTCTTGTTTGTTTGGAGGTAAGCACAATGTGGTTTGTTCATCAATGGTATCGAAACTCGGATTCTAGTGTTCTAAGTTCACAGACTTGAAGCTGGAAAGTTTCTGAAGGTCAACAAATAACGATTGACGTCATCATTGTTGAAAGGTCAAGAACGTTATCAATATATATCGACGTTACTATGCAACGAAGAGTGTTATCACAAACATTAAACTGTTCACTATAAATACATGTGTTGAAATCAAGCCTGGACTAGTGGTTGAATGTCAGACTTTGATTGTTTGTTTGTTTAAAATTTCGCGCAAAGGTACTCGACGGCTATCTGCGCTAGTCGTCCCTAATTTAGCAGTGTAAGACTAGAGGGAAGGCAGCTAGTCATCATCACCCACCGCCAACTCTTGGGCTACTCTTTTACCAAAGAATAGCGGGATTGACCGTCATATTATAACGCCCCCACGGCTGAAAGGGCGAGTATGTTTGGTGTTATCGAGGTTCGAACCCGCGACTTTCGGATTACGAGTCGAACGCCTCAACACACTTGGCCATGTAGGGGCCCCTTCAGACTTTGAATCGGAAGGTTCGAGATTCGCGTCCCGATGGGGTCGGGTGTGTGTACTATTATGAGTGAGTGATTCACTGTTCAGTCAGGCAGGTACAGTGAAACAGTTGGCGGTGGATATTGTATAAATGACTGCCTTTCAGCTACAATACCAGTTTTTCGTGGAGCTTGAGGCAAAAATTCTGAAGCAAACAATTTATGTTATTGGTGATGGATTGTGCTGCCATCTAGCGAACAGATAACTAATTTTAAATATACTCACAACGACGTTCACTGATTGACGTGTTTCACCAGCAATCAATATTTATGATACCAATTAATCTTCATACTGTGGGGAGATAACAGTATTATTATACGTCTGTTCTGGTGATTTTATGTCAGAATGTAATATGTTTTTAATCTTAAAATTTTATGTACATTGTAAATGGTTTTTATCATGTTTGTTTGTTGTTTATGTTGTACTTTTTAAGTTAAAACTTAACGTTTTAAAATTAAATTGATGAAAATATTTGATATATATACACGTATACTTATATTCATGTAATTTCCATGTATATATATATGTATACACACATGTACTTGAAGTACTTTTCCCGTCTCTCCTCAGAATACTGAACTCTCAGACATATTTTTCAGTTTTGTAAACAGTTTCAAAGAACTGCTGGCTGAGTAAATGGTGTGATTAGCGTATGCGCTTCAAACCTCAAAATCAAATTGTGAATTGTGGAGCTCACGAAGCTCTGATTAAAAACTGGTGCAGTGCTTTCTTTAAAATTCTACTAACAATTAAACCAACTTTCTACACATATTAGGAATTACTTGTGTTTTTAGTTTAGCTTGTGTAAGAATCTCCAATTCTTGTGAGACGTGATTGGTGGAAAATGTCACCAACAGCGAGTTTGATCAGCTGATTCGTTCTTGTCTCTAACCGTTGTAAGTTTTCTTTTGAGTTACAAATTTTGAGTTACCTAGTTATAATGTAATTTTGATTTGTGTAGGTGGCTTACGTCGATCACAATTGGATAATTATAACGAATTAATTTATATTAAGTTTAACAAAAGCAGTTTAAATTCAAGTTAAAGATTTTTTTATCTTTTCATTTGAGTAGAATTTCTGTGACATCTAGCGATAAAACACGTGTTAGTTCTTACTGCCTCACTAGAGAATGTGGTAAACGGAAGTATATATGTAGAATTTTCTCAAGATGATTATTATTTATTATTTTTAGTGGCCTTAGTTTTCTCTATTTGCATGTTGTTTTATAAGAATATATGCAAGTCATGGTAACGTACTACGAATATCTCATAAAACTCAAAGTTATAAATGTATTGGAAAAAACACTCGATTTGAACACAAGGTCATGGACTGAGGAGATCGAAAAAAACGGCCAGCAAAAATATGTCTGATATACTCGACAGATGGCGCAAAAATCTGTGCTTAACAACTAGAATATACGAGTCAGCTTTGTTTTTGTGTTGTTCGAGATTGAAGTCAGTGAGATATGTGTTGTGTCCACCATTGCAAGTCCATAGACCTATAGTGTTCCATTTTGGGACAACAAAGTTTAGCTTATTTGTTTGTTTTTGTTAAAACTAAGTCATCAGTCTTCAGACTTACAACGCTAACAACCGGGTTTGAATACCCGTGGTGGGTAAAGCCCTTTGTGTGGCTTTGCGTTTCATTACAAACAAAAGTTATATAAATAAAGAGATAAATCAGTTACATTTAACTTACACTGTGAGTGTAATCTATACGTTTGGTAATTAACAGGAATTGTAAGCGTAAGAGATATTAAAACTAGAGAGAAAATAGAAACTGGGAACTTTGTTTGGATATAAAAATAGAAAGAACTAAAATTATCTGTGTAAGAATACATGTGTGTGAGTAAAACATCGTAAACGTTACACATTCCTTGACAAAATCAACACCAAAATACTGATGTTACGTCGGTTGGAATCTCCGTATCCGGTTTTGTAGGATTTCCATTTCTGTGGAATTTTAACGTTAGCCTCACTCGTATATGTTATTAAAGGAAATAAACGTATAAAATATTAAACAGTGATTGTACAGAGCGTCTAAATAATTTATTAGATATCTAAACCTTCATAAATGTTTTATACGTAAGTCTGGGAACGCTTTGACGGCGTTAGCACGCGGCAAGTACGAATTTCGGTGCAAAAACCATGAGTTATCTCGGTTATATTTCCTTACGTTAAGACGTAAAGGTCATTAGAACTGGTAAAAGAAAAAGACCACTTAGGTGTACCTGAAAAAATTCAATTTAATATGCACAATAAGAACAACATTTTTCTTTATAACAACAAAAATATGTTAGTAGAAAATGGATAGGTTTTAAAAAACAAACAAACGTTAGCTTTCACATTGCATTATGGTGATACATTGTTATTACGCTATCTTGTTTAAATGTGTCAGAATTGTGCTGTTACCTACCGTTAAATATACTACATACATGATTTATATACTTTTTTTTACTTGGCAAGCTGCCAGAGGTTCGACTGAGGTGGTGGATTGATTCTGGGTGTATATATAAATGTAAGTGGTTGGTGATTTTATATTCTAACTGTTGAACAAAACTGGAGTAGTGAGCTATTAAATATACTTGTTACGTATTAGTTTATCTATCATTCTCTCTAGCCCCCCAGTGGCTCAGCGGTATGTCTGCGGACTTACACGCTAAAATCCGGGTTTCGATACCCGTGGTGGGCAGAGCACAGATAGCCCATTGTGTAGCTTTGTGCTTAATTCAAAAAACAAAAAAAAACATTCTCTCTATCTTAGTATTATGCATTAGTCTGTATACGTCTATCTTTATATTATGTGTCAGTTTATTTCTATATCTTATTATCACGTGCTAGTCGATTTCCATATCTTCGCCTGCCTGTCTATTTTTGTATTAAGTGCTATCTTCATGTTACGTGTGCCTTTGTAACGTGCCCTGTGTCCGAATACATAACGTGTTTTACAAGCTTGGATTAACATCAACGCATCTGAAATTGTTTTAGAATTTCGCGCAAAGCTACACGAGCGCTACTCTTTTACCAACAAATAGTGGGATTGACCGCGTATTATGACGCTTCCACGGCTGAAAAGGCGAGCATGTTTGGTGCGACGGGAATTCGAACTCGTGAACCTCGGATTACGAGTCGAACGCCTTAACCCACCTGGCCATGCCGGGCCACATATTTGAACTTAAAGAAATTTTCATATGGTCTGTTCTTCTCGACTCTTTGTATTCAGGCCCGGCATAGCCAAGTGGGTTAAGGCTTTCGACTCGTAATCCAAGGTTCACGGGTTTGAATTCCCGTCGCACCAAACATGCTCACCCTTCAGCCGTGGAGGCGTTATAATGTGACGGATAATCCCACTGTTTGTTGATAAAAGATTAGCTCAAAAGTTGGCGGTGGGTGGTGATGACTGGCTGCCTTCCCTCTAGTCTTACACTGCTAAATTAGGGACGGTTAGCGCAGATAGCCCTCTAGTAACTTTGCGCGAAATTCCAAAAACAAACAAAAACAAACTCTTTATGTTCCCTGCACTTTTCTTTCAGAGAATTATTTAGGTTTTTTTTATATAAAATCCCAGAGCTCGTACTGGAATCTACCATTCTCCTGAATTGATGTCAGCAAGAGAAGTTTTTTTTTACTGAAGAAAATCGAAGGAAGGTGTTTATTTTCACAAGGGAATTTTCTTCAAAGTAATGTTTCAAAATAGAAACAGACACCAATATTGTAAGGGTCTGAGGAAAATAAATACAATAAGAAAAGTAGTGTTTTGATTAGTCCCTTTCTTTGATCGAGTTAAAATACCCAGCAGGATTTGTATCAAGAACACAGAAGTAGCTTAAAAGCAACTGCCCATATAATATAATGCACAGAAATATATACATATGTATTTTCTGTGTTTCTTGGGTTCACGGTGACTGTCGAGAATGAAAATGTTGTTATTTGAGGTAATGCGAGTTTACAGGCTTCAATCTACTTAACTCCTCCAGAGGCACGGCGATATGTCTGCGGACTTACAACGCTAGAATCCGGGTTTTGATACCCGTGATGGGCAGAGCACAGCTATCCCGTTGTGTTTCTTTGTGCTTAGCTTCAAAAAAGAGTAATCAATCTGCGTTAAAATCAGCAACTACTGCTTTGGACTGTTAAAATACCACTAGTCATAACGGCAGCTTGGTGATTAAAGTGTCGGCATGCGAATTCGAGGATTGGCGATTTGTGTCCCGTTGCCGAAAAATCCAAACTGTGCTTTGGGACCGTGGATGTGTTTAACGCTGAAATCTTACAATTTGTTGAGACAAAAGATGGTGTAATTTGTCAGTTTACTGTTAGGTACGGCAGATGGCATTTTAGTAGCTTTGTACGGATATCTAAAGTGTTTTGGGGAATTTTGCACAAAGCTACTCGAGGGCTATCTGTACTAGCCGTCCCTAATTTTGCAGTGTAAGACTAGAGGGAAGGCAGCTAGTCATCACCACCCACCACCAACTCTTGGGCTACTCTTTTACCAACGAATAGTGGGATTGACCGTAACATTATACGCCCCCACGGCTGAAAGGGCGAGCATGTTTAGTGCGACGCGGGCGCGAACCCGCGACCCTCAGATTACGAGTCACACGCCTTACGCGTTCGGTCATGCCAGGCTACCAGTAACAAATATTAATAAACAAAGTTACGTCCAGATACACTACTGGCAAAAGGTATCTTTCACAGAGAAATACCAGAAGTAAATATACTGTTATGGACATGAAGTAAGTTTGCACGACGTGTAACATTAGACGTAACCCTAACGTGGACTTTACGTTACCTCAGTTTCAACCAAGCATATTTTAATTTAATATTAGTCAGATACTAAATATTCAAATAATTTAAATGTCTTCCAAATAGAGGAATATATTTATACAACTTCAAGTTGATTCGTGTGAAACTTATATGTCATGCAGAGAAAAAAATAACTAGAAAAACAGATGAAAACATAATACTTTCTCGATTACGAGATATTGCTATTAGTACTTACTGATAAAGCAGAGAACAACGTTTAGACCTTCTTGAAGATTACCAAGAAAGGTCGAAACGTTGTTCTCTGCTTTATTAGTGAGTATTAACACATTACCTAGAAAGGCCGAAACGTTGTTCTCTGCTTTATTAGTGAGTATTAATACATTACCTAGAAAGGTCGAAACGTTGTTCTCTGCTTTATTAGTGAGTATTAATACATTACCTAGAAAGACCGAAACGTTGTTCTCTGCTTTATTAGTGAGTATTAATACCAACCGTTCTGAGATAATTCTTTGACTGTTATGTCTAACGACCTTCACCATAACTTATCATGTGTTGTTTGTTGGCGAAATTTTTGTTTTTTCCACATATATTTTTTTACTTTTACAAAATAAACTTGAATTATATTTCGTGTAGAAGTTACACCATCATTCCTTTTTATGTAATTTGTTTAAATTCGGTGTAGCTTTCTGAAATAATTATGTATATTAGGAAGGTTTTATTATATAAATCTGTACATCAATTTGGATAAACAGCCAGCTAAAGAGTTTTTCATCACAAACTAGTTACAGGGACAGCTTTCAACCAATAACGGGAATGACTGTTATTTCCATAACCGTGTTTAGCATAACTATATCTCGAACTTTGGACCCTTCTATCCTCAGTTCAACATGTTACGAACGTGATCATACCAGGCATTATTAACTTTTACTTTTTCGTATTTATGTATTCTTACTACTAATTAGGTATAAGGTTTTACGTTCATAATGATTCTCATATTCAAAACTTTCATAGTTTTTACAATGTAGTTTTAAGTTTTATTTACGAGTCAGTAAATATAAATTACGTTAAAATTCCTCTAGAATGTAAAGAGTCATGTTTCTGAGGAAAAACGTATTTGAAAACGTAACTTGAAACACGTATGTTTCTGTGGATCCGTGTTTTCCTGATGAGCACGAGACATTTAAACCGTGTATTAAGGAAGCACGTGACACTTTGTAATTCAGTGTAGCTCACGTTGTGACTTTTAAGTTACTGTTTTCCCAGTGAGCGTTTTTAGTTCCTAATAATTATCAACTTGTCTAAAACGGACTGGCTTTTATACATTTTTATTTCATAGCTCTATGACCTTTAGCACTCTGAGTTATACCACTTCAAAGCATTTGTCTAGATATTTGGTCCCCAGAAGGGTCATAGTTTAAAACCAGGGGCTCACGGTGAAGACAGTTAATTGTATAGATTCACACTAAACATATATATATCAACAACAAAATTGTAACGAATAAAAAACGTGGAATCGTGTTGTGGTGAACTTTAACTTTTGTGAAATTATCATATTTCCTAAACACAACAAATCCACCATAACGTGCTTTTTCTGTTTTTTAGATCAATTTCTTAACAAAAGGATTAAAATCAATCTTTTTAAAACAAATTATTTTTAAATACTTGGAACATTCTGTAGACCACGTCCAGCGTTTAAGTTTTTAGTTACTTTATTTTATCAGACGAAAGCCAAACTCTATGTTACCGTAAATGTTAATATTTCAAATCCAGGTGTAAACTTCAGCTAAAACCTTCTACCATAGAGTATCTCGAAGCTCAATTCTGTTCTGAGGCAGTGATGGTCAGCGACATCTAATGTCGCAAGAGAATTTAAAAACATTTTATAAGACGATTTTTGCAGATTGGTTGGGGCTTGATTGAGTAACCCCAAAGAAAACCTATTTTATTGTAATTATGTCAAAAACCTTCTGCAAAATTCATTCACAGAATCCTGATCTCAAAACTTTCCCAAGAAAGTACAATAAATATGTTTCTATTCTAAAACAATTACCTAGAAAAATTACTGACCGGTAGATGGCAGTAAAAAAACAAACTAGCAAAAGACCCTCAAGCTTTGGTTTTGTTTGAATTTCACGCAAAGCTACTCGAGGATTATCTGGGCTAGCTGTCCCTAATTTAATAGTGTAAGACTAGAGAGAAGGAAGCTAATCATCATTACCAACCGCCAACTCTTAGGCTACTCTTTTACCAACGAATAGTGGGATTGACCGTAATATTATAACACTCCCACGGCTGAAAGAACGAGCATGTTTGATGTGACGGATATTCGAACCTGCGACCCTCAGATGATGAATCGAGTGCCTTATCCACCTGGCCATGCCGGGTCCCAAACACGCTCAGAATTATTCTGATAAAATTTAAAATATTTAAAGAATGAAATGAATTTAAACAATAATTTAAAAAAATGTTTAAGATTATCTTAACCTCTGAAGAATCCTGGCCTTCCTCGGCAAAGTCAGAAACAGAAGGAAAAATGAACACTGTGACGTAACATTAGTGAGTGACGCAAACTGCAAAACTGTTAGCGCGTCAGAAGACATGGAGAGGCGGATTTTAGTGTCCAGATAGAACAACAGGTATTTACGATGTGTATTAGACTTAAAGTCTATTTGATTGAAATTAATTTTGACATATTGAAAAAGATTATTACCTTATGGAAGAATTATTTAATATCTTGTGTTTCAAATATTTCACATAGATGATTAATCGTACTGCTTTCAAGTTGTAAATGGATATTTACAACAAATTTAAAACTTTCCACACCTGTTATCACAACCGCAAGAGTTAGAGTCAGATACAACTATTTAATCAGATATTAGTACACCAAAAGCTGTCGGAGGGTGCTGTTGGCTAGCTGTCTTCCTTGTAGGTCTCAGAGTCCAAACTGCACACACAACCCTTGAAAACCGCTGCACGGAAGACTATAAAGAAAACCTGGAGTCGAAGTCTAAAGAACTAGAGATTCGTGACTGAAATACAGTAATCACAAAGATAGTATCACTACAGTAAAACTTGTTGTAATGTTTTTTGTTTGTCTTTTTTTTTGTCTTCACACACGGAGTGTTTGACGTGGTTTCTTGGTGGTAACTCATTTTCTTATATACGTCTATTTACCACTCGGCACTCCCTCTGTAAATTTGGTGTAACAACACGTAACAAAATCATTAGTTTGAATTACGTTAACGGAGGTATTTACATAAATCGAGTGTTTTAAATGTAGTATGAAATGAGAACTTTCGCGCAAGCGATTTCTTTTGGCATAGTTAACCTTAATTGTCAGACATCACTTTAAATTGCCCATGTTCGTCTCCGCCAGTTCAAAGACTGACTAGTTATAGAGGTCAGAAAAAAACAAACTTAATCGCTAATCTAACGTTAGTAAATGTTAGTTTTCTAGCTCTAGTAGGAACATTTGTTATTATACGACCTTTTCTTTGTAATGATTCAAAGGCTGGAGCCAGTATTTGAAATTCATATAAATTAATACATTTTACGTTACAAGGTAACTGTAAGTTTTATAATATAAATAGTTTATCGTTCTCGTTTATGAAACTTGGATTTAATGAGATTTTAAGGTAGTTATTTAAAAATGTGTCTGTTGAAGATGTCAGAAAGTAGTGATTTGAAGATTTGATTTTTGAAGACAACGTGTGGAGGACTGATATAAAACTACATATATAGAACTTGGTTTTAACTTGATTCAGGTCCCTCTAAGTCTGAATGACTTTACACCTATTTAATACAAGTGCAAAGTAACCGTCTTAAAGTATATAGGTTAAAATGTTTTCCATTTTTACAGAAAACATAAGTTAGTATGTTATGTTTGATGTCGAGTTTTTTATTTATTTAGGTTTATTTATAAAAAACGTAGAGGGGATTTCAGTGAAAACACATGAGTAGTTCGAAAATAAAATTATGATTTATATTTGTAAGAGTTGTTAAGATATGTTTTTTAACTCTCCAAAATATTTGTCATATATTTCTCCAGATCTTACATATTGGCTTCCCTTAACACTTGGAGATGTACATTGACAAAGTCTGTGTGACTTTAGTTAAGCACAGAGTTAGATAATGAGCTATCCGTGCTGAACAGCCCATAAGTATCGAACCTCGGATTTTATTGTGAGATCCTCAGATATATCGCTTAGTCATTGATCGGAGTACATAATAAAGAATGTGTGTGCGTGTGTGTTTTTCGTATAGCAAAACCACAGAGGGGTTTCTGCTCAGCCCACCGAGGGGAATCGAACCCCTGATTTTAGCGTTGTAAATCCGGAGACATACCGCTGTACTAGCGGGGGGCACATAATAAAGAAAACAACATACATAATATAAACTTAAAAGTATGCGGTTAGTCACAAATCAAGACCCTTAACACGTTGGCTCCCACACGACCCATGGTTGGGTCGGAATAGTCTTCCGCTAAGATACGCCGGTAAGACGCACTCTACTTTCTCTATAAAGGCCCACTTATTGGCCAGGATACAACGGCTACATATACACTCTTCCTAAAAAGAAATAATAATTGTAAGCTGCCCAGTGGGACCCTGAAAAGTACCGGCAAAATAGGCTTTAGGAACCAACGTGTTGAACAATACAACAAAACTCGTCACGAACGTGAACAAATGTCTCATTTTATATGTGATATCAATAATTTTATTGATAGCATTTTGGAATTATAGAATTATTGCCACTGGATACTTCAAGTGATTTACTCTAAGATAGATTGCCATTAAGAGAGAGAAAGTTTGTTGGATTTATCTAATGAACTAGTGGTTAGAGTGCTCCAATCTACGGGTCGTAGGTTCGAATAACCTTTACTTGACATGCTGCTAGACATCTGGGATGTTGTAATGTGAAGGTAACTCCTACTATTCGTTGGTTAAAAAGTAGCCCAAGATATGGTGGTGAGACTTGCTAATTTTCATCTAGTCTGATACTGCTAAGTTAGGGGGCATCTTTTATAAATGGCTCTTGTGAAGTTTCACGCAGTTTTCAAAACCAATCAAACAAAAGAACGACCTAAATAGAAATTGTAGTTGTTTGAACCTTCTTTTTAAGATAAGAGAACAAGGAAGATAAAATGTAAACAAGGAAGTTAATATGTAAACAAGGAAGATAAAATGGCAGCAGCTACCAGACAAAAACACCAAGATGTTATTGTATGACCTTTGGCCAGAGTTAATCAACTTGCATGTTGTTGAAAATTGACCTCTCTTAAGTAGAAACAATAAACATCAATTGGATAACACCGAAAATTAATACGTAAGTCCATATTTAAATCATTTTGTGGGTGTATTAGAAGGGATGATTAGTTTCTATTAAAGAAAGGACAGGGTCTGGAGGATGTATTTAAATAAAACAAGTCTCTTGATTTGTGGTATAATGCCATTTTTAATCAGTTAATCAGTTTAATACGTTAAGCAGAAGCTTTGACTGTTGTGGAGATAATTTGTTGAATTTACGTTCAGGCCAACAATCTGGTGTTTTCTTATTGTGAGAAAGTACGACGAGAGGTGAATTAAAAAGAAAAAAAAATTCTTTTTCGAATAGTTTGAATCCCGATAGTGAAGTGTAGATAAACCACTGGCATTATTCCAAACACCATTTTACACGCGCGCACGCACACAGTACCACCATTTTACATTGGTACTAATTTTTAAATGAAATGGTGCAGTCCAGCATGATCTAGTATGTTCTGAGGGTTAGGGCATTCATCGAACATGCATGTTCTTCCAGCCGTGGGGATGTTATTAAGTGATTGCAATTTTACTATTCGTTTGTAAAAGAGTAGACCAACAGTTTGCGGTGGGTGGTGTTACCAGGTGTCTCCACTTAGGTCTATCATTTCTAAATTAGGAATGACTAGCGCAAACAGTTCTGGAGTAGCTTTACACAAATTTCAGCAAACAGAAACTGACCACCCCACCCTCCTACTTACTCAGAGATCTCCCAAACTGGGCTCCTTACAGAAGTTTGTTTTCAAGATATTCTCCAAATCATTCCATAAGGGAAAATCAGTAATTAGTTAAATATACATATTTCTATTAATTTAATTTCTGTTTCATGAAACACCCACCTCACGACAGAATTAAAGATTATGTGATAACATGTATTGTTCTCATCGTCTACTTATCTAAACGGCCTGGCATGGCCAAGCGCGTAAGGCGTGCGACTCGTAATCCGAGGGTCGCGGGTTCGCGCCCGCGTTGCGCTAAACATGCTTGTCCTCCCAGCCGTGGGGGCGTATAATGTTACGGTCAATCCCACTATTCGTTGATAAAAGGGTAGCCCAAGAGCTGGTGGTGGGTGGTGATGACTAGCTGCCTTCCCTCTAGTCTTACACTGCTAAATTAGGGACGGCTAGCACAGATAGCCCTCGAGTAGCTTTGTGCGAAATTCCAAAACAAACAAACTTATCTAAACACCAACTTATGTACAAATTAAAGATTATGTGACAACACTTATTGTCACCACCTTCTACTTGTCTAAACACCAACTTATGTACAAATTAAAGATTATGTGATAAGCGTATGGTTTCCACCTTCTACTTATCTAAACACCAACTAATGTACAAATTAAAGATTATGTGATAACACGTATTGTCACCACCTTCTACTTATCTAAGTGTTGAGTGCTTGAAATATTTTAATCCTCATTTATTCTAAGAACGCATCTAGAACGTGACATTATAGAACTTTGTCTGTGTTTGTATTGATTTGTTAATGGCAGATCATAGGAGGTCCTTTCCAGCCTTAATGTTCGAAAAAATCTTTTATAGAAGTCGTTAGAATAATATCGGAGTAGAACTTCAAATAAAACCCTGTGGAGACACACGAAGAACAAAAAACATTTTTGTTTGTAATTTTTTTCTCAACATCAGAGATGAATGAACACAGGAAACAGGGAACTACGTTTTCTGTTACCACGCGGTATATATATAATTTATGCATTTTGTATTTTTCCCAGAGTTAAGTGTTTTTTAACTTGTATTTTAAGTTTTACCTTTGTGGTAGAACCTGTAAGACTGGCTTGAAGACTGCTTTTAAGTAACTTAACAGACGGTGAACCTGTAATGATAAATGTTAGACTAGCTTGAAGACTGCTTTTATGTAACTTAACAGACAATGAGCCTGTAATGATAAATGTTATACTAGCTTGAAGACTGCTTTTAAGTAACTTAACAGACAATGAGCCTGTAATACTAGCTTGAATACTGCTTTTAAGTTACTTAACAGACGGTGAGCCTGTAAGACTGGTTTGAAGACTCTGTTTTTAAGTAACGTAATCACTGAAATATAATTAAAGCTACCCCTACAGTAAGTGTAACAAAATTCAATGCAAACAAAAACAGGAACCTTAGAATGTTTACGTAATGGTACCTGCTCTGGCTGAATGTAATAATTATATAACAAATAATTTCGTGTTTATCATTACTATTAAATGGAATGTTCACACTATAGCGATTTTAGAAATAAAAGACAAGTATTATGACATCAATGATTAACTGTGACCTTAAAGTTTTACAGGCGGCAAAATTGTTTTGTGTAGACACTTTAGCGATAATTGAATATATCTAGTCATTCATAACGTTGATTACGATGTCGCTTAAATAATTTAAAACAAGATTAGAGGTTTGAAATAAAGATATAACGTGTAGGAGGATTAAATGTTCAGATCTGGTTCAATCTATGAGATAGTGTTGGTTTTAAATCTGGTTGGATCTGCGAGATAATGTTGGTTTTAAATCTGGTTGGATCTGTGAAAAAGTGTTGGTTTTAGATCTAGTTGGATCTGTGAGACAGTGTTGGTTTTAAATCTGGTTGGATCTGTGAGATAGTGTTGGTTTTAAATCTGGTTGTTATAATTAACCTAACAAAACAGAATAGGTTAATGTGAAATTGTATAATTAAATCAGAATTGCTAAGAATGAGAAAACTAAAATAATTAAAATGTGTTGATCAGATAAGTGATTCATGTTGTTCCAACAGTCAACCAGTGGGAAGATAAAGTGTTTAAAATACATTGTTAACCACTAATAAGAATATAAGTGTGCAGGAATTCAGGTAGTAATTATGTTTGATAACATGATGAAATGGTCAACTTGTAGTTCTTTATTAAGGGAACTGAGTTTAATAATATGCAGAAAATCAAGTCTAAGAAATAAAGCTTTAGAAAATCGTTTAGTGAAGTACGAGTCTAAGGAAAAAAGCTTTAGAAAATCGTTTAGTGAAGTACGAGTCTAAGGAAAAAAGCTTTAGAAAATCGTTTAGTGAAGTACGAGTCTAAGAGAAAAAGCTTTATAATATCGTTTAGTGAAGTACGAGTCTTAGGAAAAAAGCTTTAGAAAATCGTTTAGTAAACTACGAGTTTCAGGAAAAAGAAGCTTTAGAAAATCGTTTAGTGAAGTACGAGTCTAAGAGAAAAAGCCTTAGAAAATCGTTTAGTGAAGTACGAGTCTAAGAAAAAAGCTTTAGAAAATTGTTTAGTAAAGTACGAGTCTAAGGAAAAAAAGCTTTAGAAATCGTGTAGTGAAGTACGAGCCAAAGAGAAAAAGCTTTAGAAAATCGATTAGTGAAGTACGAATCTAAGAAAAACTTTAGAAAATCGTGTAGTAAAGTACGAGTCTAAGGAAAAAAGTTTAGAAAATCGTTTATTGAAGCACGAGTCTAAGAGAAAAAGCCTTAGAAAATCGTTTAGTGAAGTACGAGTCTAAGAAAAAAGCTTTAGAAAATTGTTTAGTGAAGTACGAGTCTAAGGAAAAAAGCTTTAGAAAATCGTTTAGTGAAGTACGAGTCTAAGAGAAAAAGCTTTAGAAAATCGTTTAGTGAAGTACGAGTCTAAGAAAAAAAGCTTTAGAAAATCGTTTAGTGAAGTACGAGTCTAAGAAAAAAAGCTTTAGAAAATCGTTTAGTGAAGTACGAGTCTAAGAAAAAGCTTAGAAAATCGTTTAGTGAAGTAGAGTCTAAGAAAAAGCTTTAGAAAATCGTTTAGTGAAGTACGAGTCTAAGAAAAAAAGCTTTAGAAAATCGTTTAGTGAAGTACGAGTCTAAGAAAAAAAGCTTTAGAAAATCGTGTAGTAAAGTACGAGTCTAAGAAAAAAAGCTTTAGAAAATCGTGTAGTAGAGTACGAGTCTAAGGAAAAAGAAGCTTTAGAAAATCGTTCAGTTAAGTACGAGTCTAACAAAAAAGAGCCTAAGAAAATCGTTTGCGAGTCTAAGAGATTTAGAATGGTTTAAACAAAATAAATTTCGTTGCTAAAGATATTTTATATAATGAATGTTATTTAACATCTAGATAATAAAATAATGTGGTCATGTGTACATAAAACAATAGAATAATGATGAACCAAGACACCCACATCAGGACAGGTGAGTGTATGGGATAACTTGAGAGGTTGTTATCAACGAAGTCCAGTTCAAGTGGACAGTTTCATCTCGTTGGCCCAGGTATAAGGACATAAATAGTAAAGTTTACTGATGACATTAAAGTGATGTGCATTTTTTAACTGTACTAAGACTGTCATAATGACTCTGATTAGCTGCTAAGTTGGAACATATTTGATAAATAGCCTTTAGTGTCAGAAAGTGCAAAATAATGCGTTCATGTTGTTATTAGGGTTACATACTTAATATGTATGAGAACTACTCGGTAGCATGAGTGAAAACAAAGATGTTGGTATAATATCAGATAAGTTACTTAAGGCAGAAAAAGACGATCCTACCACAATGGTGAATAAATTATTCAAGAAAAAAAACAACAAATGAATTTCTCTGTTATCTCGCAGTAAAACTAATCAAATATTTGATTAGATTTACAGACATTGATTACAAGTGAAAATGGATATTTATCACTAGTTGGCGTCTCTCGGAATATTTTTGATCCAGTTATCTAAGAAAGGATATCGATTTATTGGAGAGAGCTACCGGGATGGTGCTAGGGATGAAGTTTATCTTTCAATGATAGATTAACATCTTTTATTTTATCTTCGTGAAACTACGATGTCATCTCATAAAATTATACAAGATTATTGGGAAATCGATAAGTTAAAGAACTGATTTATATGTGCAGGAAACTTTGAAGAAGACACATGGTTGAAACTTTTAATTCTGGAGGGAAATTTTCTGCTGAACGCAAAAGTCACTTTAGAATAGTCACGCTCACGTGTTTTTATAATCTTATTTCTACCAAGTCTTAGTGTTCCTGCACGAGGTAAAGTCACTCGAGGACAGTCACGCACTCGTGATTCTGTTATTCTTAATTGGTAAGAAGTACACGAATTAATCGATAAGACAATTAGGAAACCCATTAATGAACCCTCATTATACGTTAGAGTAAATAATTTTCATTAAATTTTATTATGTTCGCAAGTGATTTAAGTTTGAACGTGAAAATTAGGTTCAGACTCGAGGATAAATAAAACACTGTCCGCCTGTCTGATGTGAATTGGAACTGAAACACCATGGAATCAGCTTTCACATCTGAAGTTAAATTTAACAAACAATACTTAAGTTAGTCAACTCTGTTTAACACGAGTGATCAGGTAAGTGTGATCATAGCAATATCATGAAGCGAGGAACTTAAAACTACACAATAGTTTAATTAATGTTTGTTACACTAATGTTTCACTTAACTTTTATTAACGTTCCTAGAAGTTCCTTCAGTTTTAAAAACTTCGTTACTACTTAGACATTGGTTCAGTCAGAACTTGCAGAATACATGTCAATGTTTGTTTGTTTTTGCTTGTTTTGAATTTTGCACAAAGCTACTCGAGGGCTATCTGTGCTAGCCGTCTCTAATTTGGCAGTGTAAGACTAGAGGGAAGGCAGCTAGTCATCACCACCCACCGCCAACTCTTGGGCTGCTTTTTTACCAACAAATAGTGAGATTGACCGTCACATAATAAGCCCCCACGGCTGAAAGGGCAAGCATGTTTGGTGAGACGGGGATTCGAACCCGCGACCCTCGGATTACGAGTCAAACCTCTTAGTAAGTTCATTAGTAAGTATGAATCCAATTGGTTTTGTCACAATATGAATATCAACCTTAAAAAGTTGACATTTTTATTGTACAAAATCAATTTCAGTCGTAGCTCTGAATATGGACTATTATATTGGAACTTATGAAAATTTTACTATCTAAAATGTGTATATTTACGATCTGAAACGTTTTATCGACAAGCCGTCACTTAAAATGTCTCATTTTATAGTCCGAAAAGTCGTTATGTAAGGCACTGATAACGTATTAAAATGTCACTTATTTTACAGTGTAAAAATACACTGACTAACACAACACCAATATTAATTACAAACTACATTGACAAACACAACACTAACATTAATCAAAAACTACACTGACCAACACAACACCAACATTAATCGAAAACTACACTGACCAACACAACACCAACATTAATCAAAAACTACACTGACCAACACAACACCAACATTAATTAAAAACTACACTGACCAACACAACGCCAACATTAATTAAAAACTACACTGACCAACACAACGCCAACATTAATCAAAAACTACACTGACCAACACAACACCAAGATTAATTAAAAACTACACTGACCAACACAACACCAACATTAATTAAAAACTACACTGACCAACACAACACAAAGATTAATTAAAAACTACACTGACCAACACAATACCAAGATTAATTAAAAACTACACTGACCAACACAACACCAAAATTAATTAAAAACTACACTGACCAACACAACACCAACATTAATTGAAAACTACACTAATCAACACAACATCAGTAACTTCTATTTTGGAGAAACAAGCAACAAAACGAAAACCAGTTCAAATAACAAAAGCAAAACACCTCATATTTGAACACTGCAAACCAAACAAACTCAACAAAAACACAGAAATCGCCAACATATCTAAGTAAGGAAACAAATGTAAACAAACCCAAAATTAAAAAGTGTCTGCTCACACAAGAACTCAGACAAAGGAACACTTTTATACCCACATTATTTAATGACCTAACATCTGACTGCAACGCCCCGTGCAACTTCGAACAGGTACCTAGCAATGCTCAGTTTCAAACTGTCTTCATTAACCTGAAAATGACTTAATAAGGTCGAACATTGTTCTTTACTTTATTTTAAATAAAATTTTTCGAAACGTTGCTATCTGAAAACTCCAAACTTATCAAAATTCACTTCATTTCGATCCAAAACGTTGTTCTATATAATTAATTAAAGATTCACTTGTTTTGCAAACTAAGACGTTCATTGCAGTATGACCATATTTCATTATTTTCAGAAGATGAAACTGTTAACTTAGAATCCTCAGAGGATAACCTAGTATTTTAACGGATTTTTCCCGGCTTTGCAATATTCGACGGCAAAGTGGTTTTCGTCGGTAAGGCCTTGAAGCAGTTTTTCAAACCTAAAGAACAATATCGGAACGTGAGTGGTTATCTGGAAGTTTCAAAATCACGTGCCCATGAATTTGAATAATCGTGAAATATCGTGTCTTTTTTTTAATAGTTTTTGAAATACAGACTATTTATGGTGACGAAATACAAGAAAATTATTAAATGTGCTGGTTCAAATATCCTGAATCTAAAATATGACTGAATGCTGTTTTCTCTGCAGTAATATTCCACGTGATGACATATATTGATGTACGAGTTGATTGCACGTGAAGGTCAAACGGTCACTGTTTTATTCTGTACTCTGTTTCTTCGTGCACTTGGTCGTTTAGGGCCAGGAATGGCTAGGTGGTTAAAGCGTTCAACTCGTAATCTTAGAGTCGTGGGTTCGAATCCCCGTCGCACCAAACATTCTCGACCTTTCAGCCGTGGGGGCGTTATAATATTACGATCAATCCCACTATTTTTTGGTGAAAGAGTAGCCCAAGAGTGGATGGTGGATGGTGATGACTAGCTGCCTTCCCTCTAGTCTTACGCTGCTAAATTAGGAACGGCTACGCAGATAGTCCTCGTGTAGCTTCGCGCGAAATTCGAAAACAAACAAATTCGTTTGTTTAGAACCATGCACTATATAACTAATGTTCGTTTTTATATTACGCTATTGCTACCTGCCTTTACTTGTCCCTAACTTAGGACTGTTAGACGGAGGGCATATACTCAACAGCACCCACCGTCATCTAATTGCAAACTCGTGTCCCTGAACTGCACAACGCATTTTTATAGCAAGTCGGCACAAACCATCGAAACTTGGACACGCTAGGCTATCTGATATTAATTAGTGTTAATGCACAAGTGGTGTCTGGATTCGCTGCTCTGGATTTTACTATTTTATATTTTTACATTTCTTGTGGATGTACGAAGGAAACTATGAATAGGATAGTTAAAAACTTTAACAATTAGTCTTTTTACCATGATGTTTTGTGCTTAAAACAAACTTACTACAAAAGCTAAGACAGTAACGGCTCTCTTCTATTTCGTAAATACCCCTCACTGGTAAAGCGGTATATCTCCGGATTTACAACGCTAAAATCAGGGGTTCGATTCCCCTCGGTGGGCTGAGCAGATAGCCCTCTGTGGCTTTCCTCTACGAAAGAAACACACTCTTTCGTAAATACTTTGTTCGCGAAGGTTAAAATGTAAAATCACAATTGGAATAAATTATCTCAGGAAAAAATAAATAATAAAGCTTCGAAACGACAGGTGGAGCTGTCTTCTTCAATAAATAAATTCTGGATTGTCGGACGGTGAATAATTGAAACAAAAATAACGATAGATACATCTGTATTAGCCTTTATGAAGACGCCCTCCCAGAGTCATATCTGCGGATTTACAACGCTGAAAACCGGGTTTGAATACCCGTGGTGGGCAGAGCACAAGTATCCCTTTGTGTTGTTTAGTGTCTAGCTTAAAAACAACAATTTTCGAAGACAGTTTCTTCTGAGACTGCTGTTTCAATCTGTTTAGTTTTTGGCCATATCTGGTTAGTCAGTCTAAGTTAATATTTAATTTCTGTCCACATTGTTGTCTATCTTGGTACTTGTCAAAGACGGGTCTTCCGCTACGTTTGTTTCTTTTTCATTTTAATGTGGGTTACCAATCATATCGCCCCCCAGTGGCTCAGCGGTATGTCTGCGGACTTACAACGCTAAAATACGGGTTTCGATACCCGTGGTGGGCAGAGCACAGATAGCCCATTGTGTAGCTTTGTGCTTAATTCAAAACAACAACAACAACAACAAACAACCAATCATATCATCAAATATTTGCAGCGCCATCTGGGAAAGTAAATAAATACTTTTTTTGTAATTCAAGTATGTATTTTTCCGTAGATGTCAGACACAATGATATATACATTACAGCATTATTATGGTTTTAAAGTCAACCAGGTATTTTAATGTATTTTACGGTACTAAAGTTACCAACAGACACCTTAGTGTCGTTTTTTTGTTTTTTTGACTCTATAGATTCACAAAAACTCCTAGTGGCACAGTGATAAATTAGTCGAACGAGCTCATTTGAGCTATCATGATGGCAACTCGAGATCTTACCCAAACTATCAAGATCCCACCTGACCCAACGGTCTATCAAACTGTAACCCAAAATCAACCTGATTTAGTTGTAGAAAGTACAAGACTCTAACAAACTTGTAGTTCTACATTCTGTTCATCATCAAATAACAATCACACCTTCCATTATTACACGTGTGGTGTTAATTTATCTACACTGTCAAATGATAAGCACACCTTCCATTATTACACGTGTGGTGTTACTTTATCAACCCTGTCAAATGATAATTATAGAAGACTCCATATTAAGTCTTGTAATGTATATACTGCTCTCACATGTCCTAACAAAACAACCATATAACTACTAATCAAAATGAATCGTCCCTTAGTGTATGAACGTTAGAACAGACAGTAAAACGTGATGCAGTCTTTACGTTAAATGATTTTATTTGGACAGAAAAGCTCTGTTGTCGATATAATCGATCAGAAAACTTGAAGTTAAAAACACCCTCTTACTGTCTGACTGTCGGAATCTATGTTTGTTATTCTGTAAACCTTGTCTGCTTCACCATATGTGGCCGGACGTGACCTAATGGATATTGTGTCAGGTTGAAAATCTAAGATACCTTTGTTCATTTCTTATTACCACGTGCGAATAAATGCAGCTTGGGTTCATAACTGTGTTGTAAAGAGTTACAGGGAAATTGTACTGTCTGCTTGAGTAGTTCAAGAGATGGCGGTGAGCGTTGTTGACAAGTAGCCTTCCCTCTAGTATGTCGTTTCAAAACCAGGGTCTGTTAATGCAGGTATTCTGTTCACATTTTAACTAGAATATCCGAAACAAAAAAATATAATTTTTGTGTCTGTTCCATGACGGACAAAGTTACGTATTTTATGTCGGTATTATGTTTGACATTAACGTTTCGTTCTTTGCATAATGAACATTTCAACAAAAAAAACTTTCTGTGTCCATGGAAGCTAACGTTAGAGTAAACAAACCTGTTTCTCAGTAATTATGAGAACTGTAAACTGTACATCTAATAAATCTACTGCAGGACTCAGTGTATGTTATGGACAGGTTAATGAGGTTCCATCTTATATCAGTGTGGTTACTCTAAACTAACACATATTGTCAGTGGTTGTGCTCTAATTAACACTTACTTTACACTCCAAATTTAAAACCAATCTGTTAAAAAATACACGAGATATAAAATATTCAACTCTGATTCGGTTTCTTACTAATTTTTTACTTCGCACTAAAAGTTAGGAATTTTATCTGATAGAAAAACACATTTGATTTTTATGGAACTTTTGTTTTTAAATTTAGTACTCTGATAGATTTTTATCCTACAATTAGGAGTCTTATGTGGTGAAAATATAAACCACATGTGTATAGTTATTCAACCAAAAACGTTCATATTTCTTCTAAATGCTGTTCTAAATCAGCTAAACTATAATGTGAAAGGGCGTGCAGATAGATAAGTACTGATTAGGCAAAGGAAACTCGATTAACAGTTTCTAGCTCAATATATATGGAAAAACGGTTCGTTTGGGTTGAGAAAGTTTTTATGTAGAGGAGCGAACAACGTTTCGACCTACTTTGGTCATCGTCATTATATTAACTGAAACAATTGACATAAATTATGATGCTTGATAAGGCTATATTGATCGCATGCGGGCAATGACAAGAAGCTGTTAATCGAAATTCCATGGCGTTAGTTTAAGGAAAGTTATTAACACGGTTTCAGAAAGAGAGAGAGAGACTACCGCCATATATTCTAAAGAATCTGTTTGGTTTTGTAAAGTACAGATCTATTCTTAATAATAAGGTTGTGACCCTAAAGCTAATCTTGACTACTATCGAGTGTCGCTCTCTTACTTGTTGTGGTTGGTTGGTGTGTATTGAAAAAAGTCATGATGTCAAAAACATCTAAGTGTGACCAAAAATAGATTCAGTGTGCAACTTAAACGGATGAACTGAAAATGGTGATCAAACTGGTAGTTACAGCATTGGTACTAAATGTTCATCAAATATTCATTCATTAGTTAATCGGGCTGAGTTTTTGTTTGTACCTAAATTGAACAGCTTGGGTAACTGATATGTTGATATTTGGTGTAAAGTTCATGTGTGTATAAATGTTATAACTGGTCATGAAGTGTTTCTTGGATACATCTATCAGTACATCCTTTAATTTTAATGCCAACAAAGTTACCATGGTAACAATTTTGTGACAGAATAACGAACTTCCAGTTTTATGTTACATTTTTGTATATATTTAGGAATATTAAATTTAGGTATATTAAATTACATTGTGTGTTATAGTTCATATGTTGAACTTTATAGAAAACTAGAGATAAATAGTTCGATTCCCTTCGGTGGACTCAGCATATAGCCTGATGTGGCTTTGCTATAGGAAAACACACGCACACATAACTTAAAACACAGTCTAAGTCTTATTGTAAAACAGAAAATAAACAATTACATTATCTATATTACGCGTAATTTATGTTCTAATATTTAACAAGGTCGCACCATAAAAATAACAGTAAAACGCCTCAAACAGTACCGTGTATATTGTATCTCAACAGGCGAGATAAATCCTGGTGTTGAATGATATAACACTGGATATAACAGATATTTTCTTCTGTACTAGATATCGATGGAGTTGGATCTTTAAACACAATTTCTTGAATTATTTATGTACCAAATGTCTTATGATTCATAGCTAGAGAGTACCTTACAATGGACACACAAAAACATAAATAAAACAGCAAGAGTGCCTTACAATGGACACACAAAAACATAAATAAAACAGCAAGAGAATGCCTTACAATAGACACACACAAACATAAACAAAACAGCTAGAGTGCCATAGAATAGACACACAAAAACAAACAAAACAGCTAGAGAGTGCCTTACAATAGACACACAAAAACAAACAAAACAGCTAGAGAGTGCCTTACAATAGACAATTAAGAAATTATTCGGTTCGTCCTACCTGAGTTTGTTTTGTGAATTTTAATTAGAAAATGAATCATTTCACACAGTTTTTGGGGTTAAATTTCTTACAATGAGTATTTTGACTGAGAAAAATATGAAGTTACCTCATCTGATCCATCATGTCGACCCTACCAGTAGGATATAAAATGTACTCAGTAATTACAGGTTTGTTTAGTTACAGTAAAGTTGTCGATTATTTTTTATCAGGGGTTCTAATTGACTTAACCATTGTGCGATACATCTAAACATTTAATATTTGTCTCCTGTCTTTGGATTTACAACGTTAAAATCAGGAGTTCGATTCCCCTCGGTAGACACAGCAGATAGCTCGATGTGGCTTTGCAAGCATAAATATATTTTACCTTAGAAATACAATTAATGCTAAAATTACATAAATAACACAATAAAACTTGTATTTAATAATACAATATTAATTAAACAATAACAGCGCTACTTGTATTTGATAATACAATATTAATTAAACCACAACGCAGTACATCGTGTATTTGATAACGCAATATTAATTAAACCACAACGCAGCACAACGTGTTTGTAATAACGCAATAATAATTAAACTACAACGCCGCACAACGTGTATTTGATAGTACAATATTAATTAAACCACAACGCAGCACAACTTGTATTTAATATCTTTATCTGAATTAATTATTTCGTATGTTAATTAATCATAGTATAATATTCCAAAAATTCATTTTCTCACCTTAGTAAACCTTCTATATTAATAGTTAATCAATTAATATCTCACAAGTACCTTAACATTCTTAAAAATGGATTCTCATCTATTACCATAACTGGTAAGTTATTAAATATACAACTGATAAAATCAACTAACCTGTTTTGTGTATAATCTCCTCTTTAACACTAGAAGCCGGGTTTCGATACCGATGGTGGGCAGAGCTCAGCTAGCCCATTGTGTAGTTTCGTGTTTAATTACAAACAAATAAACCTATTGATATATTATTTATACCCTCGAAGATCATATAATATGAAGTATTTATAATACAACATTTGTGTAGTAAGCTGTTTATTGTTGTCGATACGTTATTTGTATTTTTATAATATTATTTTGTAAACAATCGGATGGATTTCTTGTAATAAATAAGTTTCTCCCCATATCGGGATTACAAAAGCAATTACTGATCTTACCAATGGGTAATAAAGAATTTTAAAACTTGTATATTTAATATTTTTCTCAAAACATCGGTTTTAACAAAAATAGATGTCAGTGATTTGTCGAACCGCTAACTTTCTGTTTTCTCCTTCAGACTTTTATCAGTTTCTAAGTTTAAACGTTGTATAAAATCATTTCTTCCAGTTTACAACATTATGATTTGAATACCTACTATTTATTTAAAATTAAAGATCGTTTTCATGTGTAATAACGTCGTAAGGCCCAGCATGGCCAGGTGGTTAAGGCGTTCGGTTCGTAATTCGAGGGTTCAAATTACCGTTACACCAAACATGTCGCTCTTTCAACCATAGGGGAGTTATAATGTGACAGTCAATCCCACTATTCGTTGGTAAGAGAGTAACTCAACAGTTGGCAGTGGGCGGTGATGACTAGCTGCCTTTCCTCTAGTCTTACACTGTTAAATGAGGGACGACTAGCACAGATAGCCCTCGAGCAGCTTTACTCGAAATTCAAAAATAAACAATAATTTCGTTTTTGATTCAATATTTATGTTCTTTTATTTTTAGTTACGTTAGTAGATAGTTTTAAAAATAATATACTTTCTGTTTTCAAGTTGTTTTTAATTATTACGGTTTCTAAATGTTTCCAAGTCGTTTTTAATTATTACGGTTTCTAACTGTTTCCAAGCCGTTTTTAATTATTACGGTTTCTAACCGTTTCCATGTCGTTTTTAATTGTTACGGTTTGTAACTGTTTCCAGGTCGTTTTTAATTATTACCTTTTTATTTAAGCACAACGTGTATATGTTAAACAGGAATCTCCAAGATTTGTGGTATCTTTTTATTTGACCACGACAGGTGTATGTTAAACAGAAATCTCCAAGATTTGATGTAATTTTTATTTAACCACGACGTGTATATGTTAAACAGGAATCTCCAAGATTTGTGGGTATCTTTTATTTGACCACGACAGGTGTATGTTAAACAGAAATCTCCAAGATTTGATGTAATTTTTATTTAACCACGACGTGTATATGTTAAACAGGAATCTCCAAGATTTGTGGTATCTTTTTATTTGACCACGACAGGTGTATGTTAAACAGAAATCTCCAAGATTTGATATAATTTTTATTTAACCACGACGTGTATATGTTAAACAGGAATCTCCAAGATTTGTGGTATCTTTTATTTGACCACGACAGGTGTATGTTAAACAGAAATCTCCAAGATTTGATGTAATTTTTATTTAACCACGACGTGTATATGTTAAACAGGAATCTCCAAGATTTGTGGTATCTTTTTATTTGACCACGACAGGTGTATGTTAAACAGAAATCTCCAAGATTTAATGTAATTTTTATTTAACCACGACGTGTATATGTTAAACAGAAATCTCCAAGATTTGATGTAATTTTTATTTAACCACGACGTGTATATGTTAAACAGGAATCTCCAAGATTTGTGGTATCTTTTTATTTGACCACGACAGGTGTATGTTAAACAGAAATCTCCAAGATTTAATGTAATTTTTATTTAACCACGACGTGTATATGTTAAACAGAAATCTCCAAGATTTGATGTAATTTTTATTTAACCACGACGTGTATATGTTAAACAGAAATCTCCAAGATTTGTGATGCATTTTATTTAACCACGACTTGATAACGCACATCTCCACATTTTAAAGTATTATTGTTTAACCAATTAAAACGAATGATTGTTATTATTCTTTGGGTTATTAGCTAGAATAACGGGTTTCACTAAGTGCCTAAAGTGCAGGGAGTTATCTTCTGTCGAAACAACAGAAGGAAAAACAAAACTTCAGCGCACAAACTGCTCTCAGTTTAACAAGAAACTTTCAAATTACCAGTGACTCTCTTAAGTCGACTTAAATAGCCTTCAAATATGTTTCTGAATCATTTGTTTTGTTAAGTAACTGTGGTGCAGGAACTCGTTAGTATCCGAGGCCCAAGAGTTACTCACTGAAATAGATGAAACTTATCACGTGCACCCGTCACCTCGTCAGTTAGCAGTCAAGGAGTTTAATGGGTCTTAAGTGACGTTACAAACAAAAACGGTGGGATTAATCAGAAAGATTTATTTCAACACTTTTAAAACATCGGTTCTAAAAATATCTTTTCTTTGCGACTTAAGTGGGATTTTTTTAAAGTTAGAATATCAGTGGCTCTTGTTAGTAATGTAATTAAATGGAAAGTTTAAAAAATGGTTTTCAAGAAGATACGTAAACTACTGAAAGAACTTGTTGTTACTGTGAATTTCTAGTTTTACCACGTGTTTTGAGGCCAAGAAACTATCGCAGGTGAATCAAAGTTTTCATCTTGTATATTCAACAAGAAACAAATCTGATGAAACAGCATAACTTTGATTTTCTTTTACGACAACAAAAATAACTGATTTATTCAGAACATAATAAACTGTGAAGGAAAGTAAATGGGAATAAATGGATATTAGGAGAGATGGATAAGGCTTAATGTGAAGATGTTTGTATCAGACGCACTTAAAAGTTCGCTATCCACATATAAATTTATCACTACTATTCACTTCTTTTTGTTACTTCACTTGATCGTCTGGTTCGTTAGGATTATAATATGCAACTTCAGTAAATAAAGCAATATTATATTTTATATTACTATTGAAATGAGTCAAAAAATATTTCAGAATAAATATGAAACCTATTCCATTATTCTCTTCTCATTTAGTCGCACTGATTTCACATCTCTTCGCTAATTCCACACAATGTTCTCTAGTTCTCATTTAGTCGCACTGAATTCACATCTCTTCGCTTATCCCACAAAACGTTCTCTAGTTCTCACTTAGTCACACTGATTTCACATCTCTAGCGCTAATTCCACACAACGTTTTCTGCTTCTCATTTAGTCTCTCAGATTTCACATCTCTTCGCTAATCCCACACAACGTTTTCTGCTTCTCATTTAGTCTCTCTGATTTCACATCTCTTCGCTAATCCCACACAAAAGCAAATCGCTAGAAACGGTAATATGAAGTGGGTGGCGGCCCATCAGTGGGTTGCGCTCTCTCTGGCTGAAAGAAGTACACAGGAAACGAAACTGGAGTTGGAAACTTAGAATTTTGTAAGATAACAGCGAAAGATCAGTGAACCTCTTAGTGTAGTTTGATAGGTTCTGCAAAAGAACATTTTTATGTTCATCTTGGTGAACATAAATGTCTACAATTATTTGTCAAATGTTCTATAAGGTTTCTTTTTACAAACAGTAAGAAATATAAGTTATGTAAAGACGAAGTTGTCGGTCCAGAAACAATTGTTAATATACTGAAGTCAAAGATGTTACAGAAACTGTGGAAAACAGATGCGGTGGTAGAGTTCTTCAGTTGGTCTAACCAGAAACTGTGGAAGACTTATGCGGTGGAGGAGTTCTTCAGTTGGTCTAACCAGAAACTGTGGAAGACTTATGCGGTGGAGGAGTTCTTCAGTTGGTTTAAGTAGTTGTATGATTTATCTAGATGACATGACGCTCCAGATCCTGAAGACTATGGTGAAAGGATCAGATGCAGAGATCCATGTAGTATGGCCATGGATCAGACAACGTAAGAAGAAGGCTTTGTATAAATACAGAAAGACCAGTGTATTTCAGCTCCATGAAACTCATTTTACTTATTAAGAGACTGGATAGATCTTCCAGGTAAATTTTTATTACTGCAATAAATGTTTTATATTCGGGAGTTGTATTGCTGATTCAAATATTAAACTGTCATGGGTCACAAGTGGTCCAGTCTTATGTATTTTGGATTTATTAGTATTATTAGTAAGGTCTCAACAGCGTCTCAAAACTTTGTTAAGAGTGACCATTGTATAAAAAAGAATTGTGTTATTAATGCACTGAAAATATATAGCTTAGAGATTAGGATATCAGTAACTTATAAGATATAAGACAAGATCAATATATGCCAGTAACCGATATATAGAATATTTAGGAAGAACCAGTATATGCCAGTAACCTATAGGATATAAGGTAGAACCAATATATGCCAGTAATCTATAGGATATAAGGCAGAATCAATATATGCCAGTAACCTATAGGATATAACGCAGAACCAATGTATGCCAGTAACTTATAGGATATAAGGCATAACCAGTATATGCAGATCTCTTATAACCAGTGAAAGGAACTAAAATGAATGCCATCAACAAAGAAATGTATAAGTAAGTTAAAGCGCCATCTGGCTGAGTTAATAGAGGACTGCGAGCGAAGGTCTAAAGGCAGGCTTGTTGTATTAAGAGGGTCATATGTAAGTTTGTTCTTAAGTTGATCTTTGACGGTCAGGTTATCACTTCATTTTGGAGATAGAATATTGATTGTAACGTAAGATTATTTGGAGATAATAAAAAGTCTAAAGTAGAACTGGACAAAGGTCGACAAGGTAAAGAGAGTGTTTGTTTGTTTTTGAATTTTGCGCAAAGCTGCACGAGGGCTATCTGTTCATGTCTTCACATGGTATATTCGTACAGAAGGAGACAAGATAACACCAAGTAAATCTTTAAAATAGGATGTTCAGATGTGATTGTAGATGCCAACATATGTGTCGTTAGATGTAGGTTTTGATACATCAAGGCTACGCTGAGAAAGCAGGACCCATAGTTTAAGTAAGACCCAGACATTACTTACATCTTAGAGCAGAAGTTTCAGGAGAGATACAGCTGATGGCAACTTGACTTGTGTACGATACATTCAACTTTGTTTTACGTGTCTCGCTGATGGCAACTTGACTTGTGTACGATACATTCAACTTTGTTTTAAGTATCTCGCTGATGGCTACTTGGCTTGTATTCGATATATTTAACTTTGTTTTACGTATCTCTCTTTTGTGATTGGCTGATATTTTTATCGCTGTTTGTGTGACTTTTTAATGCTTCGTATGTGAATAAAACTCAATACATGTTACATGATTCATTTAACTTTAACAGTTGCAGTTAACGTTAATGAAATATAATTGGATAACATTTGCGAGAAGGCTGAAAGGCTTGTTAAAAGTGACTTAGACAAACTATATATACAAAAATCAAAACTATGTTCACCTTATGATAAGTACTGTAGTTTTCCTTTCAACAGTGTCACCTATCTGTCAGTAATGGCACCATCCATCAGCACTTTTACCAATCTTGCGACAATGTGTACCCTCTGTCAGCAGTGTCACCTTTTTATCGACAATGTATACCCTCTGTCAGCAGTGTGAGTAATAACCCAGTATAGTGATCTATGATTTAGCAGAACGATCCATTTATCAACAGTATAAACCAACTGTCGGCAAAACAACCAATATTTCGACAAAAGGATCAATGTTTCAACAGACTGGTCTATGTTTCGACAAAAGGACCAATGTTTCAACAGACTGGTTTATGTTTCGACAGCAGGACCAACGCTTCAACAAACTGGTCTATGTTTCGACAGCAGGACCAATGTTTCAACAGACTGGTCTATGTTTCGACAAAAGGACCAATGTTTTAACAGACTGGTCTATGTTTCGACAAAAGAACCAATGTTTCAACAGACTGGTCTATGTTTCGACAAAAGGAACAATATTTCAACAGACTGGTCTGTGTTTCGACAGTAGGACCAATGCTTTAACAAAGTGACGACATTTTGTGTTCTAGGTTTTGTTCTATTGTTTCTTTGAATTTCGTAAATAAATCTGAAGGCTAATTGTACTAATATTTCCCAATCTTAAAGTGATAAACGAAAGATAAGATAGCCAGAACCTCTCATGACAAACTCTTGGATTACTCTAATCGAATAGTGGGATTTACCATCACATTTTAATATACCCGCGACTGAAAGGGCGAGCACATGTCCCTTTGTGTTAACACTGTAAGTGTGTTTATCATTGTTATTGTGGTTCTACCGTTATAAAGTCACAACCTTGTCACTGATCCATGACGGATGAAGGGGTGTTTTTTCACATCCTTATGCAGGTGTTTAAACACAATTCATATTGAATTGCTTTTCGTTTCTCAAGTCTCTAAGTTTGTTTTTTATCCTCCAGCGGTATGCCTGCGAATTTATAATGCCAGAATCCGGAATTCGACACCCGTGATGGGAAGAGCACAGATAGCCCAATGCGTAGCTTTGCGCTCAGTTACAAACAAAGTTTTCTTTGCCAAAATCCACTTTTTGTGAGGCTAGATGAGGAGTAATTATCCTTTCAACAATTGAAGAGTCCAATTTAATAGTTGAACGTTTTGAAGAAATCTGTTTATGTGAGCACAAAATTACACAATGGGCTATCTGTGCTCTGCTCACCACGAGTACGGAAACCATGTTTTTAGTGTTATAAACCCTTAGGCAGGATGTCACGAAAATATATTCCTCTAGTTTTTGTTTTTGTTTTACTCAGAAAGTTTGTAAGTAAAGAAAAACAAGAGTCCTCCATTTATTTGTTTGAAGTTGCACAGAGCTACACAGTGAAATAGCTGTGCTTTGCCCACCAGGAGTATCGAAACCCGGATTCTAGCGTTGTAAGTTCTCAGCCAACACTTGATTTCCTTATTTAATTAAACCGTTACCTCGTGTAACCATTGAAGAACTGCGTCATTCGATAAAATTGGACTAAAGTTAATTAATATTCAATAAAGATTTAACTAAACTTCGGAACAAGAGGAACAGCTGTCTCTTGATTGGGTATTAATGATGATACCCGCCCATTTCAGTCACGTGCTAAATATATTAAACCTATGAGCAGAACGAGAGTTTTAAAAAGCACGTGATTAAATTACTTGATTATTTTGTCCTTTATTTCACGACTCAGGTTTATAGGAATAAAACGATAAAATAATAGTGTTCATAATAAATTATGTCAACTGGGGATAATACATAAAGCCCCCTAGTGAGAGAATTGTGATCTTGGCAATATTGACTGTTATAGTTATCTCTGTCCTCATTTTAAGAAAAGAAACTAGTAATGAGGACTTGAACTGACGAAATGCAGGAAAACAAATGGACCATTGCTCTAAAACATACATTTTGCCACGATTTACTAACATTTCAAGAATGTGCTATAGTACATGAAGTGGATAACAGAGGGCAGTAACAATTACTCATTTTATCAACTGGGGATAATACATAAAGCCCCCTAGTGAGAGAATTGTGATCTTGGCAATATTGACTGTTATAGTTATCTCTGTCCTCATTTTAAGAAAAGAAACTAGTAATGAGGACTTGAACTGACGAAATGCAGGAAAACAAATGGACCATTGCTCTAAAACATACATTTTGCCACGATTTACTAACATTTCAAGAATGTGCTATAGTACATGAAGTGGATAACAGAGGGCAGTAACAATTACTCATTTTATATGTCTGTTATATGCAGACTAAATTCCAAGGTACGTGCCAGACAAAATGAAAATGTACAGACAAGTCTATCTCATTAAAGCGCTCGAATTATCTAACACGTGTCTGTGATTACTTCGTTCTCAGAATCCATGAATCATCTGTTAATTTATTCTTGATAGAGGTGTGATTTTGCAGTGTCCATTTTTGCTCATTTTAATAATGAAATTCAATTGGGATAAAAATTTGACCTGGATCGTCAAAACACGCGTACTTGAAATTATGAAGCTTTAATACGACTGTAGTGTGACTCCAGGCATCAAAACTGACAAAACACGTGTATATTAGATTATGAAGCTCTAATACAACTGTAGTGTGACTCCAGGTATCAAAACTGACAAAACACGTGTATATTAGATTGTGAAGCTCTAATACGACTGTAGCGTGACTCTAGGCGTCAACATTGACAAAACACGTGTATATTAGATTATGAAGCTTTAATACGACTGTAATGTGACTCCATGCATCAAAACTGACAAAACACGTGTATATTAGATTGTGAAGCTCTTATACGACTGTACTGTGACTCTAGGTATTAACACTGACAATACATTAGATTTTGAATACTTAATACGACTGTAGTGTGACTCCAGGCATCAAAACTGACAAAACACGTGTATATTAGATTATGAAGCTCTAATACAACTGTAGTGTGACTCCAGGTATCAAAACTGACAAAACACGTGTATATTAGATTGTGAAGCTCTAATACGACTGTAGCGTGACTCTAGGCGTCAACATTGACAAAACACGTGTATATTAGATTATGAAGCTTTAATACGACTGTAATGTGACTCCATGCATTAAAACTGACAACACACGTGTATATTAGATTGTGAAGCTCTTATACGACTGTACTGTGACTCTAGGTATTAACACTGACAATACATTAGATTTTGAATACTTAATACGACTGTAGTGTGACTCCAGGCATCAAAACTGACAAAACACGTGTATATTAGATTATGAAGCTCTAATACAACTGTAGTGTGACTCCAGATATCAAAACTGACAAAACACGTGTATATTAGATTGTGAAGCTCTAATACAACTGTAGTGTGACTTTAGGTATTAACACTGACAATACCTTATATTGTGAATACTTAATACGACTGTAGTGTGACTCCAGGAACCAATACTGACAAAACACGTGTATATTAGATTGTGAAGCTCTAATACAACTGTATTGTGACTCCAGGCATCAAAACTGACAAAACACGTGTGTTTTAGATTGTGAAGATCTAGTACGACTGTAGGGTGACTCTAGGCATGAAAACTGACAAGACACGTGTGTTTTAGATTGTGAAGATCTAGTACGACTGTAGGGTGACTCTAGGCATGAAAACTGACAAGACACGTGTGTTTTAGATTTTGGAGTACTGTTTTAGGTGCATATTGACCAACATGATGTATATGTTTTACTTCTATTGTCACAGAGAAGATTATAATTTGCCCGGCTAGTGAAGGCTAGAGGTTATATAAGATATATATTAAGAAGTTTAAATTAAATATATATTGTATATTGAATATATCTTGCATGGTTTTGAATTGTTTGTATTTTTACTGTATAGGTGTGTCTTCAACAAGTAACAGTGTTCATTATAAGTTACTGGAAGAGACAGGAAACCCTGTTTAGAAATGCTTCTGTCTTTAATTCCACTGTATATTACTGACTAAGACAAACACATGAATATTCGCTCTCAGAATAGTTATAATGATGAGGTATTATAGAGATAACCTTCACCGTCTGTTTACTCAAGAAACACTATTAAACGTGTCGGTGATACGTGTTAGCAAGAGGCTGTTTTTAATATTCTTAAGTGTTAAGTTGCTCTAACAGTTTCGTTTGATGAAACGTTCACATCAAAGTTGACACTGCGCATGACTTGCTTCATATCCATTTCCTTACCATTCTGATTTACTATTAATATTTCGCGACAGTTAAAAAACATCAATAACTAAACTTTTTATGGCTCGCTGTGTGTTGCACGAGTAGTTTGTAAAAATGCGTGTTTTTTTCTTCAATCTAGCTAATGATTTACATATCCGGAGTTGTTGGGAACATTTCACATGTGATTTGTTGCTTTAATATCTGCCGTTGACAAGTTTTTAATTGTTTCAAACTTGGATTTTGCAAAATGGACAAAACTTGATGACTTGTATTAAAATCTCTGATATTTTACAAAAATGTTACTACAATAAGGCGAAACTTTTCTATTTAGTAATTAATTTAGTAACAAGTTTTCTTTTTAAACTAGTGAACGGATATATGTTGCTATGTATGTATGTAATATATATACGTATGATATTATGTATGTATTTAATATATATACGTATGTTGTTATGTATGTATGTAATATATTTACGTATGTTGTTATGTATGTGTGTATGTAAGATATTTACGTATGTTGTTATGTATGTGTGTATGTAATATATTTACGTATGTTATTATACATGTATGTATGTAATATATTCACGTATGTTATTGTATATGTATGTATGTAATATATTTACGTATGTTGCTATGTATGTGTGTATGTAAGATATTTGCGTATGGTGTTATGTATGTGTGTATGTAATATATTTACGTATGTTATTATATATGTATGTATGTAAGATATTTACGTATGTTGTTATGTATGTATGTATGTAATATATATACGTATGTTGTTATGTATGTATGTAATATATTTACGTATGTTGTTATGTATGTGTGTATGTAAGATATTTACGTATGTTGTTATGTATGTGTGTATGTAATATATTTACGTATGTTATTATACATGTATGTATGTAATATATTCACGTATGTTATTATATATGTATGTATGTAATATATTTACGTATGTTGCTATGTATGTGTGTATGTAAGATATTTGCGTATGGTGTTATGTATGTGTGTATGTAATATATTTACGTATGTTATTATATATGTATGTATGTAAGATATTTACGTATGTTGTTATGTATGTATGTATGTAATATATTTACGTGTGTTGTTAGGTATGTATGTATGTAAGATATTTACGTGTGTTGTTATGTATGTATGTATGTAAGATATTTACGTATGTTGCTATGTATGTATTTAATATATTTACGTGTGTTGTTATATATGTATGTATGTAATATATTTACGTATGTTGTTATGTATATGTGTATATAAGATATTTACGTATGTTGTTATGTATGTGTGTATGTAATATATTTACGTATGTTATATATATATGTATGTATGTAATATATTCACGTATGTTATTATATATGTATGTATGTAATATATTTACGTATGTTGTTATGTATGTATGTATGTAAGATATTTACGTATGTTGCTATGTATGTATTTAATATATTTACGTGTGTTGTTATATATGTATGTATGTAATATATTTACGTGTGTTGTTATGTATGTGTGTATGTAAGATATTTACGTGATGTTGTTATATATTTACATTATGAATGAGACTTTCTTAGCATGGTTCGAAATACATTTCTTATTGAACGACTTTACTTTCTGACTATGAGACGAACCTGGGTCTCTTGTAAATGTTACATATTTTGCTGGGGTTGTTTGTTTCGAATTATTTTATTCTTGATCTCTACTTCTGAGAACACCAGAAAGTTTAAACAGTTTTACGTTATCAAGAAAAATAAAAATGAATTCATTCACTTGAATGACTAAATGTAACTACATGTACTAAGTATTTTATCTGGTGTTTTGATCCATAAATAATGGATAACTGTTTGATGAAATCGGTCAGTATTTCTTTCTCTTTACACAGAATTCAGAATTTAAACGTAATTGGCCATACATACATATTCCAATGTGTTATTAAAATGTTTTATGAAATTTGCTTCCAATGTATGATTTTAGAAATATTTTCCATCAAGAAAGTGTTCCAGAATTCTAATGTTCATGACAGGTTTTTTTTTACTTCAGATTTTCCTTCTTGTGGATCTAACGGTTTTGGTTTTGTTGGTTTTTTTGTGTGGTGAAGATGATAAACAACCCGTCTAGACTTCTGGCAGTAAATCATATTAGATGTGACATTTGGTAATGCCAAACATCCTATAACTAGAAATAACTTGGAAAAAGAAAGAAAAAATTTGAATTAGTCGCAGACTTGAAATTCGCTACACTGGGCTAAATAATTTGTTTTGAGGGATTTTAAATATTTACAACTCGTACAGCCATTCTTATGATGTCTGTATGAGAAGGCTCGTGACTTTGGACAGCCTTTAGATTCATTGTTTCAAATTATTCGTTTCAAAGATGCAGTAACGTAACAAAGCTGAGATTCATTTAGTAACCTTGTTACTTTCGAATTACATTCCTGTAAACATAACCTTGGATACATACCACGAGGTAAGAATAGGAACATCTGACAAGCCCTACACGAGATTATAACAAAGAAATTCGGGATTCGACTGCCTATAATGAACAGATCGTGTTGCCTTGTTCTAACACAAACATACTTTATGGGTTTAAAAGAAAATCATTGATTTCTGTGATATTTGGAACAAATTTCTCGGTAATTTTGGTCGACTTTGGTGTTAGAAATTAAGGAAAGCATATCTAAACAGCAAGCCAGCTTAAAAACCTTCCAATAAACTGTGTTGTGGTGTTTTCTTATAGAAACGCTACGTCGGGCTATCAACACCCCCAGTTAGCGTTGCAAATCCGTAAACTTACTGCTGTTTCAGCGGGGAACATCCAGTCAACTGTGGGATTTTTCTCTCTGCAGGTGTAAATTTGCCGAAAATAAGTGCAAAGTTGTACGTTTTATTCAACGAGGGGAATCGGACCCTTAATTCTAGTATTATTATAAAGCTTCTTGTTGCGTTACAAGAGGGCAGAGTAACACTTCGGTACGTTTTATAGTTTGATAAATTTAACTAATCACACAGACAAGTGCCCTGGTACTTCCACTGATGAACTGTTGTTGTTCACGTCACTCTTACGTCAATGTCTAATAACTAAAGACGATTTTTGTAATTTATCAATACAGAGTTTTAATATTAAGGTTAATGGTATTTATATATTTAATATTCTTAAGAAGGTATGATTAGCAGTCGGTGTAATCAAACTGTTGAAAAAATCTTTACAGTTAATTCTTACGTAAAGGATAGAAAAATGATTTTTTATTTACCAAACAAATTGTTTGTTTTGGAATTTCGCACAAAGCTACTCGAGGACTATCTGTGCTAGCCGTCCCTAATTTAGCAGTGTAAGACTAAAGGGAAGGCAGCTAGTCATCACCACCCACCGCCAACTCTTGGGCTACTCTTTTACCAACGAATAGTGGGATTGACCGTCACATTATACGCCCCCACGGCTGGGAGGGCGAGCATGTTTTAGCGCGACGCGGGCGCGAACCCGCGACCCTCGGATTACGAGTCGCACGCCTTACGCGCTCGGCCATGCCAGGCCCCCAAACAAATAGAACACTGTTTATAGATTCAAAGAAAACGGACATCACTTCCTTGTAGTTTTTGAGAGTTTAGTAACAGACTGGACCTAAAAAGGTTTGGATGATATATTCTCCAGATTTAGCTGAACGTCGATCTGACATCAGCAACCACAGATTCTAAGAAAATCTCTCGCCGTATCTTCTCTGAGAAACTTCAGAAATACTGTGTGGAGGATGTCTCTTGTCAGCGTGTAACTGACACAAGCACGAGCCACGTTTCTTTTACTACTCGTGCATTAAACACGTGTATGTATTTATAATGTTGGTGAACAAAGAATTTCCACTTTAAAAGTTAAAAGTAAATAAATATGTAGCTTGTTTAACATATTTATAGTCAGGCAAGTTTAAAATCATTATTTATGTTCATTCGTTTGTGGAAAGTCCAGATGGGATAAACTGAGAGAATAAATGGATGCTAGCAGTAATCAAATAAAAACTTTGTTTACATCTGATTTGCTTGTGTATAATTAAACACAACGCTACACAACTCGGTTATTCTCACCACGGGTATTAAAACCTGATTGCTAGCGTTGTAAGTCCACAGACATATCACTGTGCCACTGGGGGCCATAAACATTTAATGTTAAAAATGGTATTGCTTCAACCTTTTCAAATAAAATGGTGCATTGAAGAACGAACATTGACATATACACCTTGTGTGCTGGCACTTGTTAATGCAATTGAATGGCCCCCTAGCGGTAAATTATTTTCTTTATAATTCATTTATATGCATATAGAGCAATAGTTTTAAACAAATATTTATAGAAAGAGAAAACATCTGTTAATAGGCATGTACAGAAGGGGAAGGGGAAAACATATATTTCAATGTCTGTACAACTGTATTATAACCTTGGTAGTCAATGGTAATAACCCTTTATTTCAATAAGAAAAACTGCGTTGCACTGTTCTGTGAGATTACACATTTCGTGGGGAAGGCTGGTTTACGGTAACGACTCAATTGCGTGTGTTGACCAAAAACTTTTCTCGGTGATTTATTGACCACAGTAACGAAACAATAATGCACGAAAGAAAGTTAAACCGCTTTTTGGTATTTATAAACACTTTGTTTATTACGTTCCACGTGGTTCTCAATCTGTAGGATAAGTTTTCCTCTTAACGTCCTCTCTGGGATTGGATTAACTTTGCTCATCTGGCCTGCAAATGTAATCTTTTGTTTGTTTCTTATTATAAAAAAATGGAAGACTGGTGGTTATTTTGAGTGTTTTAAAGGAATTCAAGTTTCTGCTAAACTTCAGTTGAAAACAAAAAGTCATGAAAGAGACATTACAATATTGAAGATAATTAAATTAGGCCTAACTTTTATTGTGTATTAAACACTTCAGGTAATTAAAGTTTGGTTTGCTTTGAATTTTGCACAAAGCTAATTGAGGGCTATCTGCGCTAGCCTTCCCTAATTTAGCAGTGGAAGACTAGAAGGTAGGCAGCTAGTCATCACCACCCACCGCCAACTCTTGGGCTACTCTTTTACCAATGAATAGTGGGATTGACCGTTCTCATTATAACGCTCCCCCGGCTGAAAGAGCGTGCATGTTTGATGTGACTGTGATTATGAGTCGAGTGCCTTAACCACCTGGCCATGCCAAGTCTAGGTAACTAAAGTACGCCTAACTATTATTTTCTATAAAAACTTCAGGTGTTTAGAGTAGGCCTAATTGTTAGTTTGATATAAAAACTTGAGATTATTAAAGTAGGCTCATCATTTATATTGTGTTAAAAACTTGTGATACTTAAGGTAAGCCTAACTATTATTTTGTATTAAAAACTTAATGTAATTAAAGGCCAACTGTAATTTTATAATAAATAAACTTAAGTAGGCCTGACATGTATTTTTATTCTTATCAGAAGTTTATTGAATAGTTTCGTAGTGATACAATTCAATAGATAAAAGAAAAACTAAAGTCTGCATTTATTTAGCTCTAAGAACATCATGAATAATTTTTATCAGGCTTTAAAATTTCAATTTTAATTCTAATAATTTCTCTTAAACAAGGATTTTATTTTCTTGTCAATTATTTTACGAATTATTTGGCGAAGAACAGAACTTTATCTAGAACCTCAGGAATACGACATGAAGGCTGTTTATACAACTTCTGATGTCTGTAGAAAGAAGGAAGTTGGCTATAAAAATATTATAATGCCAGAGAAAAATTTTGTTAGTAGGGTTAGGTAGAGAGGAAGATTTATTAGGCTTAAGTTTTCAGAAGTGTTCACTGTTATTGTCTCAGTTGAAGAACGAATGTTTAGATTTATACTTAACGGTTTTGAATTGTCATTTGGTTACAGAGTCTTTAACAAAACAAGCAATAAATTGAAGAATAAATGAAATTCATATTACACTTTGCTTTCAACAACTGAGTATGCATCATATGTCGAATTTGTTTTCTGTTGTCGTTATCAGAAGTTAAACCTAGAGATGGTGGTCGTTTGTTTTATAACAAAGCCACATTGGGGACCTGTTGTGTTCAATGCGGGAGTCGAATGACAGATTTCAATGTGATAAGATCGAAGGTTTATTACTATCTCATCAAGGAAAACTGGATGGAATTGGTGGGAAGTGGAAGATTTATTCGTATAAAATAATAAGAACAAATGAAATATTCTAGATTTTACCTATTATTTTGGTAAGGAACATTGCTGCAGAATGGGTTGAATGAACTTTGTCTTTTTGTTTGTTATGGAATTTCGCGTAAAGCTACACGAGGTCTATATGCACAATCCATCTTTAATTTAGCAGTGTAAGACTAAATAGCAAGCAGCTAGACATCACCACCTGCCTCCAACGTTTTGGCTGTTCATTAATCAACGAATAGGGGGATTGATCATCACATTATAATGCCCTCACGGCGTGTTGGGTGTGACGGCGTTTGTACCCGCGACCCTCAGATTGCAGTTCGAGCACCGTGACCACCTGACAGTGCCGATCACATGTGCTCTGTTCATTGTAATAAACCATCAGCCTAATGGTTGAGCCACCAGAATCTTCGGGGTGTTAAACAATGCTGTTAAAAAAGTTACGAATCTTCTCTTTATAATTAAATTACGTAATAACATAGTCATTCTACTGTTACAAATGTCTTCAGAAACAGACATAATATTAGTTAATAAATTGTTGAAAATTGGGAAAATGCTTGTCTTAAGATTCAAAATAATTGGTTAAATCTCGAGTTTTTACATAAATGTATCCCTTGTTGGCACAGCAATAAGTCTACGGATTTATAACGCCAAAATCAGGAGTTCGATTCTTCTCGGTAGACTCAGCAGGCAGCTCGATGTTGCTTTGATATAAGAAAATGCCCATACTACGTAAATGCAAAAGATTAAAATGAATATCAAAGTTTCTTCTACTTAAAAGGCTTAACAAATTTATAAGGTTCCACAAAAGGTTTTGAATAATGAAATTTAATATAAAAGCGGACAAAATGAAAAATTGAAAAACAACATAAATTGGATTTTACTCACCGTAGAACTTGTGTAGAGACAAGTAACAACGAAGTGAGGCAAATTAGATTTAACGACTTAAAAAGATAAATGAGTTAAAAACAGAGGGTGCTGCTAAAACATTTATATATAAATTATCTTGGAAACATAAAAACGGGAAGAAAATGCAACATAGATTAATAACCATATCAGTATCACTACAAAAAACGTTTTTTATTGATAAGTTAGAATCACATAGAAAAAAAAAGAACAGTGAATTATTCGATCCAGTTTTGGATTTTGTTTGAAAATCATAAAAAAAATTTTGTGAGCATGTTTAGATTTAACGTTTGGAAAAACATTTTGCTAGAAACAAAGTTATATCAGAAGAAATTTTGATTATGATGTAACAAACGTTCCAGGGTTTGTACTTACTTTATTATTACCCGAATCAAACAAACAAAAACAAGTAACAAGGTAATTAATTGTTTGTTTGTTTTTCAATTTTGCGCAAAGCTACACGATGGCTATCTGTTCTCGCCGTCCCTAATTTAGCATTGTAAGACTAGAGGGAAAGCAGCTATTCATCACCACCTACTGCCAATTCTTGGGCTATTCTTTTATCAACGAATAGTGGGATTGATCGTAACATTGAGCGAGCATGTTTGATACGACGGGTATTTGAATCTGATACCCTCGGATTACGACTCGAACGTCTTAGTACCCAACAAAGTAATCGAATCAATAAGAGTTTCAGTCAAAACAAGGAAGTTTATTTATTTAAAGTGCCGCTAGAGGGCCATGATAAAGGGAACGACATGGTTATTTTGGGCAAAGAAGATTATTTGAACAGGATGGTTACAGTAATGTCTATAACACTTGGTATAAAACAGAAGAAACAGGACACTTGTTAAAATCAAGGAAAGCGCCACTGGTGATAAATTATGCAAAATGAAGTAGGCCGATAAGATGATTTGGTTTTTTTCAAAATGATAGAGTAGTTGAGAAAATCTGTTATTATCGAGCTATTAAATTTTTATGACAAGAAATTTGTTTTCAATTTTAAGGGGAATGTTCATGATAACATAGGTAGTGTTAAAATGGGCTCAAAATGTCATCTACTCCGACAAGCCTTTTTTTTTATATTATCGTGAATAAATGGTTGGATTGCAAAATATCCAGTTTCACACTTGTTTACTACCCCCAAGTGGGGCCCGGCATGGACAAATGTATTAAGACATTCGACTCGTAATCCGAGGGTTGCGGGTTCGAATCCAGGTCGCACCAAACATGCTCGCCCTTTCAAGCGTGGGAGCGTTATAATATGACGGTCAATCCCACTATTCGTTGGTAAAAGGGTAGCCAAAGAGTTGGCGATGGGTGGTAATGACTAACTGCCTTCCCTCTAGTCTTACACTGCTAAATTAGGGACGACTAGCAGAGATAGCTCTCGTGTAGCTTTGTGCGAAATTCAAAACAAACAAACAACTCCTAGTGGCACAGCAGTTTGTGTGTCAGCTTATAACCTTAAAATTCGGATGACGATACCTGTCACACTGATAACCCATTGTGTAATTTTGCGTTTAACAACAAACAATATTCTTAATGAAGATAATTTTACTGAGTGTAAGAGAAACAAAGTTCGGTTTTACTGTTTGTTTTTATTAACATGAAGGAATAAGAGGGAATCTTCAATAGCCTCAGTACATGACATTTTCTTATGTAGGATTAGACTAAATTAATCTATGAGGTCTTTGTTTTCTCTCTCCTCTTTATTAGCTATATTTTTGTATTCCATCAACACCAAGCGTGGGGTGAGAGTATACACGATGAATTCTATTATTTATAAGGATCTTTCAGCTTATCCTGAAATTGAAATCACTTTTTAAGGCAGGATTAGAATGAGTTAATTTATGATATCTTGGGCATGGTCATGTTGAAAGAGTTGAGTCCAAAACTGTAATTACATCTCAAATCAATCACAGTGAAATAAGGTAAAGTTTGCATTTGAAGAGCCATCCTGTAAGCCAATAAGCCGCCGGTAAAAAAAACTTTCTCTCATTTTGCTTTCTATGGATCTTAATATTAACAATCATGGTGACAATGAAAAATACCAATCGTAAACCAACAGGGTTGAAAAGTCATGTTTACAGCCTTATATTATATCAGATATAAGATTCATTTGGTTATCACTGAAGTCATGTGGACAGCCTTATATTATATCAGATACAGGATTCATTTGGTTATCACTAAAGTCATGTTGAAAGCCTCATATTATATCAGATACAATATTGATCACTTAGCCAATATTAATTGAAAACATTTAAAGATCTTTTATAAATGGACGACACGACCCTTGTAAATTTATTTGAAGCCTTTTATTCCTCCATTTTTTCTTTAAGGAATAATCCTCACTTACTAATAATGATGTGAGACAGGAATGATCCTCACTCACTAATTGTGTGAGACAGGAATGATCTTCACATACTAATAATAATGGGAGACAGGAATGATCCTCACTCACTAATTGTGTGAGACAGGAGTGACCTTCGCTCACTAATAATGGTGTGAGACACAAATGATCCTCACTCACTAATAATGATGTGAGGCAGGAATGATCCTCACTTACTAATAATTATGTGAGGCAGGAATGATCCTCACTTACTAATAATTATGTGAAGCAGGAATGATCCTCACTCACTAATAATGGTGTGAAACATGAGTCATCCTCACTCACTAATAATGCGGTGAGACAGGAGTGATCCTCACATACTAATAATGATGTGAGGCAGGAATGATCCTCACTTACTAATAATGATGTGAGGCAGGAATGATCCCCACTCACTAATAATGGTGTGAAACATGAGTCATCCTCACTCACTAATAATGGTGTGAGTCAGGAATGATCCTTACTCACTGATAATGGTGCGAGGCAATTTTGATCCTCAGTAACAATGCTAACAACTCTGGTAAGTGTAAGGCTTCAGGAAATTACAACTTGTACACATAAATCAATACCGTCAAACATTAATCTGTGAAATAATTATACTTACTGATGTGATAACAGAACATTCTAACTAAATATACTTACTGATGTTATTACAGAACATTCTAACTAAATATACTTACTGATGTGATAACAGAACATTCTAACTAAATATACTTACTGATGTGATAACAGAACATTCTAACTAAATATACTTACTGATGTGATAACAGAACATTCTAACTAAATATACTTACTGATGTGATAACAGAACATTCTAACTAAATATACTTACTGATGTTATTACAGAACATTCTAACTAAACATACTTACTGATGTGATCACAGAACATTCTAATTAAAGATACTTACTGATGTAATTAAGAAAATTCTAACTAAAGATATTTATTGATGTGATTACAGAACATTCTAATTAAATATACTTACTGATGTAATTACAGAACATTCTAATTAAAGATACTTACTAATGTGATAACAGAACATTCTAACTAGATACTTACTAATGTGATTACAGAACATTTTAACTAAAATACTTACTGATGTGATTACAGAACATTCTAACTAAATATGTTTACTGATGTGATTACAAAACATTCTAACTAAATATACTTACTGATATGATTACTTCCAACTTGTTTAAGTTAATTATAAATTAAAACTATGACGTTCTAAAACTCACGTAGCAAGATTGTTTGTTTGTTTGTTTTGGAATTTCGCACAAAGCCACTCGAGGGCTATCTGTGCTAGCCGTCCCTAATTTAGCAGTGTAAGACTAGAGGGAAGGCAGCTAGTCATCACCACCCACCGCCAACTCTTGGGCTACTCTTTTACGAACGAAAAGTGGGATTGACCGTAACATTATACACCCCCACGGCTGGGAGGGCGAGCATGTTTAGCTCGACTCGGGCGCGAACCCGCGACCCTCGGATTACGAGCGCACGCCTTAACGCGCTCGGCCATGCCAGGCCCACGTAGGAAGAGCACGAAAATTATCAAAAACTAAATTAATTCAGTCCGTACTTGTTTTTAACCGACACATTATTTACTTGTCAGCTGGTGTTCACTGATTACTAACCGACACATTATTTACTTGTCAGCTGGTGTTCACTGATTACTAACCGACACATTATTTACTTATCAGCTGGTGTTCACTGATTACTAACCGACACATTATTTACTTGTCAGCTCTTGTTCACTCATTACAAACCGACACATTATTTACTTGTCAGCTGGTGTTCTCTGACTACTAACCGACACATTATCTACCTGTTAGCTAGTGTTTACTGATTACTAACCGACACATTATTTACCTGTTAGCTAGTGTTCACTGATTACTAACCGACACATTATTTACTTGTCAGCTGGTGTTCACTGATTACTAACCGACACATTATTTACTTGTCAGCTGGTGTTCACTGACTACTAACCGACACATTATCTACCTGTTAGCTAGTGTTTACTGATTACTAACCGACACATTATTTACTGGTCAGCTAGTGTTCACTGATTACTAACCGACACATTATTTACTTGTCAGCTAGTGTTCACTGATTAATAGCGGACACATTATTTACTTGTCAGCTAGTGTTTACTGATTACTAACCGACACATTATTTACTTGTCATATAATGTATTTTTCCCCTCCAGCTTTATAAATATCTGAGTCAACTTGTGACAGACAGAAATAGATAGACGTGTTATGTTAACACGTGTCTAATTCTAAATGTACTGAAATTATAGATGAAATAACAACATCTTTACTTTAAACTTTGTTGTTTTATTAATATTAGGCCCATCAGTACCATTCATTGTGGCTTTCGATCTGACTAAACAAAGTCAAATATTAAATTAAACTGGGTTTTGTATGGAACCCAATGTGTAACTACAATAACGTTTTTTAATGATCAGTTTGATTGAACTATGACCTGATAACGTAGTTTATTGTCCAGTTTTATCGAACTATGACCAGATAACTTCGTTTAATAACCAGTTTGATTGAACTGTAATCTAGTGACGCAGTTTAATGAGCAGTTTGACTGAACTGTGACCTAATAATATAGGTTAATCAGTTTTTGTAGAAATACGTGAAAACAACAACAACTCTATCAAACCTTCACTGAGAGCAGTTCTTCCTTTGGCGTTTAGAGTATGTACCGAGTGAGTAATCAGTAAAAATCAGTGTTTGTATTCCTCACGGTGGATACGATAAATAACCCAATGAACTGACACAAACATACCTTCGGAGAAGTGGTATTATAAAACACTGCTTCTATTATTAGTGTTGGGATCACAATCTTACTAATTTGTATTTTCGCTGTTTGTGAACTAATGGTTCTTTAATTATTCATTTCATAAGCTAAGTCTTAAACTTAGAGCAATCGGTGTGGAAAAACTGTAATATTTTGTTTCGGTGTAATTCTGTTAGGATCTGCTGGGTTTTTTTTTCAGTTAGTTAGGAAAGATCCTTCAATAAAAGTAGACAGACTTAGTCTTCTGTAAAACACACGTTCATCGACATATGATCTTAATAGCTGACATAAAATAGAAAAATGATATGACGACAATTCCGTTTCAAGAGTTTCTTAAAATAGATATGTAATGAATGAAGCTAAAACGCATCCATTGACAGATGAATGTTACGGCTCGTTCAGTCAATATTTGGAGATAGGGAGGGCTGGTTGAATAAGATAACAGACAACTGCTTTGTTTTGTATGTAATTGACTAAAGGTAGGACAGGTTGTGAACATGCGTGAAAATTGTTTTCATGTTGTTTTTCTTCACACATCTGTAGTTAGAATACGTATTGAAACGTAACTGAGTAGGATGACTGTTCACACATCTTGTCTCGGCGTCTCTCATATTAATATTCTCGAAGTAATATTGAATGTATCAAAGTACGTTTCTCTCGATTTGCTTGTATTAACTCAGTGTAAAATGCATTAGACTGCAAACTTACCCGGATGTTACATTCTTGTATATCTTTTGAGAAACGTTCTGCTGAATTCGCAACGCTTCTTCGTGTAATAATAACTAATCAACGTGACAAGTTTCGAATTATTAAAATATTCATGCAGACAATGATGTGTATAATAACACGTTAACGTGATAACGGTGTATTTGTGAAAGTTACTTGTAGGCTTGCTTGACCACGATAAGTTATATAAAACGTTTTATTCTCACTGATTGTGAAATTGGTGAACCTTCTATGTAAACTGTCTTTGTTGTTTGATTTCCAAACGTGACTCAGCGCCACGAATATTCAAGGGAAGACTAAGCCTAAAGGCGGGTACAACACTCGCACAAGTTTTTCTAGGTTTTCATCCTGTAAAATTATAAGCGTTTTATAAGTGTCATTTAGTATTAATCGCCTTAGGCCTGATTATCAAGACAAGTTTGCTAGTTAAAACAGCTGTTCTGTAATAAGGGATTTCTTATCACGTACTGTTCGTGTTACTCACGACAACTCTTATTATTTGAGACATTCAGCGAAATTTTAAGATATGAAATAAGCTGGTAAAGCCGGAATAATGTGGCAGTTGTTGGTGGAGAGATATCTGGTATATTAGCAGAAATATACTGAAATAACCAGGTAAAGTTGGAATGATGTGGCAGTTGTTGGTGGAGAGAGCTGTGGTATATTAACAGAAATATACTGAAATAACCAGGTAAAGTTGGAATGATGTGACATTTGTTGGTGGAGAGAGCTGTGGTATATTAACATAAATATACTGAAATAACCAGGTAAAGTTGAAATGATGTGACAGTTGTTGGTGGAGAGAGCTGTGGTATATTAACAGAAATAACCAGGTAAAGTTGGAATGGTGTGACAGTTGTTGGTGGAGAGAGCTGTGGTATATTAACAGAAATAACTAGGTAGAGTTGGAATGGTGTGACAGTTGTTGGTGGAGAGAGCTGTGGTATATTAACAGAAATAACCAGGTAGAGTTGGAATGGTGTGACAGTTGTTGGTGGAGAGGTATCTGGTATATTAACAGAAATATACTGAAATAACCAGGTAAAGTTGGAATGATGTGACAGTTTGCGTGGAGAGAGCTGTGGTATATTAACAGAATATACTGAAATAACCAGGTAAAGTTGGAATGATGTGACATTTGTTGGTGGAGAGAGCTGTGGTATATTACAGAAATATACTGAAATAACCAGGTAAAGTTGGAATGATGTGTACAGTGTGTTTTGGTGGATGAGAGCGGTGGTATATTAACATAAATATACTGAAATAACCAGGTAAAGTTGAAATGGTGTGACAGTTGTTGGTGGAGAGAGCTGTGGTATATTACAGAAATAACCCAGGGTAGAGTTGAATGGTGTGACAGTTGTTGGTGGAGAGAGCTGTGGTATATTACAGAAATAACCAGGTAGAGTTGGAAATGGTGTGACAGTTGTTGGTGGAGAGGTATCTGGTATATTACAGAAATATACTGAAATAACCAGGTAAAGTTGGAATGATGTGACAGTTGTTGGTGGAGAGAGCTGTGGTATATTAACAGAAATATACTGAAATAACCAGTAAAGTTGGAATGATGTAAACAGTTGTTTGGTGGAGAGAGCTGTGATATATTAACAGAAATATACTGAAATAACCAGGTAAAGTTGGAATGATGTAACAGTTGTTGGTGGAGAGAGCTGTGGTATATTAACAGAAATAACCAGGTAGAGTTGGAATGGTGTGACAGTTGTTGGTGGAGAGAGCTGTGGTATATTAACAGAAATAACCAGGTAGAGTTGGAATGGTGTGACAGTTGTTGGTGGAGAGGTATCTGGTATATTAACAGAAATATACTGAAATAACCAGGTAAAGTTGGAATGATGTGACAGTTGTTGGTGGAGAGAGCTGTGGTATATTAACAGAAATATACTGAAATAACCAGGTAAAGTTGGAATGATGTAACAGTTGTTGGTGGAGAGAGCTGTGGTATATTAACAGAAATATAGTGAAATAACCAGGTAGTATTGGAATGATGTGACAGTTGTTGGTGGAGAGAGCTGTGGTATATTAACAGAAATAACTAGGTAAAGTTGGAATGGTGTGACAGTTGTTGGTGGAGAGGTATCTGGTATATTAACAGAAATAACCAGGTAAAGTTGGAATAATGTGATAGTTGTTGGTAGAGAGAGCTGTGGTATATTAACAGAAATAACCAGATAAAGTTGGAATGGTGTGACAGTTGTTGGTGGAGAGAGCTGTGGTATATTAACAGAAATAACCAGGTAGAGTTGGAATGGTGTGACAGTTGTTGGTGGAGAGAGCTGTGGTATATTAACAGAAATAACCAGGTAGAGTTGGAATGGTGTGACAGTTGTTGGTGGAGAGGTATCTGGTATATTAACAGAAATATACTGAAATAACCAGGTAAAGTTGGAATGATGTGACAGTTGTTGGTGGAGAGGTATCTGGTATATTAACAGAAATATACTGAAATAACCAGGTAAAGTTGGAATGATGTAACAGTTGTTGGTGGAGAGAGCTGTGGTATATTAACAGAAATATAGTGAAATAACCAGGTAGTGTTGGAATGATGTGACAGTTGTTGGTGGAGAGAGCTGTGGTATATTAACAGGAAATAACTAGGTAAAGTTGAATGGTTGTGACAGTTTGTTGGTGGAGAGGTATCTGGTATATAACAGAATAACCAGGTAAAGTTGGAATCCATGCTGATAGTGCTTGGTAGAGAGAAGCTGGTAGCGTATATTAACAGACAATACCAGGTAAAGTTGAATGGATCTGCTGTTTTTGTGTGACAGTTGTTGGTGAGAGGTATCTGGTATATTGACAGAAATATACTGAAATAACCAGGTAAAGTTGGAATAATGTGATAGTTGTTGGTGGAGAGAGCTGTGGTATATTAACAGAAATATACTGAAATAACCAGGTAAAGTTGGAATAATGTGACAGTTGTTGGTGAAGATATCTCTGGTATATTAATAGTGTTTTAGAACATTTCTGAGTATCAATATGTCACTTTTGGTTTACACATATTGAAATGTTTTAATGTTGGGGCTAATATATATTATACCCTACAGCGATACTTTTTTAAGCCAAAATTATTTGGTTGAGGGAAATTAAAACAATTGTTTTTCAGAGAGGGAAAAACATCTGGTTGCTAAAACTGATGGCGCATAAACTGTCAGGGAAATAAAAAGATGGTGTTATGAAATACTGAGCTCAAACGTTTTGATGTGATATAAACCAACAGAAGAATTTTAATATTGTTTCAGTTATACATGAAACATCACAAGACAACCCAAACAATCTGAGTAAAGTGGTTTGGTTTCAATATCCTGTGAAACTGAAAGCGTGATACGGGAAAATAAAACTTCTGTTACCAGTAGCACCAATATTTAAATATGTACAAGTTAGAAGTTGGAAATTCCCTGATGCCACTTACCCTCGCCAGATGTCGCCACATGATAAACATTTGGTCGAACTCCAGCACGCAGCTTACGACAACTGTTATGAGAAGTTCAGTTGACGTGATCCGGCGAGAGTATTTGTTCTTACGAGTTCTACCCCGCCTGAATAGTAAATTCATCGCTGTTTCAAACCAACAGTAACTGAAAATTATTCTTTCAAGCACAGGTGCGTGAATTATGACGTGAAAACGTGCGATATTTTCACCAGAAGCCAAATTATGTATATAAAAAAGAGTGTCATGTCTGTAAGAAATCCAAGCATAACCTTTGTACAAATTCTGACAACAGTAACTTTTACAACAATATCCTGTAATGGAGACAGCGAACGTAAGTGGTTCTTTGGATTTGCTGTTTTCAGTAATATTGTTAAAATGTTCTCAGATAGATTAAAATGACAAATGTTTGGATATATCTTCGCGACAGTTTTTTTTTTCCTGTTTATCTCGGTTTTTCTTCTGTTGCCTCTAACTGTTTCCTCACCTTATGTTGTATTACCTTCGCAGTCTAGTTGTTGGCCGTTGATGTCTTACATGACTTTCATTCTAATCTGCATATTAATAATTTCAGTATGTGTGTGTATGGAAAGACGTAAGCGTCGCTTTGTTAGTAGATATTGTACAATTTAATCTGAAAACACGTAAGCTAAGAAGTAGGTAGATTGAGTGAATTACTCAAGTATAATTGTGAAGTGAACGTGACTTAATTTGTTGAGTATATTATATTAATTTATAAAATGGTTTTGTACGTTAAGCGAACATTCTCGTTTTCAGCTCTTAACATGATGAACCGTAGTAGCTGTGTTCAGTTTATCTGGGAATTAAAATATTCGAACGATTGGAAAAGCTTCCCCGCTATACAATATAACCACTAAAGACATTTATTAGCTTCCACAACGAACACTGCAGCCTCTAAAGACGTTTATTAGCTTCCTTAACGAACACTGCAGCCTCTAAAGACGTTTATTAGCTTCCTTAACGAACACTGCAGCCTTTGAAGACGTTTATTATCTTCCCGAACGAACACTGCAGCCCCTAAAGACGTTTATTAGTTTTCCCAATGAACACTGCAGCCCCAAAAGACGTTTATTAGCTTCCCAACGAACACTGCGGCCACTGAAGACGTTTATTAGCTTCCACAACGAACACTGCAGCCCCTAAAGACGTTTATTAGCTTCCCCAACGAACACTGCGGCCATTGAAGACGTTTATTAGCTTCCCGAACGAACACTGCAGCCCCTAAAGACGTTTATTAGCTTCCCCAACAAACACTGCAACCCCTAAAGACGTTTATTAGCGTTCCCAACGAATACTGCGCCACCTAAAGACGTTTAGTAGCTTCCAAAATGAACATTGCAGCCCCTAAAGACGTTTATTAGCTTCCAAAATGAACACTGCAGCCCAAAAAGACGTTTATTAGCTTCCACAACGAACGCTGTAGTCACTAAAGACGTTTATTAGCTTCCCCAACGAACACTGCGGCCACTGAAGACGTTTATTAGCTTCCACAACGAACACTGCAGCCCCTAAAGACGTTTATTAGCTTCCCGAATGAACACTGCAGTCATCAAAGACGTTTATTAGCTTCCCGAATGAACACTGCAGTCACCAAAGACGTTTATTAGCTTCCCGAATGAACACTGCAGTCACTAAAGACGTTTATTAGCTTTCATAACGAACATTGCAGTCACTGAAGACGTTTATTAGCTTCCCCAACAAACACTGCAGCCCCTAAAGAGGTTTATTAGTTTTCTCAACGAACACTGCAGTCCCAAAAGACGTTTATTAGCTTCCACAACGAACACTGCGGCCACTGAAGACGTTTATTAGCTTCCAAAATGAACACTGCAGTCACTAAAGACGTTTATTAGCTTCCCGAACGAACACTGCAGCCCTAAAGACATTTTTTGGGGATTGTAAACGTTATCATATTGCTGAAAACATTGTTATAAAAATATCGTGCGAAAGAAACAATATGTTTATACAAAGAACAGTGTTAACAATATTCTATTGTTTTAACAATATCATGTCGGTCGTATAAAAATGTTCTCGTCGTTGTGAAGATAGTTAAGTATGGACGACCTTTCAACAAGTAATTTTGTGAACACATTTTCTTTCCTAAGCTGAAAGTTTTTACCGCTTTCCAGTTTGTGATTGATTTGTTTACCGTAATCCATCGTGAAAGAGACAGACTTTGCTCTCCAGCTTATTAAGTTAACCCTACTTCACCGACACTTGAAGCAACCAAGTTTGTTTGTTTTTCAATTTAAACATTTCGTTTATGTACATAAAACTTACTAAACTGATGGAATACCAGGTCTCTATTACATTTGAAGACTTTTGTATAACGACGTCTAATTAGCGCCATATCGCGTATACTAAATTACACTAAGCATTGTGACAGTTATAGCTATTTTATACTAAATTGCACTAAGCCTTGTGACAGTTGTAGCTATTTTATACTAAATTGCACTAAGCCTTGTGACAGTTGTAGCTATTTTATACTAAATTGCACTAAGCCTTGTGACAGTTGAAGCTATTTTATACTAAATTGCACTAAGCCCTGTGACAGTTGTAGCTATTTTATACTAAATTGCACTAAGCCTTGTGACAGTTGTAGCTATTTTATACTAAATTGCACTAAGCCTTGTGACAGTTGTAGCTATTTTATACTAAATTGCACTAAGCCTTGTGACAGTTGTAGCTATTTTATACTATATTGCACTAAGCCTTGTGACAGTTGTAGCTATTTTATACTAAATTGCACTAAGCCCTGTGACAGTTGTAGCTATTTTATACTAAATTGCACTAAGCCTTGTGACAGTTGTAGCTATTTTATACTAAATTGCACTAAGCCTTGTGACAGTTGTAGCTATTTTATACTATATTGCACTAAGCCTTGTGACAGTTGTAGCTATTTTATACTATATTGCACTAAGCCTTGTGACAGTTGTAGCTATTTTATACTAAATTGCAGTAAGCCTTGTGACTGTTGTAGCTATTTTATACTAAATTGCACTAAGCCTTGTGACTGTTGTAGCTATTTTATACTAAATTGCACTAAGCCTTGTGACAGTTGTAGCTATTTTATACTATATTGCACTGAGCCTTGTGACAGTTGTAGCTATTTTATACTATATTGCACTAAGCCTTGTGACTATTGTAGCTATTATTATCAGTGCGTTGAACCACTGAAAGTGTATGCGCGTGTGTGTGTTTATGTATACACAGAGGTGGGACTAACAGCTTGGGTAAAATTACATTTGTTTGACAAATCAATCAGATTTTATCAAAACGTTTCGAAATTTGATTAAATCCTTTAACACACCTCTGATACCCTGATTGGATTATCCATCTCTTCCTTCCACACGATTGTTTTATTCATTTGAAGGGTTGAGATGTTTTATGTACAGTCTCTTGTATAACTTATAGCTTTATCAAAATTACCGTATATGCATTAGCTCTAATTTTCTTTTGAGCAGTTTTTAATAGTCTTGTATTTTTCATTTTTAGCCGCGGCACAACTGCTCATGGACTACTTTCATTTTTTCTCGTACAAACTTTTAGCTTGTAGCTCCATCTTCTGACGAGTTCTAATCACTGTTTTAGGCTCACGAGATCAAACTCTTTCGACTGCTGTTTACCACGTCAAGTTCTCATATACTAATTTACTCCAATCTTGCCGAAATGAATTTTAGTTCGAGGGTAGGCTGGTAGAGACCCTGATGAGAGATAAAATCGAATCTGATAAACGCGCGTTCCACGCTTGGTGTTGCTGGGGCACAAAAATATAGCTGGCTAATAATAATAAAAACACTTTGATTAATCTACGTTAATCCTGTTTAAATGAACTTAAAACAGTCGCGGCTGTTTAGACTTTTCTTGTTCTTTATAATTAACTGCGCTCTGAAAGTCCATAGCCTAACTTTGTAATTTTATACGATTGTTATTTATATGATAGATGTAGTTTTGAATTAAACACAAAGCTAAACAATGGGCTATCTATGCTCTGTCCACCACGGGTATCAAAACCCGTTTTTTATCGTTGTAAGTCCGCAGACATATCGCTGAAAAACTGGGATCTTCATGATTGAACATTTTCAGTTTGTCTGTCAAACCTTGTTACTCTGTATAGAATGTTACTATCTGTTGTTTTAAATATCTTGCACAATTCGTCTCTGGTTGTCTTGATTGTACCTATTTGTTATCAGTAACTGGTTGATATCTGTTTCTGTAATTAGGGTGTCGGTATCTGGTTGATATTTATTTCTCTGAGCAGGATATTGATACCTGGTTGATATCTGTTTCTGTAATTAGGGTGTCGGTATCTGGTTGACATTTATTTCTCTGAGCAGGATATTGATAACTGGTTGATATCTGTTTCTGAAATTAGGGTGTCGGTATCTGGTTGATTTTCATTTCTTTGGTTTATCTAATATTCCATAAAAAGAACGTATTGTTTATGTCACACTATTAACATTGTTTCTGTATTAAATTTCTCAATCAATGTTTAAGTATGAAAAACACCTGAACTGTTTTATGCGTACATTCTGCAAGATAACAATGTAACTGTATCTTTGTTAAAACTGTTCTTAAAAAATCACCCCATGTTAATTAGGCTGGGCTGAGGTTATTACTAGTTCATAAAATACCACGTGCCATTAAGTAATTGGATTATTTTTAGATGCTTTTGATGAATCATTTAACTTTAATATTCCCGATTTTTTCATTGTAACGGAATAAACACTATTAAAGTATACAAGTCTCTTCTTTATGAAGCACAAGTTGTTAGAATTCCCCTGAGAAATATTCAACATTTCGGAACGAAGCTAGGTTTACAAAACTCAAGGTTTTAGACAACTTTCCTTATTTATATATCAGTAATGTGAATTATTATCAGAACCATGGTTTGTCAACTTTAGTTATATGTATATCAGTAATGTGAATTATGATCATAACCATGGTTTGTCAACTTTAGTTATTTATATATCAGTAATGTGAGTTATGATCATAACCAAGGTTTGTCCACTTTACTTATTTGTATATCAGTAATGTGAATTATTATCATAACCATGGTTTGTCAACTTTAGTTATTTATATATCAGTAATGTGAGTTATGATCATAACCAAGGTTTGTCCACTTTACTTATTTATATATCAGTAATGTGAATTATTATTAGAACCATGGTTTAACAACTTTAGTTATTTGTATATCAGTAATATGAATTATGATCATAACCATGGTTTGTCAACTTTAGTTATTTATATATCAATAATGTGAATTATGATCATAAACATGGTTTGTCAACTTTAGTTATTTATATATCAGTAATGTGAATTATGATTATAACCAAGGTTTGTCCACTTTACTTATTTATATATCAATAATGTGAATTATTATCATAACCATGGTTTGTCAACTTTAGTTATTTATATATCAGTAATGTGAATTATGATCATAAACATGGTTTGTCAACTTTAGTTATTTATATATCAGTAATGTGAATTATGATTATAACCAAGGTTTGTCCACTTTACTTATTTATATATCAGTAATGTGAATTATGATCATAACCAAGGTTTGTCCACTTTACTTATTTATATATCAGTAATGTGAATTATTATCATAACCAAGGTTTGACAACTTTAGTTATTTATATATCAGTAATGTGAATTATGATCATAACCATTGTTTGTCTACTTATTTATATATCAGTAATGTGAATTATGATTATAACCAAGGTTTGACAGCTTTACTTATTTATATATTAGTAATGTGAATTATGATCATAACCATTGTTTGTCTACTTAGTTATATATCAGTAATGTGAATTATGATTTTCACCATGGTTTGTCTACTTTAGATATTTATATATCAGTAATGTGAATTATGATCATAACCATTGTTTGTCTACTTATTTATATATCAGTAATGTGAATTATGATCATAACCATTGTTTGTCTACTTATTTATATATCAGTTATGTGAATTATGATTATAACCAAGGTTTGTCTACTTTAGTTATTTAGATATCAGTAATGTGAATAACCTTCAATCAACTTGTTTACTGATGGAGAGGATATTTTATGTCAGTTATTCATGGAGAGGAACATAAATGTAAGTTGTGATGAAAGGTTTGATTTGGGCTTTTCACTGGTACAATAAAACATGGTAGTTTTTGTCATCAAAGGATACTCACACTGTTACTGGTATTCTACTTCCATATATCTTTAGTGATTACACATTTTGTATTTAGTGACAAATCACTTTATCGCCACTATTCATATATTTTTGTGTATTTATTGTTGTTGTGTTATCAAGGCTTACTTTCCACAAGTTTTAATGTGAAATATAGTTAGAATGAAGACTGATCAGTTTCTGTGAATGCTTAGCAATAGGTGTAACCCCAGTTATAGTTCTGTTTTGTCTCCCATTGGTGACTCGGTTGTAAGAATATTGATTTAAAACGCTGAAATTTATGGATCTATTCTCCGTGTGCGAACAGAGTCCAGCTAGACCACTCTTCAGTTTGTTCTGTAATAGAGTCCAGCTAGACCACTCTTCAGTTTGTTCTGTAACAGAGTCCAGCTAGACCACTCTTCAGTTTGTTCTGTAATAGAGTCCAGCTAGACCACTCTTCAGTTTGTTCTGTAATAGAGTCCAGCTAGACCACTCTTCAGTTTGTTCTGTAATAGAGTCCAGCTAGACCACTCTTCAGTTTGTTCTGTAATAGAGTCCAGCTAGACCACTCTTTAGTTTGGACTAGGATAAACAATTACAACATTTATATATGCTAGTATGTTTACCAAGAGTATTTTAAAAGTACACTGTGTGTTTTTATGTACACAATACATTTTATGTTCAGCTAACCCTAGTTTTGAGTTGATAAACTGATAGACTCTACTGGACACAAACCGTAAACCATGTACAGTAACGTGGTACTCTGCAGTGTACAGTAGTGTGGTTTTCTGTGCTGTATTCTACATATTTCAAATTATAGTCAGTCGTGTTTCGTTTTTCTCAACTTAATATGGTCATGTTTGGAATAAAAAAATTTAAGTTTAAGCTTGCTATCCGTTTGTAAGACTTTCGTAACAAACTCAGGTCAAATAAGGAAATTGACCGACATGACGTGAAATATTTACTGTCCTTCCAGTATGAATTAAGATTTCAGATTACTGTTGGCTGTTTAAACGTTTTTTATTATATATACGTGCTGGCAGTATGTATGTTGGATTCAATTGAAATGATCAGTGAATAATTTGACCCATTAAATATACTGATATTTGGATGTGATTATTTGAAACTTTCAGAATATTCAGGAATACTTGACGTTCAGTACATATTGGTCAAAGCATAACTTTACCTATAAACAAAAATGGTTGACTTTTAAGCACAAAACGCTAAAATACTTGCTTCGAAACCTTCATTTGTTACATCTTATCTAGCCTGTAGTTCATATTTACCTTGTAACAGCGAATACAAAGTGAACAAAACTGTACATCACAGTTACTTTCCTGGTTTTGTTTCCCTGTATTATGATACACGTTTTACTTTAAGTAAGCTCCGCTATTAGTTTTGGATCTGGTGTCATTTATTCCTGTCCTTACTTGTTACGTATTCTGCTAATAAAAAAATTCATTACTACAAACCTTGTTAATGTCGTGCTCTATAAACAGTTTTAATTGGCCTGGTGGTTAAAGTGTTCGACTCGCATTCTGGCAGTCGCATTTTAGTGGTTATAACGGTACGATCAATCCCACTATTAGCTGCTAAAAGAGGAGTATAACAGATAGCCCTCATGTAGCTTTGCGCGAAACTCAAGCCAAACTGATTTTCACGGTATTGACTATTTACGGTACAAACTATTACCGACCTCTATTATTAGGAAAAAGTTAAAACCACTTGCGTACAAACGTTTTATTTTCTTTGTTTTCGATCGTTCTTGTAGCTCTCGTTTGTCTTCTGGTACACACCACCACCATTGTAGCACCATTCTGTTTGTCTTCTAGTACACAACACCACCATTGTAGCATCATTTTGTTTGTCTTCTGGTACACAACACCACCATTGTAGCATCATTTTGTTTGTCTTCCAGTACACAACACCACCATTGTAGCGTCATTATGTTTGTTTTTAGTATACAACACCACCATTGTAGCACCATTCTGTTTGTCTTCAAGTACACACCACCACCATTGTAGCACCATTCTGTTTGTCTTCTAGTATACAACACCACCATTATAGCATCATTTTGTTTGTCTTCTGGTACACAACACCACCATTGTAGCATCATTCTGTTTGTCTTCCAGTACACAACACCACCATTGTAGCGTCATTCTGTTTGTTTTTTAGTATACAACACCACCATTGTAGCACCATTCTGTTTTTCTTCTAGTACACAACACCACCATTGTAGCATCATTCTGTTTGTGTTCTAGTACACAACACCACCATCGTAGCACCATTCTGTTTGTCTTCTAGTACACAACACCACCATTGTAGCGTCATTCTCTTTGTTTTTTAGTATACAACACCACCATTGTAGCACCATTCTGTTTTTCTTCTAGTACACAACACCACCATTGTAGCATCATTCTGTTTGTGTTCTAGTACACACCACCACCATTGTAGCGCCATTCTGTTTGTCTTCTGGTACACAACACCACCATTGTAGCATCATTCTGTTTGTCTTCCAGTACACAACACCACCATTGTAGCGTCATTCTGTTTGTTTTTTAGTATACAACACCACCATTGTAGCACCATTCTGTTTTTCTTCTAGTACACAACACCACCATTGTAGCATCATTCTGTTTGTGTTCTAGTACACAACACCACCATCGTAGCACCATTCTGTTTGTCTTCTAGTACACAACACCACCATTGTAGCGTCATTCTGTTTGTTTTTTAGTATATAACACCACCATTGTAGCACCATTCTGTTTTTCTTCTAGTACACAACACCACCATTGTAGCATCATTCTGTTTGTGTTCTAGTACACAACACCACCATTGTAGCACCATTCTGTTTGTCTTCTAGTACACAACACCACCATTGTAGCATCATTCTGTTTGTGTTCTAGTACACAACACTACCATTGTAGCATCATTCTGTTTGTGTTCTAGTACACAACACTACTATTGTAGCATCATTCTGTTTGTCTTCTAGTACCCAACACCACCATCGTAGCATCATTCTGTTTGTCTTCTAGTACACAACACCACCATCGTAGCATCATTCTGGAAACTTACCAATATTTACAACTAATATCCCAACTGTTTCAACTATCATAAAGAAAAACTGTTACTGTGTAACATTTGTATTGGCTACGAAACTTAAATTAATTATTAGTTCAATTCCTGTGAGTATTAGCCGGTTGTTTACTATGTTTAGGCTTAGGACGATGTATTTACTGTGTTTAGCTTCAGCACGATGCGTTTGGTTTGTCCAGTCTTACCCCGACGATTTATAAAGTTATAAAGTGTCAGTGTATAACATCAAGTACCAAAAAAAGTTTGACACTTTGAAATTAGTTAAGATTTATGACGACAGGTGTACGTGCATCACTTACGTTGATTTCTGTTTTACAATTGTGTCCCCAAGAAGCTCTTATTAAGTATTCTATATTCACACGTAGTAACTGTTATTACGTTTTCTATATCCACACCAACAAGTAGTAACTGTTTTTACGTTTTATAATTCTACACCAACAAGTAGGAACTGTTATTACGTTTTATAATTCTACACCAACAAGTAGGGACTGTTAAGTTTTTTATAATCAATGATTCATTGAGTAACATCTGTTTGTTTGGATTATGCACTTACTTTCAACATCTTAATTACTAAACATTTAAATTAAGAAATAAGCCTTTGGCCAAACCTAATAAGAACCGCCCTCAGACGAACTTTCTATAATTAGAACCGATCCAATAGCTGACGTTCCTTGTGTATACAAATACTTAGGCCGTCAAAATGTCTTAGTTTTTCAGTATGGGAGAAGTGACACCAGTGTTTAGTTGTGAGTTCCAGGTCAACAGCTGAGATACGTGATGGAATGTTCAAGCCGAAATTTGAAATAAGATCCAAAGAATGTGGAAATTATATTTTGTACTTGTTAACGATGTAGTACTTTATCAGAGAACTGCGATAATCACCCAGAGTCCCTTCCCGGTAACGTAACCATGTTAGAGTCTCTTCCTGTTAGTGTGGTTCTCTGGTAAAGCCCCCTCCCGGTAACTTGGTTCTCTGGTACAGTCCCGTCTTTTTAGCGCGAGCCTGACTACTTTTTTCTGTTTCTGCAGGCGTGCGTGACGTCACCATTCTGTTTGCTCGTTCAGAGGCCGCTGGTGAAAAAAGAATTCTTGAAAATTTCTTGATTGACAACTTTGACTTCGATTTGAAAAAAAAAAAATTGGTATAAAAACCGAAACGTCGTTTTAATATAGAAACAGGTAAGTGCAGTCGAATAAAGTCAAAACGACTGCACTACGTGAAGTATTTATGAAGTACAAAAATCGTGGCCGCTTACTTTGCCTTACAGTGGTGTGTTGCAAAAAAAAACATGTTTACAGGCGCTCAGAAATTGTAATGTGATTCTACACACTTGCGACAACTTCTTTCTGGATTTTTTTCTTGTTATGGGAATCTAGATTTTGGCTTTCGGGTTCTTCAGTGCCGAATTTTGCCACGTTTTGTGAAATTGCTGCCTTTCTATATTCTGGAAATGTTTCGTGCTTGGAAGGTTCTTCTTGGGGATAAAGGACTAATCTCAGCTCCTCTTTCCCCACAAATTTTTGATGAACCTTTGTTTTCCAATCCGGCTATTGTTGATGCTCGGAACCAACCATTTAATTTTCCTGAATTTATTACCGCAGGTATAGTTCAGGTCCGACATTTATTGTATGAGGTGCTCCCTGGTTTTCTCCCGGTGAGGGCAGTGATTGAATTGTGTACGGATGCTGACCCTTTGGCCAATGTCCGCACAATTGTTTCACACTTTACTATGCTCAAGCAGGCGTTACCTGTGGACTAGTTGGAGTTTTTGTCCACCCAGCCCGCTCCTCTACCATCAACCGTACGTGTCGTTAACCTATACTTTCTGGACCAATCCGATAACCGTGTCCATTTTCAGGGGTTATCCCTGAAGCAGTTGGTATTTTATTTACAGTGTTCACTTACTGTTCATGTTCTCGCTCCATTCTACTGGGGGGGTATTGTTTCTCCTGGAGATTGGAAACTTATTCGACAAAGCACTTATTCTTCTTTTGTAGGTTTTCATGTTTGTGATGTCGATTATTTACTATGGTTGCGGGCGATAACCACTAATGTGAAGCTGGTTCATATGGACAGACATCCCACGGGGTTGTGCACTTTGTGTTCAAAGGCGCGGGAAACCATTGACCATCTATTTTTCCACTGTTCATTGGTACAGCCTTTGTGGTCCTATGCATATAAATTATTGGAGTTTTATTTTGGTTGTCCTCTATCTAACTGGGTATGGCGGAGATGCCAATTAGTGGGATCACATCCTTCGTTACCCAGGAGATGCTGCAACATATTCCGTTTGCTTACCAGTTTGGCACGACAGGTTATATGTTCTGCTCGTTCAGTTTATTTAGCAAGCCATCGCGAAATTCATTTAATTTCCATGTTTAAAGTGCGTGTACGTAAACATATTTATCTCCATTATCATAGGTGTTTGTTACATAACTCATTAGGTGTTTTTTATCATACGTATTCTTATGTTGGTACCTTGGCAAACCAAGGTGCCCAAGGTTATTTCTTGTGTACTTTGTTAAAATAAGTTGTAATTTCTTTATTTGCATTGTCTTTTTAATTTTGTTGCCAATAACAGATCTATTGGTTTCTTGTTTTGATACGTAAACTGTATTATTTGAATAACTGCTGTTCAAAATTACATCTTTTATATATTTTTTGTTTCTAATTTATTAGCTTGGTGGTAATTTTCAGCATGATAATCTGTAGAGTTATTGATACATGATAATTTATTAACTTGTGTTTTAATTGTTGTATTTCTGTGTATACCCCCTCGTTGAGGTGGGATAAATAAAGAGAAAAAAAACACACACTGGACTTTAGGTTATTAATTCCATTGGGTTTTCTTAGGATATGATATAGATTTCTTTGACATACACAATATCTATTATATATGCAAAAACGGCTCATTTCGGTTGAGAAAATATTTTACATAGAAGAGCGAACAACTTCTTCGGTCATCGTCAGGTTCACAAAGAAAGAGGTAACTGACCGGAAGCTGACCACATGTTTGGAAGGGGTTGTGTAATATATTAACTACCTTTTACCATAAAACTAGCTACGAGTGAGTTAACAGAGATCGTGCCACGTGCCAGATTTGGCAATAAGCTTAGCATTACTTTCTTGCCCTTAGACCAGTGGTTCCCAAACTTTTTCAGCTTGTTACCCAATTTAACATGCCACATTAAGCATGTTACCCCTTTCACAAAATGTTTTCAACATTGATATATATGGCTAAATTAAACTAGAGATATATTGCACTTTATTTATTTACAATTTATTTATATAATTTATTTACACTGAATTACACTTTTAATTATTATATTTGATCATTGTGCATTTCTAATGAATATTGCCAAAGATGTCAAGAACATCAGTGGGATGGATGGAGTTGCATACTTGAAGCTAGTTTAGGAATTCTTGGTTTTGTGGTTGAAAGTGCCAGCCTGGCATCGTTTGCAACATTCAAGCGAGTCCTCTTTTTTGTTTTCATCCCCAGCACGGTTGAGAACCCCTTCTCGCACAGATACGTTGTTGAGAATGATACCAACAACTTCAAGGCTCTCTTGGACAGAGTTGGCGAGTCAGCTAGTTGTGAAATCCAAAAGGAATCTGCATTTTGGTTTTGGAATTTGACTTTCAAGGCTTCATTTGCTCGCATTGTGATCCACTCCTCCTTTGCAGGGAAATCATCATCATGAATGGCCTCATCAGGTACAGAAAAGGGATGAATGATCCACTGAAGACTGGCTGTTTTTAGGTCACTCTCTGGAAAGTAGTGCTGCATGCTTGTTTCAAGCCCTTTCAAACGGTCGCTCATCTCTTTGTTGATGGTCTGTAAAAGTGATCCAGTATCATAACTATTCTCCTCAACTAACTGGTCTAGGGTGGGAAACTGAGCGATCACTCCTTTCTCCAAGCGTCGAATCCAGAGTCTCAGTTTTCCCAGAAATGCAATCACAGTGTGATGGGCATCAATGACAGTCGTGTTTTGGCTCTGGAGTTGCAGATTATTACTGTTTAGCTCCACAAATATGTAAGCCAAGTAACAAAGTCGAGCAAGCCACTCCTTATCAGTGAACTTGGTAGCAAAAGGAGATTCCTTTTGTTTCAGAAATTCCTGAAGAGCCGTTCGGAGCTCAATGACTCGACGTACAACCTTGCCTCGTGACAACCAGCGAAGATCGGTGTGGTAGAGCAGAACTTGATACTGCTCTCCCATTTCCTTGCACAGCTCCCTGAATATGCGCGAATTCACATCCCTGGACTTGATGAAATTGACGATTTTCAACACATCTTCAAACACTAATCTCAGATTACCAGGCAGGCTTTTTGATCCAAGAGAGTACCGATGAATGATGCAATGATCTACAGAAATTTCTGGATTCACAGCTTGTATGAGGCCCCGTAATCCACGATAACGACCCATCATCGACGGTGCTCCATCGACGGAGACCTAGATTAAAAAAGAAAAACTATTATAGATTGCGTCAGTTAGTCATTCTTACTTATCTTTTGCGTTATAATTATATGGTTTTAATTTAATTTAATTTGGTACTTTAGTATTTCAGTACAAGAGACACGATACTTTTTTGTGAATTATGTATAAAATATTAGCTACACTACAGATACTTATACAATAAATAAAACTATATGACTATATGCCATGTAATTCATTGTATTTATACTAATCTAGACTTTATATAAAAATCTCTCCCTACCTGTTGAACGCTGTTTCAGTCCAATCCATTCGTGGTAAAGAAACTGTTGATGATATTGAAGATATCTTCTCCCTTCGTGGTTGTCAGCAGATCTTTGCATAATAGGAACTCTTCTTTGATCTTGTCCTGGTGGACGTAACGAACGAACCCAAGGAGAACAGCACAACTGGCTACGTCACACGATTCATCAAATTGCAAGGAGAATTTGCTTTATGAGCTTTCCTTGATCTCTGTTGTAACTTGGGACAGAATATCTGATGCCATGTCATCGACTCGTCGGCGGATTGTGTTGTTTGATAGAGATATGACACTCAGTTTCTTCGCTTGATCCTTCAAACATACCTTGCTTACCATCTCGTATGCACAAGGCATAATCAGATTATCTGCAATGTTGTGGCATTTTTGTTGTTCGGCAACTTTATATGCAACAAAGTAAGATGCTTTGACCGCATCTTGAAGTTTTTGGGCTCGAATTCCAGATGAACCGAACTGGATATTCTTCAGTGCTACAGCCCAGCGCTGAAAATAAGCCTGATCCTCATTTTGAAGATTTGGATGGCACTTCTGGAGGTGAGCTGAGAGCTTTGATGGCTTGAGGCTTTCATTTGTCAACACTTTGTGACATACTGCACATTGTGGCCGATCCTCTCCACCAGAAGGTAAATTCACAAAGCCATAGCGAAGAAAGGCGTCAGAGTAGGTGCGCTTTTTGGACATTTTATTGTTTAATCTGCAGAAAAAGAAAACTGCATAAAAAAGTGTGAACAATGTGAACTTATTATTTATTTTTTCATGGCATTCTAGATAGCATTAAAAGAGCTTATTCAGCATAGGAATGATGTAATAGTAGGTAAATACTAACTATACTGCACAGGGCAGTACACATACATACCAGGTTTTGTCTACCTCGGCTGATGCTCACATAGAAACTGACAGTGTGAAATAGAGGCAACCTTAGGCAGTGAGTGACGCGTACTGGACACGTCGATGCGTCATCAGGGTTACTGAGTGACTTGTGTTCTGAAGCATACTTGTCAAAATACTTTGAGGTTACCACACACTTAGATACATATTTTTTCTTTTCTACTACTGTATATTAGTTTTTGATGTTTATTGTTATTTGGTTTAACTTTATTACATACTTAAAATAGGTTTAATTTACAACTTTACATACTAAGACTAAGTTAACATTAATCCTAATACCAGCTACCTCAATGTTTTCTTGATTTTCAGAATTTTAACTTTTTTTCTGTCACCCCTCCATTACCCCCGATAAATTGTTAAATTACCCCCAGTTTGGGAACCACTGCCTTAGACGAAAGTCTTCCTGCTGTCTTGTAGAGAAGAGGGTAACAGAATAGTTTTAAAATAGTTCATGAGCGCTTGACTCTAAATCTGAGGGTCGCGGGTTCGAATCCCCGTCACAAAAAACATCGCCCTTTCAGTTATATTAAAACATTCAATCCCACTATTTGTTGTTAAAAGTAGCTCAGAATTGGCGGTGGGGGTGATGAATAGCTGCCTTCTCTCTAGTTTAACTTTGCTAATTTAGGGGCGGCTAGCGCAGATAGCTTTCGTGTAGGTTTGCCTGAAATTAAAAGAATAAACAAACAGAACACTTTGTGTTTATGTCTGGAGATTACAGCGAGACGAGTACCACTAGTTAAGGATACCAGTGTTAGATACTACAATGTAACCAGCAGTTTACCAGCGTTAGATACTACAATGTAACCAGCAGTTTACCAGCGTTAGATGCCATAATGTAAATAATAGTTAAAGGCACCACGGTGCCAGATACCGTGATGTGAGCAGCGGTTGAAGGCACCACGGTGTTAGATACCCTGATGTGAGCAGCGGTTGAAGCCACCACGGTGTTAAATACCGTGATGTGAGCAGCAGTTGAAGGCACCACGGTGTCAGATAGCGTGATGTGAGCAGCGGTTGAAGGCACCAAGGTGTCAGATAGCGTGATGTGAGCAGTGGTTGAAGGCACCACGGTGTTAGATACCGTGATGTGAGCAGCGGTTGAAGCCACCACGGTGTTAAATACCGTGATGTGAGCAGCGGTTGAAGGCACCAAGGTGTCAGATAGCGTGATGTGAGCAGCGGTTGAAGGCACCACGGTGTTAGGTTCTCTACAGATCTTTATTAGTCAGATGAAGTAACTAAATATTTTCTGCTTCTATTTACTGATTTAGTTGTTTTTGTGGCCCGCACGTTTATGGTAAAGTATGAGACTTTGAAAACTCCAATCACATCTTTTAAAGATCTTTAATTGGAATAATTTCATAAAATTTACTAGATTTGTGCTGAAAAACTGAGAAGCAACTGTCCATCCGTATGATTATTTTGAAAATTTGAGCTAAAAACTGTTAATCGAGTTTCCTTGGCTTAACCAGTACTTATGTATCAACGTTACAGTTTAGCCGATTTAGAACAAATATGAACGTTTTTGGCTGAATAACTTTGCACATATGGTTTATATTTACACCACATAAGACTCCTAATTGTAGGATAAAAATCTATCAGTGTACCAAATTTGAAAACAAAAGTTTCATAAAAATCAAATGTATTTTTCTATCAGATAAAATTTCCGAACTTTTGGTGCGAAATAAAAAAATATGAAAAAACCGAATCAGAGTTGAATATTTTATATCTCGTGTATTTGTTAACGGATTGGTTTTGAATTTGGTATGTAAAGTAAGTTAAAGCACAACCACTGACAATATGTGTTAGTTTAGAGTAATCACACTGAGATAAGATGGAACTTCACTGTTAATAACACACACTGTAGATTAAGACACACTACCACATGTTTTGATCTATATAGGAGTGAATTATGCTTTATATTTTATGTTCATTTAGGTAGCCCTTATACGATACTTTTTATTCCATTTTAGTTTTGATTACGTCAGTATTTTTCTCTCTCAACGCTTACATTATTTCTGAGAGTTGTTTCTGTCAGAATTTAATAGTTTTTATTGTTATTCAGGCTTCACAATGTCCAATAATTGTTAATTATAATTACTTATCCTCTGAAAAGCAATAACTTAAAGGAACGACTGAAAGTTTGACGTTTAGCGTGACGTGACATCTTTTCACTATCTTCCTGACAGAACTGGAACCGACCACGTGTAACATGCCATGTAGGAAATAATAAAAACCCAAGAAAAACAGATAATTGATGAAGTCATACAAATTTCATGGAAGCTTCCTAGATTAGGCTTAGATTCAATAGGCAAATTTGAGCCCATGCATAGAGCAGAACGATTATTAGAACATAATCATTGTCTTATGAAGGAGAAAGGCTATAATTTTTATACTTTGAAATTAACAGGTCGGTTGAAGACGTGTCAGTTTTCCTATAGGTTCATATTTAGAGATACCGTGTGGGGAACAAAAAACGGTCCAACCGAAGTTTTAATTATAGTTTCTTATCGATGTCAGAACATTGGATGGGTTGTAGGCGTGAAAAGACGTGATTTAACTTCAGAAATTTGTTCCTCAAAATTCAAACCACGCGTATGATCTTTTAATAAAATAAATTGGCACTACTGTAGGTACAGAAGGAAGATTTTAAGACGTAAAAACCAGTTATTAGAGAACGGGTAATACACAATATCACATCCATCTAAGTTTTAACACAAAACTACCAGTACCATGTCACTTGCTGGAAATAAAGATTGAGTTCTATCGAAAAAATGTTCGCTTCTGGACACTTGCACATTTTAAGTGTTAGTTCATGAAGGTTTGGAGACTTTGACAACTGCATAGTTGCAAGTCTTAATTTCTTATCAGATAAACTACTATACATTTCCATAACTGTATATAAAATAGATAAATAGTTAACACAAATTTGTTTGATGTTTTATTAAAGAGTATTATAACTGATAATTTTTCGGTTATCATCAGAAAAAGACTGTTCCAGTCATACTGTTATTACTGGATTTACTGCATACCGTTATTACTGGATTTACTATATACTGTTCCAGTCATACTGCTATTACTGGATTGACTGTATACCGTTCCATTCATACTGCTATTACTGGATTGACTGTATACCGTTCCAGTCATACTGGTATTACTGGATTGACTGTATGCCGTTCCAGTCATACTGCTATTACTGGACTGACTGCATACCGTTCCAGTCATACTGGTATTACTGGATTGACTGTATACCGTTCCAGTCATACTGCTATTACTGGATTGACTGTATACCGTTCCAGTCATACTGCTATTACTGGATTGACTGTATACCGTTCCAGTCATACTGCTATTACTGGATTGACTGTATACCGTTCCATTCATTCTGGTATTACTGGATTGACTGTATACCGTTCCAGTCATACTGCTATTACTGGATTGACTGTATGCCGTTCCAGTCATACTGCTATTACTGGACTGACTGCATACCGTTCCAGTCATACTGGTATTACTGGATTGACTGTATACCGTTCCAGTCATACTGCTATTACTGGATTGACTGTATACCGTTCCAGTCATACTGGTATTACTGGATTGACTGTATACCGTTCCATTCATACTGCTATTACTGGATTGACTGTATACCGTTCCAGTCATACTGGTATTACTGGATTCACTGTATGCCGTTCCAGTCATACTGCTATTACTGGACTGACTGCATACCGTTCCAGTCATACTGGTATTACTGGATTGACTGTATACCGTTCCAGTCATACTGCTATTACTGGATTGACTGTATACCGTTCCAGTCATACTGCTATTACTGGATTGACTGTATACCGTTCCAGTCATACTGCTATTACTGGATTGACTGTATACCGTTCCATTCATTCTGGTATTACTGGATTGACTGTATGCCGTTCCAGTCATACTGGTATTACTGGATTGACTGTATGCCGTTCCAGTCATACTGCTTTTACTGGACTGACTGCATACCGTTCCAGTCATACTGCTATTACTGGATTGACTGTATACCGTTCCAGTCATACTGCTATTACTGGATTGACTGTATACCGTTCCAGTCATACTGGTATTACTGGATTGACTGTATACCGTTCCAGTCATACTGGTATTACTGGATTGACTGTATACCGTTCCAGTCATACTGCTATTACTGGATTGACTGTATACCGTTCCAGTCATACTGGTATTACTGGATTGACTGTATACCGTTCCAGTCATACTGGTATTACTGGAATTACTGTATACTATTCCAGTCATACCGGTATTACTGGATTGGCTGTACATTGTTCCAGTCATACCGCTATTACTGGATTGGCTGTACATTGTTCCAGTCATACCGCTATTACGGGATTGACTGTATACCGTTCCAGTCATTCTGGTATTACTGGATTGACTGTATACCATTCCAGTCATACTGGTATTACTTGATTCACTGTATACTGTTTCAGTCGTACTGGTATTACTGGTTTGACTGTGTACTGTTCCAGTCATACTGCTAATACTGGATTGACTGTATACCGTTCCAGTCATACTGGTGTTACTGGATTGACTGTATACCGTTCCAGTCATACTGCTCTTACTGGATTGACTGTATACCGTTCCAGTCATACTGGTATTACTGGATTTACTGTACACCGTTCTAGTCACACTGCTATTTATGGGTTATCTGTGCACCGTTTCAGTCACACTGCTATTTATGGGTTATCTGTGCACCGTTTCAGTCACACTGCTATTTATGGGTTATCTGTGCACCGTTTTGGTCACATTGCTATTTATGGGTTAACTGTACACCATTCCTGTCACACTGCTATTTATGGGTTTACTGTACACCATTTCAGTCACACTGCAATTTATGGGTTTAATGAACACCATTCCAGTTACACTGCTATTTATGGGTTAACTGTACACCGTTCTAGTCATACTGCTATTTATGGTTTGACTGAGCACCATTTCAGCCATGCTGCTATTTATGGGTTTACTGAGCACCGCTATTTATGGGTTATCTGTGCACCGTTTCAGTCACACTGCTTTTTATGGGTTATCTGTGCACCGTTTTGGTCACATTGCTATTTATGGGTTAACTGTACAGCATTCCAGTCACACTGCTATTTATGGGTTTACTGTACAGCATTCCAGTCACACTGCTGTTTATGGGTTTACTGTACACCATTCCAGTTACACTGCTATTTATGGGTTAACTGTACACCGTTCTAGTCATACTGCTATTTATGGTTTGACTGAGCACCATTTCAGCCATGCTGCTATTTATGGGTTTACTGAGCACCGCTATTTATGGGTTATCTGTGCACCGTTTCAGTCACACTGCTTTTTATGGGTTATCTGTGCACCGTTTTGGTCACATTGCTATTTATGGGTTAACTGTACAGCATTCCAGTCACACTGCTATTTATGGGTTTACTGTACAGCATTCCAGTCACACTGCTGTTTATGGGTTTACTGTACACCATTCCAGTCACACTGCTATTTATGGGTTTACTGTACAGCATTCCAGTCACACTGCTATTTATGGGTTTACTGTACAGCATTCCAGTCACACTGCTATTTATGGGTTTACTGTACACCATTCCAGTCACACTGCTATTTATGGTTTGTTGAACACTATTCCAGTAACACTGCTATTTATGGGTTTACTGTATACCATTCCAGTCACACTGCTATTTATGGGTTTACTGTACAGCGTTCCAGTCATACTGCTATTTATGGGTTTTCTGTTCAGAGACACTTGTGTTTGTTTTTGAACATTTTAGGAATCATACAGCGAATATAAAAATGTAGATGTCGCTAATGGTTTCATGTTCAGCCACACAGTGAATATTAAAATTTAGATGTCGCTGCTTGTTTATGTTCAATGGAAGGAGGGTTTAAAATACCTCAGCTCCAGAGAACTGCGACACACACGTGTACACAGCAATAAATCTTCAAAATATGTTATTTTGGACCTACTTACTCCTTCTTTGTTGTAAATTATGGTAAAAGTAGGAAGTTGTGTGTTAAAAGTGTTTCACTTTTCAGCGGATGAATCTCGGACGACTGCACTCTTTTCATCTGAGGATTTAATGCAAGATAGTTGTCTGATCGATTACTTACATTCGACAAAAACAACAGAGCCGCTTTAGACTGGCTCTGCTAAATAAGTCCGATAACTAAGATTTAAAGACGTTTTTGTTCAGTACGAATCTTCTTATGGATGTATTTTTTAGAGTTTTAGCTTCAGAGAAATATATAAAAGAATCACAAAGAACGCTACTTTCCTATCTGTACCAATTACTTATTAAATCCTTCTGTTTAGTATACTTTTACAGTTTCTTTGCTAGCATTGAATTATGGTCTAGAATAGCAATAAGTGGTTCTTGTTATAAAGGAACCAGCACTCTGTAAGAAAGAACAGTTAGATTCGAAGTCTCTCGGAGAACCGAGTGATTTTTATGAGCAGAAATAAAACTGTGTTTTAGCTATAAGATTGGACTGCTTTTTGTTTTATAATGATAGCAAGAATGACCCACAAGTGTGATTTAAACCCTAAACACGTTTATGCTGTTCTCGTGCAAATTGATTTATTTGACGTATATTGGGTTTGGCACATTAAAATTAATGTTTTTAACAAACTATCACAAGGTTATATGCTGAAAAAGGATAGAAAAAGTAATTCACACAATTCACTTTCTTTTGTGATGGGATTGACAGAACAGTTTGGGTTATTACTTAACAAAAGCTTTCATGAAAGGTTTTTCCCACGAAATCGGACTGTGTTTGTTTATCTACTTTCATAGTTATGGAACAGTTTCCAAAGCTAAGAAGGTGAGGTTTTCTCGAAGTTAAAACTGTTAAGTTTTGAATCCATATTTTATTTTAAAGGTTCTATTGTTGCGAGGGTTGATCCATTTATAAACAAAGAGAGACAAGAAAAATATGTTCCAAACAAGAACTAAAGGAATATCCAACGATATGAAACTATTTCGTCTGTTGGAATTACCTGTAACCATGACAATGAATGTACCGATAACGCCGTGTTTAACTTTCAAGGGAAAGAATTCTAAGAAATCCTGACATAACTTATCCTGACATATTACTTTTATTCTGATAAAAATAATTGTTCGCCACTTCATTTGATGGTAAAAATTCCATTATCTTTAGTTATCCATGTGTGTTGTCGACCTAACTTGAAAATAGTATTGCAAGGCACAATTCTGTACGAGGGAGACTTCCAGACGAGTCCAGAGTCAGCAATTAAGTTGATGGTACGCTTTTAATATTCAGATTAGAAGCTAAACTTTGACATGATGTCAGAACGAAAGCGATATTAAGTCTCATCATTATTTAATGCTCGTGTTGTTTACATAACGATTTCAAGACAAGATCTCTGATCACTTATTTACAGAAAACTTGTCATATCCTAATAAAGTATTTTTTTTCAGTCCACTAAAAGTGCTAGTATACATTACAGGCTTATGCAAACTATTTATTGATATAGCACTTAAAACATTATTAAACCTAGCTGCGCAATAAATCAAATTAAGTACGGTACATAAATAGATTAAATATGCTACTCTCAAACCCAGACTGTATATTCTCGATTCCTAGCGGCGCAGTTGTTTCCAAACAACCGAAAATAACACATAACACTGTATAAAAAACAACATATAACACTCATTAAATAAACGTGAAGTTTCAAACTGAGCGTAGTGGAAGTGGCTACCGAGTACGTTCTTATGACAAGGTAAAGCTAATCAAAATAGTTGTGGAATCATGACCAGGTAAAGCTTATTAAAATAGTTGTAGAGTCATGACTAGGTAAAGCTTATTAAAATAGTTGTGGAATCATGACTAGGTAAAGCTTATTAAAATAGTAGTGAAATCACGACTAGCTAAATCTAATCAAATAGGAGTGGAATCATGACTTTGTAAAGCTAATCAAAATAGTAGTGGAATCATGACTTGGTAAATCTAATCAAAATAGTGGAATCATGACTAGGTAAAGCTAATCAAAATAGTGGAATCATGACTAGGTAAAGCTAATCAAAATAGTGGAATCATGACTAGGTAAAGCTAATCATGAAAGTCAGTGGAATCAAATATGTTAAACATAAACCAGTATTAACATCAAGCTATCATCTTGGTGCTGAATGTACATTAAAGCTAATGTTTGAGACAGTTGTAAGTAATGGTGTTACTGAGTTCATACTTGAGACAGCTCTAAGTAATGTGTTACTGAGTTCATATTTGAGACAGCTTTAAGTAATGGTGTTACTGAGTTCATACTTGAGACAGCTTTAAGTAATGGTGTTACTGAGTTCATACTTGAGACAGCTGTAAGTAATGGTGTTACTGAGTTCATACTTGAGACAGCTCTAAGTAATGTGTTACTCAATTCATACTTGAGACAGCTCTAAGTAATGTGTTACTGAGTTCATACTTGAGACAGCTTTAAGTAATGGTGTTACTGAGTTCATACTTGAGACAGCTGTAAGTAATGGTGTTACTGAGTTCATACTTGAGACAGCTGTAAGTAATGGTGTTACTGAGTTCATACTTGAGACAGCTCTAAGAAATGTGTTACTGAGTTCATACTTGAGACAGCTGTAAGTAATTATGTTACTGAGTTCGTCTTGAGACAGCTGTAAGTAACGGTGTTACTGAGTTCATACTTGAGACAGCTGTAAGTAATGGTGTTACTGAGTTCGTACTTGAGATAGCTGTAAGTAATGGTGTTACTGAGTTCGTTTCGAGACAGCTGTAAATAATGGTGTTACTGAGTTCATGTTTGAAACAGCTGTAAGTAATGTGTTACTCAGTTCATGCTTGAGACAGCTTTAAGTAATGGTGATATTGACTGAGTTCATGCTTGAGACAGCTGTAAGTAATTGTGTTACTGACTGAGTTCATACTCGAGACAGCTGTAAGTAATGGTGTTACTGACTGAGTTCATGCTTGAGACAGCTGTAAGTAATGGTGTTTCTCACTGAGTTTATGTTTGAGATAACTGTAAGTAATGGTGTTACTGAGTTCATGTTTGAAACAACTGTAAGTAATGGTGTTACTGAGTTCATGTTTTAGACAGCTTCAATGCAGTAAGTAGTGGTGTCACTGAGTTCTTAGAAACTTGTCCTCAAGTATATTATATAAATACACTTCACACTGAATAAAACCTGAAGTATAGAACAAAAATTGCTCAGTCGGAAGTTGAAGTTTTCAGGCTTACAATACTAAAATTTGAGGCTCGTTGCACCTCGGATAGACGATAGACACTTGAAACGAACAATAAAAGTAAAGTAGGACATGACTGACACGTACTGAGTTACACGTAGCATTTTTCACATGTCTTTAACACAACTCTGATGCTATTGAAGGGAAAATCGATCTCTTCGCGCTCTGTTGAAAAGAAACTAAGTGCATTCCTCGTGCCATAGAAGTTTTTAAGATACAATTTTATAAACATCAAAACAAGACGTCGTTACAATAGAGAGAATAGCGGAATCACAAAAAATGTTTCGAGTTCACCAGCATTTTGTCTAACAGCAATTGTTTAAGGCTCGCCCCCAGTTTTTAACCACAGACATAAATACTGCAGAAGAGCTTAGATAAGCGAGAGAAAATTGCTTAGGTGGAGAAACTGTATCGGTCAGCTTGCTAATTAGTGTTATTTTATACCTTGGTATCGCGTCGTTTACGAGAAAGCTTTCCAATCAATTCGTAGCTACTGCTATTATCAAATTGTATGGCTCTGTTTAAAATGTCCAGACGTAGTAGTGTTTGTTGATGGTACTCGTTATGAGAAATTACCAGAATTTTTCCAACTCGTACTTTAAAATCAAACGCATAATACATTAGATTGAGCAACTTTCATAGAACTGTGCAGGTAATCCATCTTGCATGTAAAGTATACGTTTTGTTCTTGTTGGTCACTGACACGTTTGACCGTAATTTCATTTTACTTTACGTGAATTAATGCTATCAGACCTCTGAGTTTCTTATCGCACGTGTTTTATTGTTCAATGGTTCTCCTAACACAATTCTTATTTTCAATTATAATTTACCTTCACTTTATCAATCGGTCAAAAATACGTCAATCTGTGTGTGGTACACTGGGTATTGTGTATCTTCTTGTTGTACGCTAGTACTGTGTATCATTTTATTGTATACTCAGTATTGTGTATCCTTTTGTTATGTACTGGGTATTGTGACCGTCAATAAATACTAATCTAAGTAAGTAAGTGAATTTTTTTGACAGTAACACAGAAAAAAAGTGTGTAATACAATGGTATTGTGTTTCCTTATGTTATATACTGAGTATTGTGACCGTCAATAAATACTAATCTAAGTAAGTGACGTTTCCAGGCTGTAACACAGAAAAAAGTGGTAATACAATAGTATTGTGTATCCTTTTGTTATATACTGGGTATTGTGACCATCAATAAATACTCATCTAAGTAAGTGACGTTTCAAGACTGTAACACAGAAAAAAGTGTGTAATACAATAGTATTGTGTATCCTTTTTGTTATATACTGAGTATTGTGACCGTCAATAAATACTAATCTAAGTAAGTAAGTTACGTTTCCAGACAGTAACACAGAAACAAGTGTGTAATACAATGGTATTGTAAATCCTTTTGTTATGTACTGGGTATTGTGATCATTAATAAATACTAATCTAAGTAAGTAAGTTACGTTTCCAGACAGTAACACAGAAAAAAAGTGTGTAATACAATGGTATCGTGTATTTGTTTTTTATACACTGGGTATTGTGACCGTCAATAAATACTAATCTTAGTAAGTAAGTGATGTTTCCAGATTGTAACACAGAAAAAAAGTGTGTAATACAATGGTATTGTGATAGGTCGATAGATATTCTGATGAGTCAAATTAGGTATAGGCGCGTCCTACTCATGGTCTTTATGGATTGTACACAAAAACTATAACTAATACAATATAATAAACAAATTTTATATGTTGTAGAGCCAACGTGTTATCAGGATGTTGAACCCAGTTAACTATAGTAATGTAGAGTGTCTAATGTTACAAAGCCTGCTGACAATCAAACCGAATTTGTTTTGCCATTTGTATCAACGTTTTTAGTAACATTAAAATATTTTACATTGCTATAATTAACAAGGTTATATGTATATCGGCCCCTACTTCTCTTACAGTGTGTGATTAAAGTGAGCAGTTATCGAATTTCTTGACCGGTACTACGTAATGCTTGTAAATGTGGCCACATGAAGAGGTAACGAACATTCTGCTTGTCTCCTTCTTAACACATTACAGAAAAACGTAGATTACTTACGGCAGAGATGTTATCATCTTTTTTGACTCGTCGTTAATAAAAGAAAACAACAAGTTTTAGCTCAAAAATCTATTGTTTTTTTTTTTTAATTTCTCGCCCAGCTACGCGAGGGCTATCTGCGTTAGCCGTCCCTAATTTAGCAGTGTAAAACTAGAGGGTTACTCTTTTACCAACGAATAGTAGGATTGATCGTAACATTATAATGCACCCATGGCTGTAAGGGAGAGTTTGGTGTGACGGGGATTCGAATTCACGACCCTCAATTACGAGTCGAGCGCCCCCGTCATGCTAGGCCTAAATGTATTGAAACAATTATTTGAAAGTTCATAAAGTTTTTGTTTTTAAAACATTTCGTAATAATAGTTTGAGACTTGTACGAAATAGCGTTATATCTTTTCTGAACGTAATCTCGAACTTGTCCAGGACAAGTGATACGTGTGGCTATTTTATCCACACCAGTGTAAGCCGATAAGGAAAATGTATGGACGGTCAACGAGCATTCCTGATCTACTGGAAGATAATTTTATGAGGTTCATTACAAGAAGTGTTAGGGACCTGGAGTCATCTACTTGGTAATGTTTAAATGTATTCACCCTCCGTTTGGAGCGCTGGTCTTCACGGAGAAAAAGAGAAGTGATTGTAATTGCATCCTTAAATCGAAGTTGGATGTCCATAAATCGGGAGAAACGGACAGCTTTTTCATATGTGAACGGCTCATAACATCAGCGTTATTGGTAGGCACACAATCGCGTGCACTGGGCTTTAACGAATTGGAATAATTGAACAACTACGACCTACAGAGTTTTTCTCCCTTATAAAATCAAGTGAGGTTTCGGCTGTTTTATTTTGAGAATTTTGTTTTGGTTTTTCGTGGTTCTAAACGTCATGTTGTCATATTTAGCTTTCGTTTGTTCTGTATCGAACACTGAATCGCAGATAGCCCTCGTGTAACATTGCGCGAAATTAAAAAAAACACACACAAAGGAACAACAAATCCCCAACCCAAAAATAAAATAAATAAAAATTAATCACGAGGGATTAAGAATAATTAAAGGTCTCACAATTTCTGTTTTTTTATTATGTGGTTGATATTGTATTCGAAAAGTGATTTCTATGTATAATATGACAACCTTCCAAAGGCTATTCTTGTGAAGTCTCTAAATTTGAAATACTGGCCATAGGAAGTGTGGGTACAGACACCACATTACCGTACATTTAAAGGGATTGCCTGTTACCCTTACAACGCACCTAGTTTTAAGTACAGGGAATATCGCCGTTTCATCGCACGGATTCACACCACGATCAAGATTCAAATGCTTTACTGAAGGGCTAACCCGTATACCTTCTACCTTCCACAAAACTGATAACTTGATTACATGGTAGGCCTAGCTCATATCATTATTTATAAAATACAGAAGAGCTTAGGTGTTTACACAGATCTGAGTTTCACGGATGTATCGTGTGCATAAGGTAAATTTCAAGTTTCTAAAAGCTCCTGGTTTTATTCTAACAGAGAAGTCTAACGTGAAGTGAAAATTTTTATTGAAGTTCGCTTCATGGCTTTCAATGTTTAGACCGATAGTAAACAGACAACTGTTTTGTTGAATAACCATACTTTTCAAGGTTTAGACCGATAGTACACAAACAAGTGTTTTATTGAATAACCATACTTTTCAAGGTTTAGACCGATAGTAAACAGACAACTGTTTTATTGAATAACCATACTTTTCAAGGTTCAGACCGATAGTAAACAGACAACTGTTTTGTTGACTAACCGTACTTTTCAAGGTTTAGAACGATAGTAAACAGACTACTGTTTTGTTGACTAACCGTACTTTTCAAGGTTCAGACCGATAGTAAACAGACAACTGTTTTGTTGACTAACTATACTTTTCAAGGTTTAGACCGATAGTAAACAGACAGCTGTTTTGTTGACAAGCTATTTTATTGTTGACTTTAGTATAATAATATGGTACAACAGTAAAATAGTTTAATTCAAAAGTTTGATGACATTGAGTTGTAGCCAAAAAAAAACAAAAAATGAATTCACCAAGTAGTGTCTGAGTTAAGCCTTAAGTTACGCATTAAATTCGACTACACCTAGGCCTACTATTAGTAAGGTTATAATTTCGGTGTTCAGATAGTTTTAATTGTTGAATGAATATTACTTAATAAATATTCTTTTAATAACTTAACACACATGTATTGTCTACTCGGCTTTAAAACATGAAGCAAACTAAACGTTTATTATTGCCAAATACCTTTTGTCCTTTGTGCAGTCGAAATAGTTGAAAGTCTGTGTCGGAATGTCCGCACTGTTTTTTACAGAGTGAAAAGGCTTAACGTGCTAGCTAAGTCTCTTGCAGAGTACACACGTACCTTTGTTCACGATAAACCTTCATTTTTTACAAAAGAAGTAGTTGTTGATGGAGAGTAGATTTATTTTGGAGATGCTGACAAATTTGTTTTAATTATATTCTATATATATATAACTAATGGTTCTGCTGATGGTTGGGAGTTTCGTGTAACTTATGGACATGTTGTTTTCAGTAATGGCTTGTAATTGATAACACAGAACGTTTCGAACAGTAATTTGTAGGAACATCACTGAGTAATTTGTCGGATGCCGTATTCATTAGGTGATCTACTTGCACGTGCAGTTGAGGTAATTGTAAGTGTGATACTGTGTAGAGGAACCATCACAGGAATGTGTTAATAGAGTTAAGAAAGAAGCTATCGGTTAGGACTTGTTTCTACTCGTGTAGACAACAGTAGATAAATTAGAATCACTGTGGACGTGTTACATAAAGATACATTTACTCGTGTATGGTGACAACAGTAGATTAATGATCAGAATCACTGTGGACGTGTTACATAAAGATACATTTACTCGTGTATGGTGACAACAGTAGATTAATCATTAGAATCACTGTGGACGTGTTACATAAAGATACATTTACTCGTGTATGGTGACAACAGTAGATTAATCATTAGAATCACTGTGGACGTGTTACATAAAGATACATTTACTCGTGTATAGTGACAACAGTAGATTAATCATTAGAATCACTGTGGACGTGTTACATAAAGATACATTTACTCGTGTATGGTGACAACAGTAGATTAATGATCAGAATCACTGTGGACGTGTTACAAAAAGATACATTTACTCGTGTATGGTGACAACAGTAGATTAATCATTATAATCACTGTGGACGTGTTACATAAAGATACATTTACTCGTGTATGATGACAACAGTAGATTAGTCATTAGAATCACTGTGGACGTGTTACATAAAGATACATTTACTCGTGTATAGTGACAACAGTATATTAATCCTGAGAATCACTGTGGACGTGTTTCATAAAGATACATTTACTCGTGTATGGTGACAACAGTAGATTAGTCATTAGTATCACAGTGGACATGTTACATAAAGATACATTTACTCGTGCATAGTGACAACAGTAGATTAATCCTGAGAATCACTGTGGACGTGTTACACACAGATACATTTTCTTCTATAATCTGTCTCTCATGCTTACGTTCCATCTCTCCGATCTATACAAAGGTGAATCGTTAATTTATATCAAATGATATTTATACAACTGGCGATGCTTTTTAAATATCGACAAAACGCCACCATTGAAATACACTGGTTAACACACAGACGGATACTCTGTTAAAACAATCTGATGTTATAAATCTTGCATCATGGTAAAAATCTTGACGTTTTTGTTTGTCACTTGAACTGTCTGTGACAAGAACTATAAAACCTTGACGTTTTTGTCTGTTACTTGAACTGTCTGTGACAAGAACTATAAAACCTTGACGTTTTTGTCTGTTACTTGAACTGTCTGTGACAAGAACTATAAAACCTTGACGTTTTTGTTTGTCACTTTAACTGTCTGTGACAAGAACTATAAAACCTTGACGTTATTGTTTGTCACGTGAACTCTCTGTGATAACAACCCAGTGTGAGTTTCTGGACTTCACGCTGTCTGTGTTTTATCAGACTGTTTTTCTTGTCATGAATAATATTTCTTGGAACGTTATTTTTATGGCTTTACATAAAAATTTGAAACGTAAACTGAAACAATACTGATATTCCTTGATGGATTCACGAGGAACGTTTATAGATTCCTAAACATATACTATCTAGAAACGTAGTTTGAAACCTGTCTTTAAAGCACAGTAAATCAGGTATCGATTTACAAATGTCTGTAGGTCTTCAACACACATTCCATTCGTGTATATCTAGGATATTTGTTTGTAAGAAAAACGATGAAAGAATAGTGGAAAACATCTATAATGTTATCCTTTCCTTACCTGTCGAAATCTAATGTTATCCTTTCCTTACCTGTGTGACTCTAATGTTAGCCTTTCCTTGCCTGTGTGACTCTAACGTTATCCTTTCCTTACCTGTGTGACTCTAACGTTATCCTTTCCTTACCTGTGTGAATCTAATGTTATCTCTTCCTTACCCGTCGAAATCTAACGTTATCCTTTCATTACCTGTGTGAATCTAATGTTGTCCTTTCTTTACATGTGTGACTCTAATGTTATCCGTTCCTTACCTGTGTGACTCTAATGTTATCCTTTCCTTAACTTGTGACTCTGTTATTCTTTCCTTACCTGTGTGATTCTAATGTTATCCTTTCCTTACCTGTGCGTCTCTAATGTTATCCTTTCCTTACCTGTGTAACTTTAACATTATTCTTGCCGTACCCTGTTACTCTGTTATCCTCACCTTACCCGTGTGACTGTTATTCTTTCTTTCCCTGTGTAGTTCTAATGCTATCATTGCCTTACCCGTATTACTGTTATCATTACCTTACCCATGTAACTCTTATCCTTTTCTTACCTGTGCAACTAATTTTATCCCTTCCTTACCTGTGTGATTCTAATGTTATCCTTTGCTTATTTGTGTGACTTTAATGCTATCTTTACCTCACCTTTAATTAGAGCTTTTAATGTCAAACGAGAAGGAAGTGTTGGCTGAAGTGACCAGATATTAAATAGAGAGAATGCTCCGTCTCTCTCTTTGTTGTCATATCTTCCGACAAATGAAACTTCCCACTTATCTAGTGGTGGCTAGTGGCCTAAACTGGCCTAATTCGTACAGACATAAGCTTTCGGTTTGTTATAATTTTAGGGCAAAGCTATACGAGGACAATCTAACCCTACTTTAACAGTGGGGAAATTAATAGCGCTCAGCGCCAACATTTGGGCAACTCTTTTACCGACGAGCATGTTCGTTGACGGCGATTTGAACCCGCGGCCCTGATATTGCGCACCAAGCGCTTGAAACAACAGGCCTCGAACGCAAGCTTTATCACATAAATATGAACGTTGAGCAAGTGTTATCTACGCACGCTCTCTGTGATTTGGTTCGCTGTAATGTGTAGATCAAATCTCAGCTTTCGTATCTTCATTACTTTCATATTTAAAGTTAAAAACGTTCGAATATAAACATTATCCGAGCATTTGAATTTTGTTTGCCACTGCACTTGTTCGTGGAGAACATAACGAGTAGTTCTCAAGAACGAACAGCACGAGCGGACCTCGAGTAACATTGTTATATTGTTTCGGATGGAATGTCTCATTAAGGAAATAGGAAGAAATTAAAGAATAAACCCCAATATTCGATAAATAAACTAACACTAACAGTCTAGTCGAAACACGTGAACATTGTATTGGATACAAATCCGTTTTGTTTGTTAGAATAATTTATCAAAATGACGTTTAATCTGATTGAGCAGTCTTAACAAATTCTGATTACTGATCTTTTAAAGAGAAAAAAAACTTTATTTACTTTGTTCGTGATCTTACAGAATGCTATTACGTAACACTTTGTTATCGTTCTGGTTTATAAGCAACGTATAATTCCTCGTAAAAACTTAGCAACAAACTGTGTGCTTTGATTATATATAAAAATAACTCACATATTCACTAGGAGGAACCACTTTGTTATAAGTAAAGACACAATGTAGAATTTATCAGGGAATACATTCTGAGTGTGTGTTAACAAATTACACGTCACTACAGATCACTTGTTTGGTATCGCTGTTTGTATAAAGTAGAACGTTACTTAAAGAGCATTTTATTTTAATACAAGTTGAAAACAAAATTACAGTACAATGAAATACGACACCAGGGTAAATTACAGTGCAATAAAATACGGTACTAGGGTGTAAAGTGTAACAGAATGGTATTAATACAACGGAAATGAAATCATACGTCAGAAAAATAAAATAATAAAGTATACAAGTCTGATGCCAGAACCTACATTGTAAAGATAAGTTACTGTCAGTTGAGAGTTAGAGAAACAGACAGGACATATACCACACATTGACCATATAACCCGATATCAACTGTAAAACAAAGACACCAGTGATGATATAACCACAGTACCAACCATAAAACAAAGACACCAGTGATGATGTATCAACTATAAAACAAAGACACCAGTGATGATATAACCACAGTACCAACCATAAAACAAAGACACCAGTGATGATATAACCACAGTACCAACCATAAAACAAAGACACCAGTGATGATATAACCACAGTATCAACTATAAAACAAAGACACCAGTGATGATATAACCACAGTACCAACCATAAAATAAAGACACCAGTGATGATGTATCAACTATAAAACAAAGACACCAGTGATGATATAATCACAGTACCAACCATAAAACAAAGACACCAGTGATGATATAACCACAGTACCAACCATAAAACAAAGACACCAGTGATGATATAACCACAGTACCAACCATAAAACAAAGACACCAGTGATGATGTATCAACTATAAAACAAAGACACTAATGATGATATAACCACAGTACCAACCATAAAACAAAGACACCAGTGATGATATAACCACAGTACCAACCATAAAACAAAGACACCAGTGATGATGTATCAACTATAAAACAAAGACACCAGTGATGATATAACCACAGTACCAACCATAAAATAAAGACACCAGTGATGATGTATCAACTATAAAACAAAGACACCAGTGATGATATAATCACAGTACCAACCATAAAACAAAGACACCAGTGATGATATAACCGAAGACACTAATGATGACACAAGCACAGTATCAACTGTAAAACAAAGACACTAGTGATGATATAACCACAGTGTCAACTATAAAACAAAGACACCAGTGATGATATAACCATAGAATCAACTATTAAACAAGGATGCAAGTGAGAGTATAACCATAATATCACTTTTAAAACAAAGACACCGAAGATGAATTAACCATAAATGTAGGATAAATGACGTTTCCTGGAACGAAGTTACCAATTTATGTTATGTTATTTTCTGGAATGAAGTTACCAATTGTATGCTATGTTATATCCTGGAAAGAAGTTACCAATTGTATGTTATGTTATTTTCTGGAATGAAGTTACCAATTGTATGTTATGTTATTTTCTGGAATGAATTTACCAATTGAATGTTATGTTATTTTCTGGAATGAAGTTACCAATCGTATGTTATGTTATTTTCTGTAATGAAGTTACCAATTGTATGTTATGCTATATCCTGGAAAGAAGTTACCAGTTGTATGTTATGATATATCCTGGAATGAAGTTACCAATTGTATGTTATGTTATATCCTGGAATGAATTTACCAATTGTGTTTTATGTTATTTTCTGGAAGGGAGTACCAATTGTGTGTTATGTTATTTTCTGTAATGAATTTACCAACTGTATGTTATGTTATTTTCTGGAAGGGAATACCAATTGTGTGTTATGTTATTTTCTGGAAGAGGGTACCAATTGTGTGTTATGTTATTTTCTGGAAGGGAGTACCAATTGTGTGTTATGTTATTTTCTGGAAGGGAGTACCAATTGTGTGTTATGTTATTTTCTGGAAGGGAATACCAACTGTATGTTATGTTATTTTCTGGAAGGGAGTACCAACTGTATGTTATGTTATTTTCTGGAAGGGAATACCAACTGCATGTTATGTTATTTTCTGAAAGGGAGTACCAACTGTATGTTATGTTATTTTCTGGAAAGGAGTACCAGTTGTGTGTTATGTTATTTTCTGGAATGAAGTTACCAATTGTATGCTATGTTATTTTCTGGAATGAATTTACCAATTGTATGTTATGTTATTTTCTGTAATGAATTTACCAATTGTATGTTATGTTATTTTCTGGAATGAATTTACCAATTGTATGTTATGTTATTTTCTGGAATGAAGTTACCAATTGTATGTTATGTTATTTTCTGGAAGGGAGTACCAGTTGTGTATTATGTTTTGCGGAACATTACAACTTGCGACAAACTGGTGTCAGATTAGACTTGGGTGAGTTAACCAAGTGACTTTGGTAACTAATTACTTCGTGTTCCAGAGAGCTCCATTTTAGGTTTATTAAGTAAGTTTGATTTCTTATTCGAGAAAATATGTTTGCGAAGTAATCAGTCGTGGCTTGATAATACATCAATGTCAACAGAAGCTGTAGAGACAAAGTGCTAACTGCTCTAAAGAGGGGCTTAAGTCGCTGAAGATAGCATGTCCAATCATCTGGAAAATAAAAATAAACCTTTCAAAGGAGTGATTTACTTCAAACTAACAGTAAATGTTTGGTGTGAATGAAGTTCACGTTTTCACACTAAAGAATGAATTTTTATTGCACATAATGTTGTTCAAAACTCGTTGATTCTACAATGTAGAAGAGAGAAGATTGTTCGTGAAACGTTGTTATGGGAAACACGTTATCAGCTACAGGGTAAACCGATACATTTAGTACGCTCTGTTTTACAAACCTGATACATTAAGTACGTTCTGTTTTACAAACCTGATACATTAAGTACGTTCTGTTTTACAAACCTGATACATTAAGTACGTTCTGTTTAACAAGCCCGATACATTAAGTATGTTCTGTTTAACAAGCCCGATACATTAAGTATGTTCTGTTTAACAAGCCCGATACATTAAGTATGTTCTGTTTAACAAGCCCGATACATTAAGTATGTTCTGTTTAACAAACTCGATACATTAAGTACGTTCTGTTTTGAAAACCCGGTACATTAAATACGTTCTGTTTAGAAAACCCGATACACTAAGTCCGTTCTGCTTAACAAACTCGATACGTTAAGTATGTTCTGTTTAGGAAACCTGATACGTTAGTTCGGTTCAGTTTAATAAATTAGTTCAAACTGTTGTAAAGAAAATCACTTAGAATGAAGTGTGATTGGCTATTGAGAATACTTAGTTTAAACTGTTGTAAAGAAAATCACTTAGAAATGAAGTATGATTGGCTATTGAGAATACTTAGTTTAAACTGTTGTAAAGAAAATCACTTAGAAATGAAGTATGATTGGCTATTGAGAATACTTAGTTTAAACTGTTGTAAAGAAAATCACTTAGAAATGAAGTATGATTGGTTATTGAGAATACTTAGTTTAAACTGTTGTAAAGAAAATCACTTAGAAATGAAGTATGATTGGCTATTGAGAATACTTAGTTTAAACTGTTGTAAAGAAAATCACTTAGAATGAAGTGTGATTGGCTATTGAGAATACTTAGTTTAAACTGTTGTAAAGAAAATCACTTAGAAATGAAGTATGATTGGCTATTGAGAATACTTAGTTTAAACTGTTGTAAAGAAAATCACTTAGAAATGAAGTATGATTGGTTATTGAGAATACTTAGTTTAAACTGTTGTAAAGAGAATCACTTAGAATGAAGTGTGATTGGCTGTTGAGAATACTTAGTTTAAACTGTTTTAAAGAGAATCACTTAGAATGAAGTGTGATTGGCTGTTGAGAATACTTAGTTTAAACTGTAAAGCTAGTTTACTGTTTGTTAGTAAAGCGGAAAGTTGGTTCTTTCTTTTCTGTTTTTTTATGGTTGAAGTTTCCTGAAACAATACTTTTTCCATTTCTTAGTTTTGTGTACAAACACAGTTACGTGAGCTACCCAAACAAAAATAAGCACACTTTATTTGTTGGTTTCACAAAAATGATAATTTACCCACAGTTCGGGTCTCATTCCCTTTGTCTAGACATAATGAAATCCAAACTACGTCGATTCGCACATCCACAGTACGACACAGTAACCGCTGGATCACATCCGGTTTGTTCAAAACGAAATAAAAATCAGAATACAAAAGGAAGATATAATTAATTCGATGTTCTACAGTGAAGCTTACTTTAAAATAAGTCGCTGTATTTGGTGTCAGTGTCTGGTGTGCTGTTTCAGACAACAGTACAAACTTGAAAAACTTCTGAAGTCAAAACTAAAACTTGTTACCGATCGGTAACATGTAGCATTACAAATATTTGTACCAGCGCACGTGAGGGCGAGTGAAGATTTCTAAAGCTTATATAATTCTTGTAAGATCACTGGTAGTTATAAACCTTGGAGAAAATCAGCTCAGATTCAAGTTATCAGAGAAGATCAGTTCAGATTCAGGTTATCAGAGAAGATCAGCTCAGATTCAAGTTATCAGAGAAGATCAGTTCAGATTCAGGTTATCAGAGAAGATCAGCTCAGATTCAGGTTATCAGAGAAGATCAGCTCAGATTCAAGTTATGAGAGAAGATCAGCTCAGATTCAAGTTATGAGAGAAGATCAGCTCAGATTCAAGTTATCAGAGAAGATCAGCTCAGATTCAAGTTATGAGAGAAGATCAGCTCAGATTCAAGTTATTTCTTGTTGTTTTTCTTTCGCTCAGTCGACAAATACATTTATAACTTTGACGCTTTATAAAAAACAGGCGCACTGGCTTGCAATTAATTTCTGGACACAAGTTTTCTTCGGCTTTGCTTTGGTTTTATATTAGTGAACTTTTTTTCTTCTATCGTGAACTAAAAACAACTGTTGTGTTCCGTCTTTGTCTGTTGTTCCGTTCACCGAGATTACTTGCTTCGGTTGATTGATAAATCTGTCTGAACTCGAAAGTGATGCAGACGGAATATTAAAATATATTTTTTCTTTGCGATATACGTTTGAACGATAAAACATCTTTCCGTTACATCATTAGTAACGATGTTTACATTTTACGTAGATATTACGATTACAAAGATTTCTTTTCATAACGTTTCACGAAAAGTCAGTTTTATCAGTTCCTTTAACACAAGAAACGTGGGCACATAACAACAAACCAGCAGGTAATAAAAATGTACACTATAATAAACTTGTTTATTTATTAATACTGTGTGCAATAATTAGCAAGGTGAAACTTCATTTAATTTTAGAAATTATAAAAAATCTTCGTTCTCTATAGATAAACAGTGAGATATCTATCTTTGTAAGTATATTTCATATATAAATAAATATTTTACACTATCTCTTAAGGCACATTGTCTTCACTATTTGTATACTAAATAAAACCAGACATTCTTTGTTATGGTTGATAAATAATATGCACACAAATAAAGAAATAGATAGATAAATATTAGGTTAATCTTGCAGTAATGGAACTAAGTCTAACGTGGACAAAACTTGTTAACCAGACTAAGTCTGTTAACAACGTCTTTCAGTCACAACATCTACAAAAACTTGTTAACCAGACTAAGTCTGTTAACAACGTCTTTCAGTCACAACATCTACAAAAACTTGTTAACCAGACTAAGTGTATTAACAACGTCTTTCAGTCACAACATCTACAAAAACTTGTTAACCAGACTAAGTCTATTAACAACGTCTTTCAGTCACAACATCTACAAAAACTTGTTAACCAGACTAAGTCTATTAACAACGTCTTTCAGTCACAACATCTACAAAAACTTGTTAACCAGACTAAGTCTGTTAACAACGTCTTTCAGTCACAACATCTACAAAAACGGGCTAACCAGACTAAGTGTACTAGCAATGTTTTTCAGTCATAACATGGACAAAAATTTCCTTACCAGACTAAGTGTATTAACAACGTCTTTCAGTCACAACATTAACAATAACTTGTTAACCAGACTAAGTGTATTAACAACGTCTTTCAATCACAACATTAACAATAACTTGTTAACCAGACTAAGTCTTTCAACAACATTTCTAATCACCTTTCTTGTCTCTATCTATTTTTGGTTAAATGTTTTTCCAGAAGTAAAATATAATATGAAGGTAACCTTCCAAAAGTTGAGCTTTTTGAATTCATTCAGTACAAGCGTAAGCTGTGCAGTTTTACCCGGAAGTTCTATTATGATGTGATTCAAGTACGTGGGATTCATAGATGTTGTAATTTAAGTTACTTCAGAATTCACGTATTAAGAGCCGTCGAGCGTAAACTGGTCTCTCAACCGAGCGTTTTCGATGTGGGAACTCGATTTAAAAACTTCTTTCTTGTTCTCTCGGTTTTTTATAATGTATTTATAAAAGTTATATATCTTTCAGGCAGAAAAAGTACCGAACTGAAAATGTGAGTTTCCACGAGAATAGACAATAGCTGAACGTAGTTTTAACGAAGGCCGTATGGCGCTTATGTATTAAAATACAAATACATAAATGAATGTTTATTTCAGCATGAAGGAAATCGGTGAATAAGTGTCTGAAACAAATGATGAGTTGAAATTATTACGTTTTAGTCTTATGCTCTGCGGGGATTACATTTACCAATGAGAATCGAGGCTTATGTTGATCTGTTAAATTATGGATTCGTAAATAACTTTCATCGCTTTGTAACACACTAAACAATTTTATTATAGTTTACGTATAACTTCTCCAGAATGTCCATGACATTTCAAAAAAATGTATAACTGTGAAACAATAACATTGTCTTAGCGTATTTTGTAGTTAATAAATATTAATGATTAACACCATCAGATTCCATTTAGAAACATAGAGCCGCAATCGCTTGCGGATTCTTCAACAAGAATTTAAATGAGCAGGTTGTTACCCCATAGCATTAAGCCGTCCCTAATTTAGCAATGTAAAACTAGAGAAAAGGCAGCTAGCCATCACCACCCGCCGCCAACTCTTGGGCTACTCTTTTACCAACGAATAATGGAATTGACCGTCATATTATAACGCCCCCACGGCTGAGAGGGCGAGCATGTTTGGCGCGACGCGGGCACGAACCCGCGACCCTCGTATTACGAGTCGCACGCCTTACGCGCTAAGCCATGCCAGGCACAAATATTATTGGTTAACACCATATATTAAGTATTAGTGAAGTGTGTCTGAGTGACTTTGACGCTTTGTGATACTGAGCTACATGATCATAGACTAAGAGAGTAATGGAGATTTGAATACGCATACAAATATAAATATTATTTGCAGTGATAAAACATTAAATAAAGCAGTTCCGACACTAAAAGATGTGTCTTCCTTATCAGGTCTTATCCTTTTGTGTTCCCCGTAAAGTTATTGTTTTATTTAAATATTACCTTGAAGGATAGCCAGTTATGACAAGAATACCCACTTGTAGAGAAAAATATGCATGTGAAAACAGCTGGTTTGGATTAAGAAAACTATGTAGAGGAGCGAACAACGTTTCGGCCTTTTTCTGTTGTCGTCAGGTTCACAAAGAGGTCCCAACCGCTTAAGCCTGCAAGATAGCCTTGGAACTCTATATCCGAGACCCTAACTCAACTATAGACATTCCCAGCAACCAATTAGCAACCCTCATAGAATTCACCACGATAAAGACAAACTTCGTGTTCAACAACCGCAACTATATACAAACAAATGGCCTAAGCATGTACAACCCAGTATCACCAGTTCTAGCCAATATTTTTATGACACAAGTTGAAACACAAGCAATTAAAGCAGCATTACATCCACCACTATACTGGTACAGATATGTAGATGACACGGTTGCAGGATTCAGATATACTCGTACAGAACACACAATCAATTTTTTCTATCACATTAACTCTATACATCCCAACATACACTTCACATGTGAACAGGAAGAAAGTAATCAAATATCATTTCTTAACCTCAAAATCACAAGACCCGATACACAATTTAAAACAGAAATCCACCAAAAAAACACCCATAGTGGACTATACATTCATTGGGACTTGGCATATTAAACAAAACAAAAACTCAACATACTGAGAAACCAAATAAACACAGCTATAAAACTATGCTCACCAGATAAAATTAACGATGAATTAGATAAAATAAAACAATACTTCATCAACATCAATAAGTTTCCTCTACAAACCATAGAAAACATGAAACGCACACACCTAGACAAAAAGCAAAATCAACCAACAAAAGTAAATATATCTCACGAATCAAAAAATCACGAAACCATATAATGCTGCACATCATATATTCCAGACATCAGCAGAAAAATAACCAACATTTAGCAAAAACTAGAAACAAAATATGACATTCCAGTTAATACCAAATTTATTCAAAAACCAGGCACAAAACTGAGGTCTATACAATGTGAAACTACACTGACAAACACCACATTAACATTATTTATAAAATACAATGTGATAACGATGCCACGACTTCTATATTGTATAAACAAGTCGGAAAATGGAAACCAGATTCAAAGAATACAAAAAGTCACCTTCACACGTTTTTGAACACTGCAAGTCAAATAAACACAACATAACCTTCGAAAACACTCAGATACTAAATAAAGAAACAAACATAAACAAACGCAAAATTAAAGAAGCCTTACTTATACAACAACTTATACAAAATAAACCATTACAAAGGAACACCTTTATACCTGTATTAATAAATATTATCAAACATCTAAGCACGCCCTATACATTCCTACACTCAGTTACACAACCCCCTTCAAACATGCGGTCAGCTATCGGTCAGTTACCTCTTTCTTTCTTTGTGAACCTCACGATGACCGAAGAAGTTTAAAACGTTGTTCGCTCCTATACATAAATGTTCTCAACCCTAACCAGTCGTTTTTACATATATAAAAGATAGCCAGCTTTTTTGCACGCTGCTTACTTTTACTGCCTGATTTGAAAAGAAACGTTTATTCCTGTCGGAATTTGTTTCAGTTTTTAACTCATGATGAAAGAGAAACTAATTTTTATTTATTGACAGATTTGTCTAACCTTTTCCTCTATCTCTACAAGTAGTTTTCTTTCAAATAATTTCAAGGTTTTGATTATAGAACAGGGATTTAATACAGTTCATGGTTCTGATCAGATAACGGAGATTCAGTACAGTTCATGGTTCTGATCAGATAACAGAGATTCAGTACAACTCATGGTTCTGATCAGATAACAGGGATTCAGTACAGTTCATGGTTCTGATCATAAAACAGAGGTTCAGTACAGTTCATGGTTTTGATCAGATAGCAGGGATTTAGTACAGTTCATGATTCTAATCAGATAACAGGGATTCAGTACAGTTCGTAGTTCTGATCAGATAACAGGGATTCAGTACAGTTCATGATTCTGGTCAGATAACGGATTCAGTACAGTTCATGGTTCTGATCAGATAACAAGGATTCAGTATAGTTCATGGTTCTGATCAGATAACAGGGATTCAGTACAGCTCGTAGTTCTGATCAGATAACAGGGATTCAGTACAATTCATGGTTCTGATCAGATAACAAGGATTCAGTATAGTTCGGTAGATTAGAAGTTTATTTGTTAAGCGATACAATGAGATATCGGTCATTTTCTTTCCACAGGGATCGAACGCAGAATGTAGCGTTTTAAACCTTCTAAGTTACTGTTTAACTATCAGGAAGAAAAGATAAGAAAAACGTGACAAAGTAATGGTTTATACGGTGTATACGTTTATATACAAGTATATGTGTTGCAGTAAGAGTAAAAATATATACAGAATTATATCATCTGTTAAGATACAAAAAGTACACTTCTTAAAGTTACGTGACTACCTGATTACCTGACTACATGGTTGTCAAAGTATTACCATATTTATTTTAAAGTTATATGTTTTTTATCTTGACAAATGGTAGAATGTTTCTTTATTTTTGTCTAGACACAATAATTTTCCTTTACGTTTTCGCTTCTCGTGTCTGTTCGGAGTAGAGAACTGTTCTCGTGTACACTTTGAATTGAGCTATCTTGATCAATACTCTTCGTTTCCAGGGTGGTAATGTTCCACTTGGAATATCTCACTCGCTACCTATAAACATCACTAAAGAGTCATTGATGGCATCTTCTCCTTCAGGACTTAGTTGATTTAAAACAAAGATATTCTATTTCTCTGCAGAACTGGAAAATACCTTTTGATGTTTCTTGTTTCGTGCATATGAGCAATTGAAACAGCTGTGCTTAACAGTCACGTTATCTCGCGTTCGTTGATGTTTTATATCTGTTCCAGTCAGATATTTAAATAGGTTATATTTACTAATGGCTCGAGATACTGCCAAAACAAGAAACAAAATTTATCCCAAATTACAATATTATGAATATGACGTTAGTATTGTACGTTTACAGGTACAAATAATAGTTATCTATAATTAATAACCGATGTACCTTTGCAGATACAAATAATAGTTATTTATAATTAATAACAGATGTACGTTTACAGGAACAATTAATAGTTATCTATAATTAGTAACAGATGTACCTTTACAGGTACAAATAATAGTTATTTATAATTAACAACAGATGTACGTTTACAGGTACAATTAATAGTTATTTATAATTAATAACAGATGTACGTTTACAGGTACAATTAAGAGTTATCTACAATTAATAACAGATGTACGTTTACAGGTACAATTAATAGTTATCTACAATTAATAACAGATGTATGTTAGACGCAAAGACAAGAAGGTAGAAATATGTTAGTAACTAAAACATGTATTCTTCAAAAACTAGCTTCAGCTTACACACACAGCTTGCTACAGTATATGAACCACTGGCTTTACTTGAAGCTTGCTACAGTGTATGAACCACTGGCTTTACTTGAAGCTTGCTACAGTGTATGAACCACTGGCTTTACTTGAAGCTTGCTACAGTGTATGAACCACTGGCTTTACTTGAAGCTTGCTACAGTGTATGAACCACTGGCTTTACTTGAAGCTTGCTACAGTGTATGAACCACTGGCTTTACTTGAAGCTTGCTACGGTGTATGAACCACTGGCTTTACTTGAAGCTTGCTACGGTGTATGAACCACTGGCTTTACTTGAAGCTTGCTACGGTGTATGAACCACTGGCTTTACTTGAAGCTTGCTACAGTGTATGAACCACTGGCTTTACTTGAAGCTTGCTACGGTGTATGAACCACTGGCTTTACTTGAAGCTTGCTACGGTGTATGAACCACTGGCTTTACTTGAAGCTTGCTACAGTGTATGAACCACTGGCTTTACTTGAAGCTTGCTACAGTGTATGAACCACTGGCTTTACTTGAAGCTTGCTACAGTGTATGAACCACTGGCTTTACTTGAAGCTTGCTACAGTGTATGAACCACATGGCTTTACTTGAAGCTTGCTACAGTGTATGAACCACTGGCTTTACTTGAAGCTTGCTACAGTGTATGAACCACTGGCTTTACTTGAAGCTTGCTACGGGGAAGGAACCACTGGCTTTACTTGAAGCTTGCTACAGTGTATGAACCACTGGCTTTACTTGAAGCTTGCTACGGTGTATGAATCACTGGCTTTACTTGAAGCTTGCTACAGTGTATGAACCACTGGCTTTACTTGAAGCTTGCTACAGTGTATGAACCACTGGCTTTACTTGAAGCTTGCTACGGTGTATGAACCACTGGCTTTACTTGAAGCTTGCTACGGTGTATGAATCACTGGCTTTACTTGAAGTTACTTTACTGTAGTTACCTGACTGTTATATAAAACGATCAGCAATAAACCGATCTAGATATTTTGTTGTGTTCAGGTCGCATGGTACTGGTGTACCGATTTATTGCACTTAATACTGGCAAAGTTTAGAGAAACGTGATGGTCATAAACAAACCCGGGATATTTCCAGGATTACTCTTTGTACTCGTGGGAGAAGGTAAAGTTCCATGCGAACTATTAACATTTCCGTTATTGTAAGCCTGAATAATACATGCTTACGTCTTGTTCCAACATTCATGAAATCTCTTCTTTGAGCTACAAACTTTCCGCTTCTGAACATGTCAATAAATTACCTCGTCTCTCACTGCCAGTCGCAGTGTACGGTATCGTGAGGGGTGGAAAGAAGTACATCTATTAATTATTACAAAATCATATATCATATTATATAAGTTTTTGACACTGTGCCAAGATTTCCAAGATGGAATTTTTTACTTCGCTTTTATATAACACGTGACTCAGTCTAGACTAATGTAACACGTGACTCGGTCTACATTAATCTAACACGTGACTCAGTTTACATTAATGTGACACGTGACTCAGTCCACACTAATGTAACACGTGACTCAGTCTACACGATCGTTGAGAGTGAGTCAGTCAAGCATGGTCGTTGTAGTTAACATAAATCAGAAAGCCTGTGGTTCGCGTCCCGTTGCTACAATGCAAAAAATATATCGCGCTAAGCCATTAAAGAAGTGTCGTTCAAATTGAAACGATCAAAAATAGCAGTCAAGGAGTTACGGAGAGGAAAGATTATGTTGGCAATGATCCATCACTTGATAATTAGAAAGGGTTAGCGCAATTAACTTTTTTTGAAAATTCAAAATAAACATGAAAACAACAGAACAATCATGTAAACAAAATGTGTGTTCGTTGATAAATTAAACTCTTTATACAAATGAACAAATGATTTAAAGCTAACACTCATAATACAACTGAACAAATGATTTAGGGCTAACACTCACAATACAACTAAACAAATGATTTAGGGCTAACATTCATAATAGAACTGAACAAATGATTTTGAGCTAACATTCATGATAGAACTCAACAAATGGTTTATGGCTAACTCATAATACAACTCAAATGGTTTGGGGCTAACATTCAGAATACAATTCAACAAATGATTTTGGGCTAACACTCATAATACAACTCAACAAGTGATTTAGAACTAACACCCACAATACAACTCAACAAATGGTTTAGGGCTAACATTCATAATAGAACTCAACAAATAATTTATGACAAATTCTCACAATACAACTCAACGAATGGTTTAAGGCTAACATTCATAAAGTTAAAAGAACTACTGGTATGTTTATTCAATATAACAAGTTTTCTAACATCCTTTACACGCCTTAATAAAGCTACGTTTTGATTTTTAATTATGTTAATAGCTTGGAACTGACGTAACATCTTGTTTCTTAGGAAACCTATATATTGTTATACTGGGATCCTTCTATATTTTGGAATATTCTCAAAGAAATTCTCATTCCAGAAATACGGTGCTGTTGTTCTACCACACTTATAAATACGTTACTTAAATGTGATTTTCTTGCTAAAACAAAGAAGAAATAACATTAATTTATTTTTTTATTGTCTAAGAAAGTCCCTTGTTCGCAGTAGGCCGTGTTATGTTGATCTCTCCAGATAAGGTTTCACAGTCATTTACTTCACATCAACACTTTGAATTATTGTATTACGATTGTTCGCAGTAGGCCGTGTTATGTTGATCTCTCCAGATAAGGTTTCACAGTCATTTACTTCACATCAACACTTTGAATTATTGTATTACGATGTGGGTTAAGTTCTCGTGTGTTGCAGTAAATGGCCGTTGTTCCCATTCTGAAACTTCTTGGGATTATTTCCAGACACGGGTGGCAAATCAACCCAAAATACTTTATTTTTTCATGACTTATTACGTTGTCACCCACAGATGGGTAAAATTTTTCAAGAGCGTCGTTTGGCGGGAATTACTTGTGAACTCTAACAATGACTTCGAGAATTTTTCATCTTTCTTTTGTTATGGTCTCACAGAATGTTCCTTTTCACCACGTTTTTTTGGGGGGAGGGAAATAGAAGACTTATGAGAATAAATAGATAATAACTATATATTCTAATTATCGATAGTTTTTGTTTCTTATCGACAGTAATCAAATTAAAATTGTGCAGCTAATAAATACTCTGATCCAAGTCTTTATAAATATGTGAAATTTTGCAAACAGTCAAAGAATTGGTTCATATTGCTCGTTCAGTCGTCTTCTGGGTGCTCCAAAAAAAGAGTTCTCTTTACTGCAATATCCAATAGGATCAAAAATGGTAAAATAAACACTCGATATGTGTTAAAGTTTGGAAAAATCTATAATAAACTATCGTTGAAGTGTAACTTTGTTGTAAAGCGTGAAGGTTCACTCTTTGATAATATAATGGTGAGTTAGTCAAAAATGACGTCTTGTTATTTATAGTCAGGTACGTGTTATGTACATTCACGTACTTGTTATGTACAGTCACGTACTTAATGCTATGTTTAACTACAAATTAATAATTGGACAACTGATAACTGTTTCATGTGATGCCACGTTTATCTATACATTGATATCAGGACAACTGATAACTGTTTCATGTGATGCCACGTTTATCTATAAATTGATAATGGGACAACTGATAACTGTCATGTGATGCCACATTATAAATTGATAATAGGACAACTGATAACTGTTCTATGTGAGGCCACGTTTATAAATAAATTGATAATGGGACAACTGATAACTGTTCTATGTGAGGCCACGTTTATAAATAAATTGATAATGGGACAACTGATAACTGTTTCATGTGATGCCACGATTATCTATAAATTGATAATAGGACAACTGATAACTGTTTCATGTGATGCCACGTTTATAAATAAATTGATAATGGGACAACTGATAACTGTTCCATGTGATGCCACGTTTATCTATAAATTGATATCAGGTCAACTGATAACGGTTTCATGTTATGCCACGTTTATGTATAAGTTGATAGTAGGACAATTGATAACTGTTCCATGTGATGCCACGTTTATCTATAAATTGATAATAGGACAACTGATAATTGTTTCATGTGATGCCACGTTTATATATAAGTTGATTGTAGGACAATTGATAACTGTTCCATGTGATGCTACGTTTATCTATAAATTGATATCAGGACAACTGATAACTGTTTCATATCATGCTACGTTTATCTATAAATTGATAATAGGACAACTGATAACTGTTTCATGTGATGCCACGATTATATATAAGTTGATAACTGTTCCATGTGATGCCACGTTTATCTATAAATTGATAATAGGACAACTGATAAATGTTTCCTGTGATGCTACCTTTACATATATATAATCGATAATAGGACAACTGGTAACTGTTTCCTGTGATGCTACCTTTATATATATTAATTGATAACAGGACAAGGGATAACTATTTCGTTCACAATAATTTTGATCTTCCTGTGTTTTATTTTTCTGTTTCATATCTACTTTGGAGCTCCTGATACATTGGAAGGTGACTAGTAAGCAATATCTTATCACTTATTTCCTGAGATCAGTGACTGACTGTCACATTTATAGCGCACCCACAGCTTAAAGCACCAGGAATACAGCTCTGCCAAAGAATTTATCCTGGTTTTTCGCCTTGACGAAACTAATCTACTTTGACCTTCTTTGTATAAACATTCTGAAAGATATACGAGACTTAAGGATAGCCGTGCTCCATTTTTAAAGGTCTCCCCTCATTTGTTTAATATAATCAAACCTTTAATTTTTAAAATTTCTGATCGATTGCATGTCCAAATTAGGGACTCTTGTCTGCCAGTAGTTCAGAATACTAAATGGTTTTAAGTTTTCTGAAGCAAAAGTATATATTTTTTTTTTAAATAAATAACACTGACTGTCATGTGACGCATGACAAAATAAATTAATGAATCTTTACGAGCAAAATATTACAAGTTTTTTTCATTTCCAAATCTCACGATTTATAACGCAGAAAGAGCTGTTTCTCGGTGGGACAGCGGTAAATTTTCGTACTTACAACACTAAAATCTGGAGTTTGATACCACGTGACGAAAATACGAGAGAACCCACAGTGTAAATTTAAAAAACACATAAACACTGTGAAAACTACTATGGGTTTCTTATCTCGTAAAATATTCCGTTCTGTAACAAAATATGAATACTGTAGGTTTATTTTGCTATAAAATATTACTGTTATGTAACACAATATAAACAGTACAATAGATTTCTTTTGTTATGAAATATCAGTGTTATGTATCACAATATGAACAATACAACAGGTTTCTATTGTTATAAAACATTAGTTATGTATCACAATATGAACAACACAACATGTTTCTATTGTTATAAAACATTAGTTATGTATAATAATATGAATAATACAACAGGTTGCTATTGTTATACAGTATCACTGTTATGTATCGCAATATGAGGAATAAAACAAGTTTATATTGTCATGAAACATTACTGTTATGTGCCGCACTATGAAAAACACAACAGGTTTCTAATGTTATAAAACATCATTCTTATGTAACACAACATGAACAATATAACAGGTTTCTTTTTCTTTCAGCCGTCGGTGACGTTATAATGCGATGGTCAATCCCACTATTCGTTGGTAAAAGTAGCCCAAGAGTTGGCGGTGGGTGGTGATGACAAGCTGCCTTCCATCTAGTCTAATTAAGGACGGCTAGCGCAGATAGCCCTCAATAACTTTGCGCGAAATTCTAAAACAAACAAACAATAAAGACACGTGGCTTCGTGGCCACCATATTTCTTTGTATTCTGCAGGAACTGTTTATTTGTTCTTGTACGAGTTCCTCTGGATATCAAACCTGAAACTTAAAACGTTCGCAGCCATGTGGGTCAGAACACAAGTTTTTGTCATGAAACACGTAACACACCGATGTGTAACAGATAATTATCTATTTTTAGGCATAAGATTTGGAAACACTATGATCGTTGTTAGTTCTTTTAAAATTTTACTTTTTTATATATTTAATTTATTATGTGGCAGCGAAAGTGTTTTTAGTAAGTACGTCATTTCGTTTACGTCAGAATTTACCGCAGATTACGTTCATGTAACGTTAATCAAAATATCTTAAGTTTTACAATTATAATAAAATATTTTTCAACTGATTTGTATCGTGAGTATGTTAAGCCTAGATTTACCGTCGAAGGAGGGCCGAGGAATTCAGTTGACTTTGAAACAAAAATTGAAAATGTATAATTTTAGCTGAATTTTCTCATGATTTTATCGTTAGCTATAATAACTCGACGTCGTTCGATACATAAAGCCATTCTATTACATGTTGAAACAAAATGTAAAATGAATTTTTTCCCTTTAATGGGAATATCGCATAAGACTTACACCTGTGTTAGGCTTATTCAATTGTTACAAAGAGGAGGTGTTGACGTCACATTCATTTTTTGCGCGAGTGGTAACTTTTGCATGCTGTTAGACAGAGCAGACGATAATGTATTCCATATTGAAATCATAACTAGCTTGAGAAAATGTCAAGGCTTAATATTTTTACTTACCTGTCTTCATCACCTGTTTTTACAAAAGTTGAACTGAAAATAAAACCTGTACATATTTTTAACTAATTAAGTGTTTTATATTAATACATTCTTATTACTTGCAAGAAAGCGTGTATTTCATTAGTGTTAAAACTTCTAACATATTATTTCACCACCACAACGAGTAAATACAGCTGTTCTATGAACAAAACAACGAATACGGAGCAGATATTGAAATAAATGCATAAGTGATGTTTTGAAAGATTACCGATAGAGGGTGATAAATACCAGGAAAAGAACCTTCGTTCTGTGGACAGAAATGGAACATTAGATGTTACCTGTTTCCTACGCCACTGAAAGTTTGCGAACAAAAATATTTCGAATTACCTACCCACACATCAAGAAGAGTTTTTTTAAAACAAATATAATCATATCTTTTAATATCCATTGTCTTCGATATCTGGTGTGCATTGTTATATGGAATAAATATAAAACATGATTAAATATAATAATTTATTTAAGTTTTTAATAATTACTCATTTTTATTTTAATTAACTGATGGCACAAAGCTTAATTTTATGACGAGTATATTGAAATCATGAGTGGTTAGTAAAAAGGTAGAAGGGTATTAAATAACAGTTTTATATTTTTAATTGCGTGCCTTGTTTGCTAGGCCCGGCATGACCAGGTGGTTAAGGCATCGACTCGTACTCAGAGGATCACGGGTTCGAATCCCTGTCATACCAAACATACTCCACTCTTTCATAAGTGACGCTCAATTTCGCTCTTCGTTAGTAAAATAATATTCCGAGAATTGGTGGTGGGTGATGACTGGTTGTTTACCCCCTAGCCTTACATTGCTAAATTAGGGACGGGTAGCACAGATAGTCCTTAAGTAACTTTGCACGAAATTCAAAACAAACCCAACCAATCTCTTTTTATTTGTTGCTATTAAATACGAAGCTACGCAATGGTCACTCTGTGTGCTCTGCCCAAAACAAGTATCGAAACCCGGTTTCTAGCGGTGTAAGGCTGGAGACAAGCCTCTGTGCCACTGGGAGACATTTCTTACTTAAACTTATATACTGATGATATTGTAAACTTAGGTAAAAAAAATTAATATACAGACGATACACATTTAAACCACGTGCATATGGAAAACTGTTACAAACTGATTTTGATAAAGTAAGATATTTGCTAAATGAAAATTAAATATATATGAATATGATAAAACAAAACTATTAGAATTGACTCACAATATATTAAATAATAATAATGAAGGTACCATCTTCAAAGATGTTATCCTATATGTGAATCATATATCGTATACCATTTCAAGTTTGTCTGCGAACTCTTATCGCTAAATAGCGAGTTTCGATACCCATGGAGGCGCGGCACGACCAGGTAGGTGTTTGACTAGTAATTTGACGATCACTGGTTCGAATTCCCGTCACATCAAACATGCTTGCCCTTTCAGGCCCTTAAAGGACGTTATTATGCAAAGGTCAATCCCATTATTCGTTGGTAAAATAATAGCCAAAGAGTTGACGGTAGGTGGTGATGACTAGTTGACCTCTTCCTAGTATTACACTACTAAATAAGGGACAGCTGGCGTAGATACCACCCCAGTGTAGTTTTGCGCGAAATTAAAAACAAACAAACAAACGATTCTCATGGTGAGTGCAGAACACAGAATCCCACTGTGTAACTTTGTGCTTTGCTACAAACAAACAAACCCTAAACATCTGCGGGTTTTACGTTTGGGCATATTTTAGAAGTGGAAGCCTTGTTGGTCAAAGGGCAGATTTTAGTGTTAAGCCACAGATTTGTAAACAAATGTTTTGTTAGTCTTCCAGTGGAAACAGCTGTTTCTTCATCCGCTTCATTTCAGATGTCGCTGTTCGTTGTTTTTTGTATCCCATAATGAGAACCGTAACGAGTTAGTTTTTCTTTAATGGAGAAACAATGATACAAAAAAATCAGGGAAAATTAAGGAACTTCTATCATTGGTTTAATTCTTTTACCCTTATGGTGCCTTCGTATTTGTTCCATAAATAACCAACAAAAAGTGAGTTTTTCATTTTTCTTCAGGCTTTCTAATCGACAGAAGATTTATCACAGGAAACTAATACGCAAAGAAAGCCTTGAAGCAGACATAGATTGAGTAATATTCGATTTAGAGATGGTTGGCGCGAAGTACTGCTTGGAAGTGTTTTGATTTCCTCGTTTATTTGTTTTTGTAAGTTTTGATTAAATTGGTGTTTGTATCTCGAGTTTTAAATAACTTTGAGTTGAGAATGAAAAATTGAAGTACTGAGGTGTGCAAACATTCGATTAGTTTTTAAAAAGCTCTAAAATGGTAATTTCCCATTTTTAAGATTGAAGGAAGAAAAACACGAATATTCAAAAATATGTTAAAGAAAACATAGGAAACCGAATGACCTGAATTATATCCCAAGCTCATCATAATGATGAGTAAGTTTGTTCTTATCTGTAAAGGTTTCGTTAATTACAACAACAAATCCTTTGTTTGTTTCTGAAATTCGCACAAATCTACTCGAGGGCTATCTCTGCTAGCCGTCCCTAATTTAGCAGTGTAAAACTAGTGGGAAGGTAGCTAGCATCACCACACACCTCCAACTCTTGGGCTATTCTTTTACCAACGAATAGTAGGATTGACCGTCACATTATAATGCCCCCACGGCTGAAAGGGCGAGCATGTTTGGTGCGACGGGGATTCGAACCCGCGACCCTCAGATTATGAGTCGAGTGCCTTGACAACCTGGCCATGCGCGAGCCATCCCTAATTTATCAATGTAAGACTCGAAGGAAAGCAGCTAGCATCACCACCCACTGCCAACTCTTGGGCTACTCTTTTATCAACGAATAGTGGGATTGATCGTCACATTATAATGTCCGCACGGCTGAAAGGGCGAGCATGTTTGGCGCAACGGGGATGCGAACCCGCGACCCTCAGATGACGAGTCGCACGCTTGGCCATGCCGGGCCACAAGTCATTAAAACGTGAACCTCGGTGTTTCATAACCAAAGATTGCTATATTTACTAACATCCGGTGTATTCCACAGAGGTCATCGGAATAGAAGGATTGAAAGCCAGTTTGCCCTGTAACATCACACCATCATCGGAAAGCGACTCACCTGCTCTGATACTGTGGTACAAAGATAAATCTCCTACACCTATTTATACCATTGATGCAAGAAGAATTTCCTTCGATCAGGCAAGACATTCTTCGGTGGACTGGTACGCGAGCAGATCGCGGGTGGTTATGACCAGTAACCCGCCGGGATCATTGGAGCTAGATCCCGTGATAGGAGCAGATGAAGGTGATTACCGATGTAGGGTGGACTTCAGGAGAGAGAGGACACGCTATACCGACAGCTTATTGAAGGTCATTGGTCAGTGGTCAGTGGTTTATATTTTACCATATCTTAATTATCTACATTATTTACAAAGTTTAAAAAAGCAATAAAATTGAAAACAGCACTTCTTAAGCCTTAGATCAACTTAAGGCTACTAAGATAATTCAAACAAATATCCAGTAAATAGAACTGACAACAGTAAGTGAAAACATAGTATTAGAAAAACTGTATCTCAGAACGGCTGGTATAGGTATTAACACTTTTATTGAGAAAGGGAGAACAACGTTTCGACCTTTCTAGGTCATCTCCAGGTTAAGAAAGAGAAAGTTTGAATGTGACCATTGACGGACACGTGTCTTACGGACAAGATTATTAACTGGTACCGGATTGTAGGGGGCGGTCCAATTAGATGTTTGGTTATTAATTAGTGTAGGTATAAAAGTGTTCCTTTATATTGGTTTAATTTTAATTTTAGTTGAAAAATGTTGACATGCCTAATTTTTTTTATTTCTACACACTCTACAATAATGAAAAATATTGTTTAAATGCCTTTATCCATTACTTTTACACACTGTACAATGATAACTATTGTTTATATGCCTTTATTTCTTACTTCTACACTGTACAATAACGATAAGTATTGTTGAAATGCTTATATTTCTTACTTTACACGCTGTACAATGATGATAAGTATTGTTTAAATGCCTTTATTTCTTACTTTACACACTGTACAATAATAACTATTGTTTAAATGCCTTTATTTCTTACTTTACGCACTGTACAATAATAATTATTGTTGATATGCCTTCATTTATTACTTTTACACACTGTACAATAATAACTATTGTTGAAGTGCCTATAATTCCTACTTTACACACTGTACAATGACGATAAGTGTTGTTTAAATGCCTTTATTTCTTACTTTTCACACTGTACAATAATAAATATTGTTGATATGCCTTTATTTATTATTTCTACACACTGTAAATTAATAACTATTATTTAAATGCCTATAATTTTTACTTTACACAATTTACAATAATAAGTATTGTGTAAATGCTTATTTCTTTACAGTAGTAACTATTGTTGAAATGCCTATAATTCTTAGTTTACACGCTGTACAATAATGATAAGTATTGTTTAAATGTCTTTATTTTTTACTTCTACACAATTTACAATAATAAGTATTGTGTAAATGCTTATATTTCTTACTTTTACATAGTGTACATAATGATAAGTATTGTTTAAATGCCCATATTTCTGCATAGTATACAATAATTGTAAGAGTTAGGGCCATATAATATGTTTTTCTACAACCTAGGACATGACCCTAAAGAATTAATGTACTTGTTATATCAGTATATTGAGTTTTTAATAATCGATAATTATTGGTGTTTATAACATTTTATCACATTATTCTCGAAAACGAAACGATTCATTGTATACTTGCACGAAAGTTTAAAACTAAATATTTCCTTGTGAAATTTGATTCAGTATTAAAACTAAACAAGTTATTATACATTTAGGCCTGGAACAAAAGTGTTATTTAAAGTTCTTTATATGGTAACTGTGTCTTATTAGTATGTTATATGTTTTGGTTTATCTTTCAATGTGATTTGTGTAAGGTTATAAAGAATTACTTTGTACAATGTCGAATCGATGAACACACATTTCTTTTCACAATATCTGAGAGAATTTTTTAAAGTCATAACACACACGTACTTTAAAATATCAAACTTAAATCGTCATTGTGTGATTTGTTTCCTAGAGGTCTCTTCTCCAAACTAACTATATACATAATTCATCTGAGCACTTTGAATGCATACTTTATAAAAACACATACAGTAACAGGTCGTAACGTCTACTTACGAGTAGCAGGTACAAACATACTTTCTTCAGAAGAACAAATCATGCTTCAGGGAGATCAACAAAACATTCATTTTGATCATATGTAACAGATTTGTTATAACGGTCGTGTGATATAAAATGTGGCACTCGGTGTTTAGCTGTACTTTTATTTGTAAAAAGTCGTTTAAAAGAATAAAAGTTTTTCTCAATGTAATTAATCTACTGTATATAAAGGAACTCTGATCAGCAAAGATACGACGTAAATTTGCACTAATAGCTCGCGAAGCTACTGCACGAGCCGGTTGCGTCAGAAGTCCTTATAGGGTAAGAAGATTCATTCTCTTCTTTCAGTTCTACCCAAGAAACCGGCTATCAAGAACGAGAAGGGAAAGGAACTGAGGAGTTTGATTGGTCCTTACACCGAAGGAGAGACCGTGGTGTTAGTGTGTTACGTTGAAGGAGGTAATCTACATTAATACATACGTCAGTAAGAGACATAAAGCTCGAACATCATGTAGGCTGTCGTGTTCTACATCAACGTCAGGATTCTGTAGTAACAGTAATATTTATATAAGATATGAGTTCCGGAATCTTACGTAGGGCTATGGTTCAAGTACTTTATAGTGTTAGTTTTATGATGAGGTAGACAGGAAAGTCGATCAACAAAATGAAACAAACCGTTAGAAGAGTCAAACTCAGAAAAACCGTAACATTGTTCTAAACTAGCACTGATACCATGGTAACGTAAAAACAACAATGTGCCTCTTATTAAACTAGCATTGATACCAAGGTAACGTAAAAACAACAATGTGCCTCTTATTAAACTAGCATTGATACCATGGTAACGTAAAAACAACAATGTGCCTCTTATTAAACTAGCATTGATACCATGGTAACGTAAAAAAATCAATATGCCTCTTATTAAACTAGCATTGATACCATGGTAACGTAAAAAAACAAAAATGTTTCCCTTATTAAACTAGCATTGATACCATGATAACATAAAAACAAAAATGTTTCTTTTAAAAACTAGCATTGATACCATGGTAACGTAAAAACAAAAATGTCTTTTATTAAACTAGCATTGATACCATGCTAACGTAAAAAAAAGTTTCTTTTAGAAACTAACATTGGTACCATCGTAATGTAAAATAAAATTCTTTGAGAAAGTAGTATTAGTGGAATATAACGTAAAAATATTTTACTTTAAGAATATAGTATTAACACCACACCAACGTAAAGCAACAGTTTTCTATAAACAAACTTTACATAGTATGTTAACTAGTTAATTCGTTTTAAATACGAACAGTAAGTAAAACATTTTCGATTTTCATGTAAAGTAAAAACCGTTTTGAGATTTTGTTTTTTATAATACAAACCAAAATCTCTGGAAGTTTTCCAGATATTAAAAAAAGTTCAAGACAGTAACTGGCTCGTGATTGATTAATAACGTTCAGTATTGCAGCGTCCTCTATCGACAGTTAGCAATGTTTTTATATGTGCTTTGAGCGTGGAATTTGTTTTTATATATATTTATTTTACATCAAAGTACAACTTTTATTTTCAAAACAACCGATTTGCCGTTAAATATTATGTTTTTGCCTCACTGTGAATAACTGACCCCCAGCCCCAGTAAAAACAGAGCATTGATTTACTTGGTATGTACAACATACGTGTGGGCGGTCCCAGAAGTAAGTCCTACATTCTGTAGTACACGTGTAACTATAGACCTTGTAAACAACCAATCTGTGGTCCAACATGCAATGCCATGCATAAATATTTAGAAAAATGTATTTAAAATTTGGTAATTCTAGGGTTAAGAAGTCTTGGGTAAACAAAGGCTTGTTTAAGCAACTCTCTATTAAATCACTTTAAATGACAACTCGATATTTTTTATAAATAAAAACGTTTTTTATGTGTATTTTAATACTAAACTCTGAGAATTGTGGGTGAAAGTTTGTATAAATGATTTTTATCTTTGATTCTCGAAGGGGATGTTAAATATAAACTTCTGTTGTTTGCAACTTAGGAAATCCCTTACCTTCCGTGACGTGGTGGAGAGAGTCTGTGTTATTGGACGACACCTTCACGAGTCTGACGAACGAGAGAATTGTGGTCAACGAATTAAACATCGAATCTCTACAAAGGCATGACTTAATGGCTTCTTTTACTTGTCAAGCAAGAAATAACAACATTTCTAAACCGTTAAGCTCCGATGTTACCGTGGATATAAACTGTGAGTAGGAGAACAGTTATGTTGGGTGTTGTATTACGAAATGATGAACGTTGCTTGTGTTATAGAATTATATACTTTTTGGTAAATGTCATCATAATCCCACTGGAACCTTGTACAACGTTATTAGGTTTACGAACGAAAACATTGTTAACTAACTATGAAGGTATTCAACTGACTTAACCACGCGTTTTAACTTTTTGTAAGTCGGTGCGTAAGGAAAGCTTCTGTAAATAAACTATACTGATGGCCAGCTTAGCTGTATCGATCAGAAGTTTTTATTGGTTATAAAATGATAAACCGTTTTTCTATTATGGGGATTTAAACCGTTCTTGTGTTAAAGGTTTCTGTGAAAGTAAACAACACGTTATTTGTCTATTTGTTTGAGATGCACGTGACTTTACGAGGGATGTATATTGTTATTAAACAAAGGTGAATTGTTAATAGCAGCACGTAAGTTACGTGGAGAAACGAAGATATTTCAAAGTACGTTACGTGGAATTTCTAGAACTCTGTAATCTAATATGCAAAAAATAAAAATCGATGCGTTACCATAGTAACCCAGCATCGTGAGGAGACCAGACTCTAATCAGATGTGTAATAAACCATAAAAGAATTATTTTACAAAGGCACTTTAGGTATACCTCGAAGTATTAAAACAAAAACCACGACAATGGTGATGTTATTTATGTTGTTTGGTTAAAAAAACAACTTTGTTTGTGTACTGACGAAATGGCCCCTTAATAATAAATTAAAAAACAATTGTAACGTACCTATATATTGTAATGTAAGGTTATAATGTACACGGGGGTATATATTGTAAGCTTAAGATTTTGCGGACATAATTTATTTTTAAAAGTGATAAATTTGCAGCTACATTAGTCCAAGTGTTAAAATGCTAAAGTAACGCCTTCCTTTGTTTATTGGCACGGGCTTAGTTTATAATAATAACAAAACCTAGTTGACCAATTATAACTCTACAATGACTGTATCGAATATTGTTGAAAATCAAAGTCTCACTGTTCCTCACAACAATACAAAACGATTATCGCATTACAATAAAGTAGAGTGAAACTTGTCATGTGAACAAACAAATTTATATAAAAGAACAAATATCTAAGAAAGACTTAAATGATAGTCTTTTTGTTAATACGTAGACCAGAATATAATGCCTTCTCCAATGTTTCTTAGTTAGACCTCTGGCAGTAGAAATACACGCTGACCACCAGGCTTTTTCAGCTGGACATTCATCCCAGTTAGTCTGTAGGGCTACTGGCTCTCGACCTGCTGCAGTGATCAGCTGGTGGACTGGAGCCACAGAGCTGGAGAAAGCTAAATCGTCCGTGTCAGTGGACGGTAATGTGACCACTAGCTACCTGACCTTTAAGCCATCACCAGATGACGACGGTAAAACCGTGTATTGTCGTGCTGAAAACCCTTTCATACCCAACAGTATAGTTGAGGAAGAGGTCACCTTAGTTGTTTATTGTAAGTTTATAAACTATAAATCTACAATGACCTGATGAAACTTGCCCAAATAGTTTGTATAAAGATTCCTTCTTCAAAATAACCTCGCGTTTAGTTCTTTGTTTTCAAATGTGGGAAAGCACATGAGTTATTTCGAACTCCTATACTGATTTAAATAGAAACATTACCAAACTACAATACACAGTTGCTTGATAACAAAGTTTAAAAGGACAAATAGTAACATAAGTTTCTATCTAATATTCCAAGTTTCCAGTCAATCATGTAAATGTAGTTTTACATTTTTTAAAACAGTAAAGCCATGTTTTTAAAGCATAACAACATTTTTATTTGTAAATTGTTAGGCTAACCGTTTTGCATGAAATTCTTGAGTTATTAGCACTAATTAACAGTTGTGGCTACTAACACTGTTCTACTTTTTATGTGTTACGTCGAACACTGTTCTACTTGCTATGTGTTACGTCTAACACTGTTCTACTTCCTATGTGTTAATCTAACACTGTTCTATTTCCTATGTGTTAATCTAACACTGTTCCATTTCCTATGTGTTTCATCTAACACTGTTCTACTTCCTATGTGTAACATCTAATACTGTTCTACTTCCTATGTGTAACATCTAATACTGTTCTACTTCGTATGTGTTAATCTAACACTGTTCTATTTCCTATGTGTTATTCTAACACTGTTCCATTTCCTATGTGTTTCATCTAACACTGTTCTACTTCCTATGTGTAACATCTAATACTGTTCTACTTCCTATGTGTAACATCTAATACTGTTCTACTTCCTATGTGTTAATCTAACACTGTTCTATTTCCTATGTGTTAATCTAACACTGTTCCATTTCCTATGTGTTTCATCTAACACTGTTCTACTTCCTATGTGTAACATCTAATACTGTTCTACTTCCTATGTGTAACATCTAATACTGTTCTACTTCCTGTGTGTTACAACTAACACTGTTCTACTTCCTATGTGTTTCATCTAACACTGTTATACTTCCTATGTGTTACATCTAACACTGTTCTACTTCCTGTGTTTCATCTAACACTGTTCTCTTTTTTATACCGTCCTATGTCTTACTCTGAACACTGTTCTACTTTCTATACAGTCCTATGTCTTACATCTAACACTGTTCCTCTTTCTATAGAGTCCTATGTCTTACAACGAACACTGTTCTATTTCCTATACAGTCCTGTGTTACATCTAACAATGTTCTACTTCCTATACAGTCTTATGTCTTACTCTGAACACTGTTATACTTTCTATACAGTCCTATGTCTTACAACAAACACTGTCCTACTTCCTATACAGTCTTATGTCTTATTCTGAACACTGTTCTACTTCCTATAGTGTCTTATGTCTTACTCTGAACACTGTTCTACTTCCTATACAGTTCTATGTTTTACAACGAACACTGTTTTACTTCCTATACAGTCCTGTGTGTTACTTCTAACACTGTTCTACTTCCTATATAGTCCTATGTCTTACATTGAACACTGTTATACTTCCTATACAGTCCTGTGTGTTACTTCTAACACTGTTCTACTTCCTATATAGTCCTATTTCTTACATTGAACACTGTTATACTTCCTATACAGTCCTATGTCTTACATTGAACACTGTTATACTTCCTATACAGTCCTATGTCTTACATTGAACACTGTTATACTTCCTATACATTCATATGTCTTACATTGAACACTGTTATACTTCCTATACAGTCCTATGTCTTACAACAAACACTGTTCTACTTCCTCTACAGTTTTATGTCTTACAACGAACAATGTTCTACTTCCTGTACAGTCCTGTGTCTTACAACGAACACTGTTTTACTTCCTATACAGTTTTATGTCTTACAACGAACACTGTTCTCTTTCCTATACAATCCTATGTTTTACAACGAACACTGTTCTACTTCCTATACAGTCCTATGTCTTACTCTGAACGCTGTTCTACTTCCTATACAGTCCTATGTCTTACTCTGAACGCTGTTCTACTTCCTATACAGTCCTATCTTACGACGAACATTGTTCTACTTCCTGTATCTTACAACGAACACTGTTCTACTTCCTGTGTCTTACAACGAACACTGTTATTCTTCCTATATCTTACTCTGAACACTGTTCTACTTCTTATGTCTGACATCGAACACTGTTCTACTTCCTGTGTCTTACAACGAACACTGTTCTACTTCCTATGTCTTACATCGAACACTGTTCTTCCTATGTCTTACTCTGAACACTGTTTTACTTCCTATACAGTCCTATGTGTTACATCTAACACTGTTCTACTTCCTACGTCTTTCTCTGAACACTTCTACTTCCGGTGTCTTACAACGAAAACTGTTCTATTTCCTGCAGATGTACCAAAAGTGAGTGTTGCTATTCCTCGACACTTAAGTGACGCGACTGTAAGAAAAGGACATGACATCTTTTTGGAATGTCACGTCAACGCCAACCCCCCGGTTTCGGAAGTTGGTTGGATCTTCGAGGGGCGAGAACTCCGTACAAACAAATCAGAGGGGATTATTGTCACGAACCATTCTCTGGTTCTCCAGGGTGTCGATCGGAACAAGAAGGGAAGCTACACGTGTACTGCAAGCAACGTGGAAGGACAAGGAATGAGTGAACCCTTGTTGTTGTGTGTTCAGTGTAAGTATTTCAGGATTATGAACAATGCAGATACAGTGTTCCCTCGTGTATCGCGGTAGATGCGTTCCAAAACCCCCCGCGAAAGGAGATTTTCTGCGAAGTGGGATCGCCGATTTTTACGTATATATTTATGTGCATTTAGACTTTTAAAACCCTCCCTGTACAACTATTTAACCCTCCCATTACAATACTGTTCATTATTGCTGAAATAATAAAAACAATAATTAGATATTAAGCCTTAAAATTAAAAATTACATATCTTCAGCAGGTGGTGTCTTTTCGGGGAACACCACTTTCTCTTCTGTGGAAGGTGAATCGGCAATTTCTTCGTCGGTCGTTACAACTTCAGGAACAGAACTTGCCACCGGTACCCTTTCTTTCTTGCTCGGCTGGAAAAAACATTGTTATTGGCAGTTGTTTTCTCTGCCTCTTTAGCCTATCGAAAATCATTTGATAAGGAGTCATCAGTTCTTCTATTTTATTGCAAAATTGTACTGATCGAACCATATCGTTGTCCCATTCCTGTGAGCACTCCTTCACTTCGTTAATTAGTTTCATTAGTTTACCTAACCGCTCTAACGACCATCCACTTTGCTCGATTGTTTTCTCGGCTTCTTTCGGTGTTTCCTCTTCGTCGTCTTTCTCGGCAGCAGACTTCGTCAGTGCTTCTAAGTCTTGGTCGGCGAGTGGTTCGGATTCCAAGTCAATCAGTTCATCTACGTCTTCCTTCGTCATATCGGCAAATCCTTCACCTTTGATTAACGAAGCTAATTGCACAGCTTTTTGAACAGCCGAGTGTTGGATTTCTTCAGGCGTGAATCCCTTGTCGTCGTGCACAACCTCAGGCCACAACTTCTTCCAGCTTGCATTAACGGTGCAGGGCTTCATCTCTTGCAATGCCTTATGAACATTTTGAAGACATGTAGCAATGGTGAAAGACAATCAAAATGGGTAGCTGTCATTGGCCGTCTTTCATTTCTGCACCAATCATAGCCCGTCTTGCACATCGCTACGCCATGAAGCTGATCTCGCGTAGCCTTCGCAGACGCACAATACGTACATCTATAGTCTTTCCAGTTGGTTCTGTTTCCATTTTTACGCTGTTATAAACTCAAATATATGTTTATATTTCAAAATATACCTGTATTTTTGCTTTACACTATTAATTATATTTATTTTTAATATTTTAATGGTATTTAATGTTATATTTTAAATTTAATGTTTATTATTTTATATATATGTGGGGGGGGGTCGGCCGAGCCCGCGAAGTGGCGAGGGAACACTGTAGATCGTTTTATTGTCTCTGATACCTCACCAAGTGTGGTTGTCGATGTGAACTTTGTAATTTACAGTATTTTTTATCTATTATACAGATGAAATAAAACACGAAACTTAGATTACCAAGTTCTTATTTATAAGTCTCCAAGCGGTATGACAAAACCGAGTATTCTGTAACGTCTAATTATACACGTTTATAACGTCCCGTCACTTGATTTACTCAAACTTCATGTAAAACGAATAATCTATCTGTTGGTAAACTGGGCGTATTTCTGAGTTTAATATTTTCGAATCGTATGAAATATTAACATGTTTTTCAGCGGCTATAATTTGGCAGATCACTCCCCCCAAATTGTGCTAATTTTCATTAATTTAGAAATGTTTTCCAGAAGGAGGACAGTCAGCCAATAGCATCCGCTACACTTTCAGCAGTCAGAGCTATAACATCCCTACATCAGAACATGTTTAGTGACATGTCATGGCTTATCCTCTAGTTACAACAACATGACCTGTTTAGTGACATGTCATGGCTTATCCTCTATAGTTACTGCAACATGACATGTTTAATGACATATCATGGCTTATTAATCTATAGTTATGACAACATGACATGTTTTGTGACATATCATGGCTTATTCTCTACACTTACTACAACATAACATGTTTAGTGACATGTCATGGTTTTTCCTGTACACTTACTACAACATAACATGTTTAATGACATATCATGGCTTATCCTCTACAGTACACTTACTACAACATGACGCGTTTAGTGACATGTCATGTCTTATCCTCTACAGTACACTTACTACAACATTACGTGTTGAGTGACATATCATGGCTTATTTTGTACTCTTACTACAACATGACGTGTTTAGTGACGTGTCATGGCTTCCTTACTTCGTTTCAATATCAAATGTTTGTTCCTTGTACGAAACCACTCATAACTTCGTGTTGTTTTTCTCTGTTATCAGTCCCTCCAACTTGTAAACCAAGTCAGCGAGCAGTTTACGCCGTTGCTATCAACGAACCGGTGAACATCCACTGCGAAGTCGAGGCAGAACCGCCGGAAGTGACGTTTAAATGGTCCTTCAATGACTCTAAGGACATCGAGGACTCTTTGGTGTTCAAAAGCAACTTGACTAGCAGTGTAGCAAGTTTTACTCCGAGAAAACAGTACCATTACGGCACTTTACAGTGCTGGGGTAAAAACGAAGTGGGATCTCAGACAGAGCCGTGTTTGTTCAACGTCATTCCTAAAGGTAGGATATTTTATATTGTTTCAATCAATAAATATGTTAATTATAATTTCTGCTGTAAGTCAGGGCCATGACAATGGGATGTCATGTCTGAAGTCAACAGAAAATACTGATATAGCATCTCATAACAGTGATATAACTTCTTAGGAGACACACATGTATCCAGGAACAAGACTCAGTAAGACCCATAACAATGCAGACATGGGCCAGAATATGCTCGATGAAAACCATTTAATACAACAAGCAGGTTTCGAGTTTGGTTGATCATAAAGTATTTGCGTAAAAAAAATACAAAGTTGTTATATCTTTCATTCTGTATTAACCAACTGTATGTTAGAATATTACTTCTTTACATCTTTCATTCTGTATTAACCAACTGTATGTTAGAATATTACTTCTTTATATCTTTCATTCTGTATTAACCAAATGTATGTTAGAATATTACTTCTTTATATCTTTCATTCTGTATTAACCAAATGTATGTTAGAATATTACTTCTTTATATCTTTCATTCTGTATTAACCAACTGCATGTTAGAATATAACTTCTTTATATCTTTCATTCTGTATTAACCAACTGCATGTTAGAATATAACTTCTTTATATCTTTCATTCTGTATTAACCAACTGTATTTTAGAATATTACTTCTTCATATCTTTTATTCTGTATTAACCAACTGTATTTTAGAATATACTTCTTCATATCTTTCATTCTGTATTAACCAACTGTATTTTAGAATATCACTTCTTTATATCTTTCATTCTGTATTAACCAACTGAATTTTACAATATTACTTCTTCATATCTTTCATTCTGTATTAACCAACTGTATTTTAGAATATTACTTCTTTATATCTTCATTCTGTATTAACCAACTGTATTTTACAATATTACTTCACCAGCACCTCTCGTAAAAACCATGGTATTACAGTAAACATTGGTAGAATATTAATTAGTCCGTCGACTTTAATAGGGAGTTATTCTGTAGGTTACAATTAACATTTGTAGAATATTAATTAGTCCGTCAAGTCTCATGGAAAGTTATTCTGTAAGTTACAGTAAACATTTGTGGAATATTAATTAGTCCGTCAAGTTTCGTAGGGAGTTATTCTGTAGGTTACAGTTAACATTTGAAGAATATTAATTAGTTCGTCATGTCTCATATGGAGTTATTCTGTAGACTACAGTTAACATTTGTAGAATATTAATTAATCGGTCAAGTTTCATTGGGAGTTATTCTGTAGGTTACAGTAAACATTCATAGAATATTTAGTAGTCCGTCAAGTCTCACATAGAGTTATTCTGTAGGTTACAGTAAACATTTGTAAAATATTAATTTGTCCGTCAAATTTCATAGGGAGTTATTCTGTAGGTTACAGTTAACATTTGTAGGATATTAATTTGTCCGTCAAATTTCATAGGGAGTTATTCTGTCGGTTACAGTTGACATTTGTAGAATATTAATTAGTCCGTCAAGTCTCACAGGGAGTTATTCTGTAGGTTACAGTAAACATTTGTAAAATATTAATGTCCGTCATATCTCATGGGTAGTTATTCTGTAGGTTACAGTAAACATTTGTACGATATTAATTAGTCGGTCAAGTCTCATACGGAGTTATTCTCTAGGTTACATTTAACATTTGTTGAATAATAATTAGTCCGTCAAGTCTCATATGGAGTTATTCTGTAGGTTACAATTAACATTTGTAGAATATTAATTTGTCCGTCAAGTCTAATAGGGAGTTATTCTGTAGGTTACAATTAACATTTGTAGAATATTAATTAGTCCGTCAAGTCTCATATGGAGTTATTCTGTAGGTTACAATTAACATTTGTAGAATATTAATTTGTCCGTCAAGTCTAATAGGGAGTTATTCTGTAGGCTACAGTTTACATTTGTAGAATATTAATTAGTCCGTCAAGTCTCAATTTTGACAAGCAGTCTTGTATGTATAAATGTTTCTGGAATATTTGGCTCAACATCTTTGAGCCTAATACTTGTTATACTGTAATGCATGACCGTTTCTATGAACATTTTTCGCTGGTACCTTGTATGTAAATTGTAAAACTATCGATTTTTAATATTTTTTAGCCGTGAAAAAAAAGTAAGTAAAAATAAAAGTTTTTTTTTCTGTAAAGCGAGTGATGTAAAAACTAGATAACTCTGTTTAATGTGTATTCCCAGACTTCAGCCGGTTCAAATTAAATTATTTATTCATGACACCAAGAACACGTGTTGGAACAGAAAGTCGATAAGTTACTTTCATGACGTATCATCTAGAGGTATGTAGTGATCGGCGAGGCACAAAGACTCTCTTATTGAAGCGGCCAGAAAGTGTATTACACCTCCCTTCGTACTTAAGACGTGAAATGACCCCAAAACAAACCAGAGAACTTGAATTTGAAAAGCCTTCCGGAACATTAGTTGTTTTTGTGACTTCTGTTAAAATTAGGGTCACTATATTGAAGAAACATGTAGGAAACACATCCTAAGTTATTACATCTGATGTGCATAACACTGAAATATGTAACACTGCATATGTAGCAATGTATATGTACATAACGCTCAAATTTGTAGCAATGTATATGTACATAACACTGAAGTCTGTAGCACTGTATATTTATATAACACTATATGTATGTAACACTGCATATGTACGTAACACTGAAGTATGTAGCAACGTATAGCACATAACACTGAAGTGTGTAACACTGTATGTGTACATAACACTGAAGTATGTAGCACTGTATATTTATATAACACTGAAGTGTGTAACACTATATTTATGTAACACTGCATATGTACGTAACACTGAAGTATGTAGCAACATATGCACATAACACTGAAGTATGTAACACTGCATATGTACATAACACTGAAGTATGTAGCAACGTATATGCACATAACACTGAAGTATGTAGCAACGTATATGCACATAACACTGAAGTATGTGGCACTGCATATGTACATCACACTGAAGTATGTAGCACTGCATATGTACATAACACTGAAGTATGTAGCACTGCATATGTACTTAACATTTAAGTATGTAGCACTGCACATGTATATAACACTGAAGTGTGTAACACTGCATATGTACGTAACACTGAAGTATGTAGCAACGTAATATGCACATGGCACTGCACATGTATATAACACTGAAGTATGTAACACTGCATATGTACATAACACTGAAGTATGTAACACTGCATATGTACATAACACTGAAGTATGTAGCACTGTATATTTATATAACACTGAAGTGTGTAACACTATATTTATGTAACACTGCATATGTACGTAACACTGAAGTATGTAGCAACGTATGCACATAACACTGAAGTATGTAACACTGCATATGTACATAACACTGAAGTGTGTAACACTGAAGTATGTAGCACTGTATATTTATATAACACTGAAGTGTGTAACACTATATTTATGTAACACTGCATATGTACGTAACACTGAAGTATGTAGCAACGTATGCACATAACACTGAAGTATGTAACATTGCATATGTACATAACACTGAAGTATGTAGCAACGTATATGCACATGGCACTGCACATGTATATAACACTGAAGTATGTAATACTGTATATTTATATAACATTGAAATATGTAACATTGCATGTGTGTAACACTGAAATCGTGACCATTCAGTGTGTATGTGTGTAACACTGAAATCGTGACCATTCAGTGTGTATGTGTGTAACACTGAAGTCGTGACCATTTAGTATGTATGTGTGTAACAATGAAGTCGTGACCATTCAATATGTATGTGTGTAACACTGAAGTCGTGACCATTCAGTATGTATGTGTGTTACAATGAAGTCGTGACTATTCAGTATGTATGTGTGTAACAATGAAGTCGTGACCACTCAATATGTATGTGTGTAGCACTGAAGTCGTGACCATTCAGTATGTATGTGTGTAACAATGAAGTCGTGATAAGTTTGTTTACCTATTTTCATATATTTAGGTTTTAATTTCTGTGTTATAATATCTGTGTTTATAGCAACATGATATCTTAAAGACATTCACTCAAGTGTTAGTAAAACAGAAAATCATCTTAACTTCAGAATAAAAATGGGGAAAGACGACTGATGTTAAAATAACATAGGCTAAGTTATGAAAAGATATGCTCTGTAAATTACATTAAATCACGCGTTACTCCAGAAGTAAATTTACACGAAACGCAGCCTTGTACATTTAAACAGGTAACGAAACGCCAAGCTCTACATTTATGAAACGCCACAGAGATATGAGGAAACATGGTTAATTTTCCAGGTAAACCACGAAAGCCTCTTAGTTGCAACGTTAACAACAGGACGAGTGTGTCCATAACAGTGTCGTGCCTGAAGGGACATATCAGTCAGAGCTATGTCTTTCAAGTTTATAACACTGCTTCAGAGACACTAGAAGTAAACTTCACATCAACGTATCCAGTCTTCACGGCCCGTGGTCTCTCATCCGGTTCAACATTTCTCATATCTGTGTATTCCTTCAACCAGAACGGAAGAAATAACACGTGGACTTCAATAATATCTACGTTATCCAATTCAACTCCTGAAGTTACAGGTTAGTGGTAGAAATGTCTTTATTATTACCTTGACAGTAATAAACCTTCATTTAATAAACTGCACAGTATTCTGTATTACAGTGAATTGTTCTGTCATTTATTGTTGTTACTCGGACTTTTCGCCACGTTAAAACTTTTATTATATAGTGCAGACGTAAACAGAATTAGCAACTAAACAACGCGCGTCATCTGGTGTTAAACAGTAATTCGACATTCAAATAATTGTGGAATAGGAGAACAATTTCTATTTCAGTAGCTTGTTTGTTTCTCATATTTTTTTATATTAATTTACAGTATTCGTCACCAGTAAGTTTAAAAACAACCACACTTATTAATGTTAACTGTAACCCAGCGCAAGATATGTATTTGGAGTGAAATAAAAATCCCGATTGACAATTAGCATGGCTAAGTAAACCTACTTCTTACGTTTCTACTTTTATAAATATTACAATGCATTGTTCTCTAGCTGAGTACCCTCGCTATTAACGGTATTTTCGGCCATAATCCCAATAATATTTCATTACGTTCGACCACTTTAGAAAATTTAGGTTAGCCCTAAATGTGCATATTAAATGACCAACGCAAAACAACGTTTATAATAGAATTATACTGGTAAAACTAATGAAAAATAAAAAGTAATGGCATTCAATGAACTAATTAGTTTTTGTTTTTACTTCTATTCTAATCGAAGTAAGGTGTTTGATATATTTGACGATAAAAGGTTGTTGGGTGTTACTATTTTAAGTAGTTGGGTAATTTATATATTGTAATCATCCCATATTTACCATGGAATTGCTTCCATATTTAAGTATTTTAATTATCTTAAATTTAACAGTGACTTTCTTCAGGTAAAGCTCTCTTTAATTATGAACTGAAAACGAGACAGGCGACGACCAGTACTGGTAGCACCTATTGCCTCAAGCAGCTATTTTTAGTCGAACCTTGATTAATTGTCACTCATAAGTACAACTATGTCACACTAACTATTGACGATGGAAAACGTGTTTGACAGAATCTTGTCTTGAAACCCGGTTTCTCTGAACTTTTTGCTTAAGCTAACTTACAGTTGTCAAAGGATATGAAACAAAGAATCCTAAATTTGTTTAGAATAATTGGTAACATCAAAAGTCAGACGCTCTTGACTTCTTTCCTAATTGGCCATAATACAAATGTTTATTATTCATACAGGTAGCTAGCGAAAGAATGGTGTAACATCGGTTTATTCGTAAACTCTGCACAAATGTTTCAGCTACTATGGTGAGAAAGGTGATTCCATTGGATAAACATCTGGGAAATTATAATCTCGTGTACATGGAATCTACGATGTTTTAATTTTTTAAGTTTCTTAAACTTGTTCAATTTGATTTTACGTCAGGGATAGGAAATTTGATCGTCTAATTTATTCGAGATGAGAGGCTGTAATCAAAGACCAGTAGGCCCATCATTTGTAGTAAAAGCCATTGGTATTTACGAAAGACCCACTGGACAGCGACAGTTTGCTTCGTATGATGGGTTTATTGGAAAACAAAATCACATTTTTGTTACAAATATTGCTTGAAGTCATTCGAGTTCAACATTCTTTACATAACTGTAGACCCATTAAAGTAAATGTAGTTACATTTACATAACTGTAGACCCATTTGCGTAAATGTAGTTTCATTTACTGAACTGTAGACCCGTTTGATTTTTATCTTAATAAACAAAACAAGGCTATTATTTCTAATTACCAGTGGTCGTATAACACATCAGCGTCCTCTACAGTTTGTATTCATTTATCTCTTCCCTATAACTGTACAGTCTATAGTTTCACTAACTCTACAGTCTGTATTCATTCATCTCTTCCCTATAACTGTACAGTCTATAGTTTCACTAACTTTACAGTCTGTATTCTTTCATCTCTTCCCTATAACTGTATAATCTATAGTTTTTACCAATTATACAGTCTGTGTTCTTTTATTTATTTCCTATAACTGTACAGTCTATAGTTGTATTAACTCTACAGTCTGTATTCTTTCATCTCTTCCCTATAACTGTACAGTCTATAGTTTTACTAACTCTACAGTCTGTATTCTTTCATCTCTTCCCTATAACTGTACAGTCTATAGTTTTTACTAATTCTACAGTCTGTGTTCTTTTATTTTTTTTCCTATAACTGTACAGTCTATAGTTTAAATAACTCTACAGTCTGTATTTTTTTCATCTCTTTCCTATAACTGTACAGTCTATAGTTTTACTAACTCTACAGTCTGTAACTACAGACTATTAATTAAAATCATAGATTTCATAATTCAGGTGACGATTATAAATCGAATCTACAACTATTTAAATGCTGTCAGTTTTTTGTCAGCCGTACATTTTGTGTGTTATTGTTTTTTTTCCTGAGTCAAATCGGACAGATTTTCTGAAAGATATTCTGATGATTCTCTCAGCTGTTGTTATTGGTTTTATCCTTGTAATCCAAGCAGATTTCTTGTGTTTTTTTCAGCGCCTTAGTCAGATCGGACAGATTTTGTGAAAGCTATTCTGATGATTCTCTCAGCTGTTGTTGTTGGTTTGATCCTTGTAATCCAAGCAGATTTCGTGTTGTTGTTTTTTTCAGCGCCTGAGTCAGATCGGACAGATTTTGTGAAAGCTATTCTGATGATTCTCTCAGCTGTTGTTGTTGGTTTGATCCTTGTAATCCTTGTAATCCTTTTGGGAATGAAATTCAGGAAGAAAGAAAAGAGCGGGAAAAAACCAGGTACGTTAATAGACGGTTGTTATTCTAGTTTTTGTAGTAGGTCATATTTTATTAACTGAAATCGATTCAATACTTTCTTAAGCCTAGAATAACCACATTATACTCACTATTCTAGGATATCGTTTACAGTCGATAAATTACATCGATTAATCTACTTGTTCTTCAGATGCTTTCTAATGGTCGTAATAAATTGTAGTTCTATCCCAGACTTTGTTAGTACTTGATAGGGTGTGGAAACAATACTTAAATAATGTGAACAACAAGCATTGTCAGCTAGGTTATTACAGATTGTCTCTATTATTTATAACAACATGCTCTCCACGTATAGACAACAACCTATAATGAAATGTAGGGTAAACCATGAAACAGTCTTGTATTACAATAAGGTTCTTCTATTTCATCAACGAGGTATCCTCGCCTAGGCGGTGTTTTGGACCGTAATTTTAATAATATCCCAAGTGGCTTGGTTGGATTAGGAAATTCAGACTAGTCCCTAGTTTAAATACAAAGATAACTGTTTATAGTAGCTGGTATAAACCTTGTACTGTGTAGGGTTAACGAAACACTTCGGTGAAGACAACTCATCCTACAGACGTACACATTCCTCAATTTATCCATGAAGGGCGGTAACACATAACAGTTACTTGAGCTTATTTTATGTCCAACTCCTAGGTAAGTTTCGTCGAAGTAACCTCACTCGTTTGAATAATAAATGTTTAAAAATCCATTTCTTACCAATCACATACAGGTTCTCATGTGTTGAGGTTTAACCCTTCACAGATAGCGAAGTGCATATTACTGTCTGATAAGATATAACCTTTTAAATGTACTACGGGCTATAATAAATTATTTCAGATCGAAAGAAGCCACAGACTCAGCAATTAATAGAACTAATAAAACAATAACGTTCGGCTAAAAGAAGTAATTCACCAACTGGGTGAATAAACACGTTAATGGTTTAACGTATGTTAATTCTTACATCAAACACCTCAGGCTGGTCTGAAATTTGTACAAACTTAATTACTAGTTTCCAAGCTGGACAGCCTCGTGGATACTTGTATATTAAGAACAATAGGGTTAACTTTAAGCCTAGTTACAGTTAAAGAAACTTTACACTTTTTACCATGATCATGTTTTTAATTCTACTGTTATAGCAAAAAAAAAACCTTTGAATATTTTTATGTTTGAAATTTCAAAGTTTAACAAAAACGTCCTAACCATCTTAGTCATTAGTTGCCTGGTTTTTCAAACTATAAGGTACGAACCAACATCAAAATAATGTTTAGAATTCTTGATAATAATGTTTAAGAGAGAAAAGAGTAAAATAATTGCTTGTTTTACGTTCGAAAAAAACACTTTTAGAAAGTCGACTTTGCGAACAGTTGAAGAGAATGTTCAGAAATATATATTTTGAGAACGTCTTATGCTATTTATTATTGATTTCTGTGAATTTACGTAAATTTTAATATTAGATTTTTATTACTGCTTTTCCCAAGTTCTTTGATAGTTTACTTTCTTAAGAAGCCTAAAAATTTCTGTTGAATGAGAATTTAAGTCAAATAATTAACTGTTTTGTTTTTCTTTGAAAGGTGAGACCTCTATCGGAGATGAAAACAGGTAAGCAACAGCCGTTACAATGTGCGATACAAGATAGTTTATTATCATTACATTTTGTATACGAGATAACCCATCGTCTTATTGGATTTCAAGTTTTCATTATCTAATCTATGTGTGCGTAAGGGGTAAGAATATATAACGTTTCGAACTTTGCGCTGGGATTAAAGCACCTGAAACGTTATCCGTTCCACCAGACAAAATCCAGTTAATGGAAACTGTCTAGCCTCGTTAGCAGCGTACATTAACTTGCGAACTGAAGGCATCGTGATTTATCTATGACATTATTTCAAATAAAATTAAAGTTGTTGTTTTTTTGCCCATAGTAACTTTCGAAGGTAATGCATTATAAACTTGTATTAATATTTTGTACGAACAATCTGTAGCAGGTGATGAAAGTAAAGAAATAATATTAGCAGTGAGATAAGAAAACAGGATCATTCATAGCAATACTTACATTGCGAGATGATTGGCTTGAACTCCTTGGGGAGTCGCCATTCCTTTGTGCTGTCTTTCAGGACCACGCTATTTCCTTTTGTGTAGTACCAACATCTGAATTTACTGTCAAAACAAACGAGTATATCAGGGCTAAGTAACGTCACACCATTGAAAACCAATAAGTGAGTCTGTTGTTGGTTCAAAACAATGATTCTAACTTACAAAAACGTCACACTTTTCTCAAACTATTTGACATTTTAAACCAGTATTGGAATCCCCTGTTGGATTAAGACAGTCGTTTTTGTTCATCTCTGACGGTAAATATTTCTTATCTATATCTGTTGAGAGTCAACCAGCACCACTTATAGAAAGGCTGTAGTTTTTAAACACCATAATAAATGTTCCTTTTCTTTCCAAGTCCAATGTCTGCTGCATGAGCGACATCTGTTAAACATTTCTGGTAAAATTCAACATTATGCGATCATTTTACTACAAAATCATCTCAAGGTGTATTAGCCACTAATTTCCTTACAACACAGTCTTTTGTTTTGGATTAATTGGAACATTCGGTTTCAAGAAAGACTTGAAATCATTTTTTTTTCTTATATGTAAGCAAAAATAAAAGTCTTAAAATTGGTTTGTTGTTTGTTCTTAAGCACAAGGCGTGGCATGGCCTAGCGCGTAAAGGCGTGTGCTTCGTAATCTGAGGGTCGCGGGTTCGCGCCTGAGTTGCGCCAAACATGCTCGCCATTCTAGTCGTGGGGGCGTTATAATGTGACGATCAATCCCACTTTTCGTTGGTAAAAGAGTAGCTCAAGAGTTGGCGGTGGTTGGTAGTGACTAGCTGCCTTCTCTATAGTCTTACACTGCTAAATTAGGAACGGCTAGCACAGATAGCCCTCGAGTAGCTTTGTGCGAAATTCCAAAACAAACAAACAATCTTAAGCACAAAAATATACAACGGACTCTCTGGGCTCCGCCAACCGCTGGTCCGATTTTGAGTGTTATAAATCCTCAAACTCACCGTTGAGATGCCAGTGGGGCCTTATTCATGATAACACATGAAAGTTTAAAATGATTGGAAGTTATAATATTTCAGGTTTTTATGTTCTTAACCTTGCTCGAATTCTTTTTCTAAAGACACTTGTTTATAATACGTCTTCATGTTCGTGGTACAAGGCTTATGTAACGTTTTTTAATAATAATACGTTTTCATGTTCGTGGTACAAGGCTTATGTAACGTTTTTTAATAATAAAACGTCTTCATGTTCGTGGTACAAGGCTTGTGTAACGTTTTTTAATAATAAAACGTCTTCATGTTCGTGGTACGAGGCTAATGTAAAATTTTCTTTAGTTCACATTTCAGGTTGTTTTTTTCTTGATAGAATTCGAGAATAAATTTGTTTTTATTTTATTTATTCATTCGCAATTACTGCCTTCCTTTCGGAAGTAAAAATTTTCATACTTTCGTTATAAGAATAAATAAAACATGGTTTTTATTCTATTTCAAATACACAATCATCGCTCGCGCTTTTCCATCTGCATCTCTCGCGCTAATATTTACCACTTCGTCCTTAAAATGACTCAGTTCACTTAACAATCGTGTATAATCAGTGTTGAGCGTTACCAGATTAGCGTACTTGGCTGTGATCCGAAGAGTCCAAATTCGCGATCCGCAGTTTGAAATCATGGGTTATAAAAGTGACGGTCAAAACCAACTGTTCGGTCAGAGTTGTCAGTGAGTCCTCTATTCCATCAGTTCAAAGTTAGGAACAACTTGTGTAACTTTGCATGAAAATGTTATCATATTTCTCTTAAAGTTCCAGAATTTTCTCGTGTTCATTTTTGTACTTCTAGAGACGAAGAGTTCCATTTGAAGGACGTTGGAGAGAACTACACAGCTTTATCAGCATTCGATGATGAAATGTGCCCGGATCTGATTCCAGGTATGTTTGAGGAGCAGCTATGGCAAGAAGAACAGCTCAGTATTTCTAAACGATATTATATGACTTTTTCATTATAATTTCTCCTGTAATTTGAGCTTTTTGCTTAATAAAAAGTAATATCTTCCAATTATACGAGCAGATATAAAAAAAAGTTTATTGTTTTACTTTTTTTGTTGATATCGATGCATCGTTCACTACGATTCTGTTGTAGAACGTCGAACACGACTCATTCGTTATCCTAAGAACAAGTCGATCCTTCTCTTGTTTTCTATGAAAACAATCGCTTGCAATTTTTATTTTTTTTTAGAAATCTAACAATTTTGTATTTTATTTCAAATATTTATGAATTTAGGGAATAAAGGTTCTCCGATTACAAACCGTTTTTGTTTGTAGACAGACATCACCATCTGATATTGACTTAGTTTAATCATCCATTTATGAAAGTTTTTCGACTACCCTTACCCCTGGGGGCTCCGAGTCTTTCAAAATGATTAATAATTCATGGTTTGCGCCCCGTTTGGAAAAACAAAATCCTGTATTTTGGAGTCATGGGTCCACCAGTAAGAGTAGTTGTCAAATCTCGTATAATCTGGTTTGGTAGGGGTAGTCCAAGAGTTGGCGGCAAGTGCTATTCCGTAGCTGTTACTTCTCTAACCTATCAGTTTGGAATTAGAAACGACCATACACAGATAGGTTTCTTTCCGAGGATCGTAAAAGAAACTGAAACCTTTACAGTTGGTGAAAGTTTCTCTTGTAGCTCACCTTCTACTGATCATTAGTAGAGCGAGGATTTCTTGCACTCATCTGTGAGTGTCATTGCTGTAGACACTGCTGCTGCTTGTGTTAGCTGGCAGTCGAAGACGCTGATAAAATCCTATAGTGTTAGTAGTAGAAATCCGACTGTATGTTAATTATCTTGAGATGTGGACGTGTGTCACGATCCTTCAAAAATTGTGTTAAATGTCTGAAACGTTTTAATATATCGTTCTGTGATCATTTTCTCATCAAGCATCTTCAACTTTAATCTAGAAATGCGAAACACAATGGAAGGAGCTCGCGTGTTTTCCACTACTGCTACCCGATGGCCTTGTCCACAGAAGGATATAAGTGAATTTCAGCAGATTTCAGTGAGAAGACAACGAGAATTTGAGGAGGTAGGCTGGAGATGAACTAATAATTTTAGTTAGTGTTTATAAGTTTTATAGTAAGGTAAAACCAATACACACAATGATTTACTTAAAACTGATGTTAAAAGTGGTTACGTTATTGGTCGTATTACACATTCCTCTGAATATATGTTACACTATTAACCTCTATGACCTAAAAAGGTCGAAACGTTGTTCAATATTTTATTTTAATTAATGTTTTAATACTTATACCAGCCGTCTTGAGAATATATGTTACACATCTGTTAGTGTGCTGTACGTCATACATCTGTTTGTCTGTTAGTGTGCAGTACGTCACACATCTGTTTGTTTGCCAGTGTGCTGTACGTCACACAGCTGTTTGTCTGTTGGTGTGCTGTACGTCCATCTGTTTGTCTGTCAGTGCTCTGTACGTCACACATCTCTATGTCTGTCGGTGTATTCTACGTTACACATCTGTTTGTCTGTCAGTGTGCAATACGTCACATATGTTTGTCGGTGTGCTATACGTCACACATGTTTTTCAGTGTGCTGTACGTCACACATCCGTTTGTCTATCAGTATGCTGTACGTTAAACATCTGTTTGTCTGTCAGTGTGCAATACGTCACATATGTTTGTCAGTGTGCTATACGTCACACATCTGTTTTTCTGTTAGTGTGTTGTACGTTGTGTTGTATGTCAAACATCTGTTTGTCTGTCAGTGTGCTATACGTCACACATCTGTTTTTCTGTTAGTGTGTTGTACGTTGTGTTGTATGTCACACATCTGTTTGTCTGTTAGTGTGCTGTACGTCTCACATCCGTTTGTCTATCAGTGTGCTGTACGTTACCCATCTGTTTGTCTGTCAGTGTGCTGTACGTTACACATGTTTGTCTGTCAGTGTGCTGTACGTCACACATATGTTTGTCTGTTAGTGTGCTGTACGTCCATCTGTTTGTCTGTCAGTGTGCTGTACGTCACACATCTGTCTGTCAGTGTGCTATACGTCACATATGTTTGTCAGTGTGCTATGCGTCACGCATTTGTTTGTCTGTCAGTATACTGTATATTATATTGGACGTCTATTACTATTTTATTTAGAGTAGGCCCTACTTATTTATAATGTTTACATAAAGACTGTTTATCTAACAATCAACGTTATTTCTCTAACCAAGAAACACGTTCGTCCAGCTCTGGATTGTTTCATTCCACAAATAGCTACTGTACGCGGTTTTTCCCCAGAAAGTTCTCTCAGGGTGAAGGTATTACCCCACGCTCCATTTCTTAAACAAAGAGACCCCGGGCAACTTAAAGAATTGTCCTTTTCTGAAGAGCTGAATACGACGGTATGAAACAGAAAACCCGGTAAATATATCCAATAATAGATTTTTGTCTTTTCTAGAATATAATTAGATTACCATTGCTAGAAATCTGAACCAAAGTTATACTGTATACCACTGTTGAAATATGATTTTAAATCTATCGTAAATAGAAAAGTCATTTTACAGGAATTTAAAAACATATAAATCTCTTCAATAATAAGTCACATGTTTATAACTTATAACTTAAAGCAACTTACGTTTGTTAAAGCAGTACACAATACTCGGCTCCAAATCTTTTGCGACATTATGTATAGCATATAGAATCTAAAGTACTGTACATTTATAAAATCAATATACTTTCTTTTCCATAAACCTTCTGCTGGCCTTCAACTATTAAAAACAAAAAGATCAATGGTTCTGCACAAGCAATTGTTTCTGAACATTGCTAAGCCTAAATAGAAAGTATGAAGTAGAAAACAAAACAAGTAGATACTTTAAATCCTCCCTCAAGTTCTGACCTATGGAGGATACTTTAAATCCTCCCTAAAGTTCTTACCTGTAGATAGATACTTTAAATCATCCCTCAAGTTCAGACCTATAGATAGATTCTTTAAATCATCCCTCAAGTTCTGACCTATGGAGGATACTTTAAATCCTCCCTCAAGTTCAGACCTATGGAGGATACTTTAAATCCTCCCTAAAGTTCTGACCTATAGATAGATTCTTTAAATCCTCCCTAAAGTTCTTACCTATAGATAGATACTTTAAATCATCCCTCAAGTTCAGACCTATAGATAGATTCTTTAAATCATCCTTCAAGTTCTGACCTATGGAGGATACTTTAAATCCTCCCTCAAGTTCAGACCTATGGAGGATACTTTAAATCCTCCCTAAAGTTCTGACCTATAGATAGATTCTTTAAATCATCCCTCAAGTTCTGACCTGTAGATAGATGCTTTAAATCCTCCCTCAAGTTCTAACCTGTAGATAGATACTTTAAATCCTCCCTCAAGTTTTAACCTGTAGATAGATACTTTAAATCCTCCCTCATGTTTTATTGCTGATCAACTTCGTGTTTTTGTTCGCCTTCTTTGTTACAGTTGAGGATACCACTTTATTTTTGTTCTTAGACTGGTCGAACATAGTGACGTCACAAATTCAATTACCAATCAGATTTTTTGCTGTTCTTACTTATAGATTGTTGTTTTGAATTAAGCACAAAGCTACACAATGGGCTATCTATGCTCTGCCCACCACGGGTATCGAAACCCGGATTTTAGCGTGCAAGTCCGCAGACATACCGCTGAGCCACTAGGAGGCTTTACATATTGAAGAGATATCTTTGACTATAAACTGTCATAAACAGTTCACGTGATATTACAACATCCTATCCTTCAAGGATGATTGTAATGTGGTAATGATAAATGTATAGATATTTAATGTGAGTATTCAATTGTTTTTATTGCAATTTATTAATAAATACGAAGTAATTCATCGTATCAAAAAGTTGAATTGTTAAACGTTCATGAGTTAAGTGAAGAATGAATTAATAGTGCATATCAACTGTGGTTAAAATAAAGAATGAATTAATGGTGCATATCAACTGTGGTTAAAATAAAGAATGAATTAATAGTGCATATCAACTGTGGTTAACATAAAGAATGAATTAATGGTGCATATCAACTGTGGTTAAAATAAAGAATGAATTAATAGTGCATATCAACTGTGGTTAAAATAAAGAATGAATTAATAGTGCATATCAACTGTGGTTAACATAAAGAATGAATTAATGGTGCATATCAACTGTGGTTAAAATAAAGAATGAATTAATAGTGCATATCAACTGTGGTTAAAATAAAGAATGAATTAATAGTGCATATCAACTGTGGTTAACATAAAGAATGAATTAATGGTGCATATCAACTGTGGTTAAAATAAAGAATGAATTAATGGTGCATATCAACTGTGGTTAACATAAAGAATGAATTAATAGTGCATATCAACTGTGGTTAACATAAAGAATGAATTAATGGTGCATATCAACTGTGGTTAAAATAGATGTGTGACTGAATCCCATTACTGATATAAAACAGATAGAGAGTACAATATTTTATAAATTAGATATTAAAAAAGACACCATAACTTTTAACGACTTTGTCTTATGAGGTTAAAGAATAGCCACGCCCATTCTCTCCGATACATTAAAGGTTGATAGCGTACCACTTCAAATGTTGCACTGTATTAAGTACCTTTATAGAACCTTATCAGTAAACTTGTTGAGATGTTGTACTGTATTAAGTACCTTTATAGAACCTTATCAGTAAACTTGTTGAAATGTTGTACTGTATTAAGTACCTTTATAGAACCTTATCAGTAAACTTGTTGAGATGTTGTACTGTATTAAGTACCTTTATAGAACCTTATCAGTAAACTTGTTGAAATGTTGTACTGTATTAAGTACCTTGTCAGTAAACTTGTTGAAATGTTGTACTGTATTAAGTACCTTTATAGAACCTTGTCAGTAAACTTGTTGAAATGTTGTACTGTATTAAGTACCTCTATAGAACCTTATCAGTAAACTTGTTGAGATGTTATGTTTTAAGTACCTCTATAGAACCTTATCAGTAAACTTGTTGAGATGTTGTTATGTATTAAGTACCTCTATAGAACCTTATCAGTAAACTTGTTGAGATGTTGTTATGCATTAAGTATTTCTATAGAACCTTGTCAGTAAACTCGTTGAGATATTTTACTGTATTAAGTAACTGCATAGAACGTAGTCAGTAATGTTATTGAGATGTACTGTATTAAGTAAAAATGTTTTCTTGAAATTCCTCATGAGAACTAAGGAGTTCCACTTCTTGTAATTAATCATTTAAACATGTCGTTTAGTGTGAGGTGTTTTGAGAACAAATCTTAATTAAAGAAAAGAGTAGTTTGTAATGTTGGATGTTTGTGCATGAAGTTCCTTTTTCAAAGCGTGTTTTGTTTTACATGAGTGTGTGAAATTAAGATACTAAATATTATTTAAATATTGTATCTGCTTGTGTAAATAAGTTAAAATATTTAGTGAATCATATAATGTACGTAATAAAACAAACCTGGTTTGTTGGCCGGTTTTTACCAAATTAAACGTGTTATTGGTAGTTTATAGCAATTAATTTGTTGAATAATGTACTAGTATCTTGCTGATTGGTCGTACGTAATGTTTTGAACCTACGTTTGTTGTTTGGTGTACTTTCTGTATTGTTTTTTTTTTAATCATGTGTTTGTTTTGAAACATCATATTCTTTCTCTATAATATCCTGTTTTAATCCATCTGAAAAGAAACAATCCTAAGCCTAAAATAATGAACTCTTTCTTTACTGTTTTTTAGAATCTTCTGTCGGTGAATAATTCTCGGAATTTGAATATCGAACGTTGGTAATTAATATAATATGAAAAGCTGGATAATCGATGGTTGTGTCCTGGCTGATAATGTTAAAGATAATTTTCTCAACTTTGAACTCTAACAGAACCGGCATAACGTCCAATAGGAAGACGTTAAAGAAATGACGACACAATTTTTGTTTTATTACTTCCGTGTTTGTGGGGTTGGTGTCCGACTGTGATTTCTCCGATTAACCAGAGTGGACGCCAGCTCTTGATCGTGATTATGAACTGTTATAGTTACCGTTCAAATCTTTATTTATTATTCGACTGAGGATTCTATTACGATTTGACTGTAAATTGAAAATCTCCAAAGACTCTTACCTGTACAAATGTTCGATTCAATCGTTTTTGCTCAGAGAAATAAAATAATATAAAAAACATTCTCAGGTTCGATGTTATTATAAATATCGTATTTTTCGTCTTGCAAAACTCTACATCGTAAAAGGCGAACCCTAATTTTGAAAAAAAACACACAATTTTAAGTAAAAAATATTTTGACTCTGTAACCAACACTTGACCTTACTGAGTAAATACAGACAAATATACCACATACCTCACAGTACATCGACAGTATTAGTTATATTGAATGCTTTAAGCTATTGAAATTACTTGTAACTGGTAAGTAATAAGATTGTGATCTATATGAGACTGTTTTGAGTTAACCCTAACCTAACCTCTTGACATGACCCATCATCAACAACATCATCATTTGTCATGAAAGTAGAATAGAGATTTTTCAAGGTATTTTAAAATAACCTCCAAACTATAATGGGCACAGAGGCGTATCTGCAGACTGACATCGCTAGAAACCAGGTTTCGATACCCGTGATGGGCAGAACACAGATAGCACATTGTTTAACTGCACGTTAAGAAAATTTAACATTATCCACTTGTCGGTGTCTTTTACAGTATTTCAGTGCAACAAAACAAGAAAGAACAAACTCCACTAAGTTTGTGTCACAAGCCTGTGGTGAACATGGAACGTTAAGATCAGAGCTAAGCCTATTATTCTTGATGGAATGAAAACTGACCACTAGACAGTGATGAACTCGGAACGTTAAG